>JARVGQ010000116.1:23119994-23138237 GCA_031762355.1 Hypsolebias martinsi | reverse complement strand
AAATTGTATTTGTGTTTTTATTGGAAATCAATGAAATGAATAAATAAATAAATAAATAAATAAATAAATAAATAAATGTACATAAAACTTTCTTGCAAAATTAATTTAAAACTGTAATAATCCGCATTTTTCTTAGCTCTGTTTAGCTGTTAGCTATTCACTTTGGTCAGAAACAATCACATCTCCAAACTGAGGCCTTCCAAAGCAGGTAAGATATTAGTAATGCATAATCTTTCCAGCGATATTCATTAAAAATCATAAAAACTTTTTTTTACATTTGATTAGGTTAACATCAGTGTGTAATAAACTGGTGGATTCAGTCAGGATGAAACCAAACAGCTGCATAGTCTCAGCTTTGATTTCAGCACAAAAGTGTACACATGAGGCTCCGAGAGTCTGGGTTTCCAGTCTGAGGTGGATTTGTCTGTCAGGATTAAAAGTTAGGAGCAGATTTGTGACAAACAGTCACTGCAGGCAGCAGAATAACTCACCTGTCAAACACAAATCTGTTGTGGTTGCAGCATGTATGAATCCACTGGAGCCATTAGTTTATTCATTTATTTTCTACTTCTAGCAAAAAGGTGAAACCAAGAGCCTACATGTTGTATGAGAGCTTTTTCTGTGGTGAGTTATTTGGGCTAAAGTCACAAATGACATTTTATTTCATCAGCAGGACAGACTTTTTATGTTTTTCTGGTAAAATGAGGTTTTAAAATGGAGGAATCCCTGATGCATGTTTCTGTCTCTTGTGTTGCAGTAAGTTTTGTTGCCAGTTGTAGCTATGATTGAAGTGTTTTGTTTTTTAGTTTCACAAAACCATTGACCTTTCCGCGGAAAACGAAGGCCGTTTCACGGATATGAATATTCAAATCTCTTAAAAGCAGCGATGAAACACGTTTTAAATAAACTCCATGCATTTGCATTTTTTGAAGCGTCTAATTACCTGTAATCACATGCATCTAATTCCAACAGCTGTGCTCAATTTATGGAGGGAGTTTTTACATAAATATAGGTTGCTTGTTTTATAAATGATTAAATGTCGATCCAGATGTGAATTTAAAGATTTCTGCAACAAACTCTTAACCACCAGGGTCGCTTCCTCTTTGAGATGTAACTCAGACAGCAGATTATTTTTACAGCCCTAATTCTGGAAGAGTTTGGACATTGTGTAAAATGTAAATAAAAACATGTTCATGTTACTCTGCTCTTGTCCTTCAGGCATAGAGATTTCTCAGATTCTTTTTGACAAGAGCAGATGACGGGATAGTCTATCTTCCCAATTTTTATTCTTCCCATCTTTACTTCTGATATTCATTCAACCTTTATATACACAGATAAATCACATTGAGACTCATGTAAAGTGAGATCTGTTTAGAAGTAATTAAAAGTAATGAAAGTGACACATGTTTAGGATTTGGAGACAAAAAAGTAATCCTATCAAACTCTCACTTCTTGGCTGAGGAGAGCCTGAGATTGAAAAAAACACCCTGCACATAGCGACGCAGACATTCTGCAGGGGAGGGGGTGACCATAAATATGCATTACTAATATCTTACCTGCTTTGGAAGGCTTTTGTAAATCTAGTCCTACTCACCTGCTGCTAATCAATTAGTGCAAAACGCTCCACCAGCTGTACTCTACTTAATTTTAGCTTTTTGTTGCACCCGCCCCCTTTTAGAAACGTGTTGCTTCTATAAAATTACCAGTTTTCCTAAAATTGGTACAATTTATTAGCTTAGGCATTTGACAAATTTGCTGTTTCACTGTAAATAAAATATGAATTTTGGAGATTTATAACTTTTTCTTAGATTTCATACATCCTCATCTTTACAGAACTGGTTTGGTAGATAAATAAGGGTCTGCTCGGCTACTTTCTGCCTGAATGCAACAGTGTTCAGGCTCTTGGCCTCGGAGCATCATGCTCTGCAGCAGGCGGGCCCAGTGGAGCGAATGAAGAAAAAGACAGGAGGATGGAGACGAGGAGGCTCTGTGTCCGGGACCTGCTGCAATGGACACAGCAGCACAAGACATATTGCTTTTCAGACAGAAAGAGCGCCGTTTCTAAGAGCATGAATCCCTGTGTGGCTGCCTGAGGCGTACACAGCATTATGAGAAGGATTGGAGCTGACACAAGTCACAGTCGCTCCATCGCTGGTGTGAAGGAGGAAGGGATGAATTATTCAACCAGCAAGCTTTGATGTCTTCTTGTTTTATGAGGTGAAGCACACATCCACAACCTGAGAGGAAATCTCAACGTTCCCCAGGATGAGGGGCGTTGTTTCAGAGAGCAGCAGTGGAACAACAGCCCCCTCTCAAAATGACAGCCGTTGTCGAGGCGCACCATCACAGATTGCTGGTCCATCACTCCCCACATGGAAGACGAAATGACAGCCCTGCCCTGCTGACAGTGCAGCATCTCAGCCTCAAGTGTTCTGTGCAGCTTAGCCCAGCTTTGATGTGTGGAAACTGGAACGGAGCAACATCCTGAAATTCACTACCTGCTGCTGGGACGAGGCTGAAGCTGAGGAGTTTTCTCTATTCTGTAATTTAAAAAATATATACTGGGGAAAATATACACAGAAAATAGTTGGCACATCTCACAAATTTACTAAACAGAAGGAATTAAGAGCATGTTATTGCTCGCTGCAGAAGAGAAAGGGGGATTGTGTTATTGCCTGTGTTCATGAGTCTGTTAGGAGCACTGGACAGTCTTAATGAAACAAAATGTACATCTGATTCAAGATGGCTGCCACTGACCTGAAAACACAAAAATGGCTACAGTTCATTCTTAACAGATATTGAGCTAAGAAATGGTGCTGAGGGCCAACACGTACTTTGAACACAATTTGTACCTTATCTTTTTTTTTTTTTTTTTTTTTAAATACCATGAACCTTCAGTCAAATCAGATTGATCTTTTATTTCTTCAAGGGATGCTAGGCATTTATTTTTAGAGCACCTCAGCATCTGAGCAGAGTTTACAAGTTTCTTTGACAATATAAAGATCAAATGACCGACATGCATCAAACAGTATCTGAAAAAAAAAAATCATCAAGTCATACTCTGTGGTGTAACTTATTTATTTTAATTCCACAAATTTTTCAAAAAAATTACAAAATACTCAAATGGAGAGAACACAGGACTCACAATTTTTCTTATTATTTCTACTTTTTGTTTACATTGTGTCATCCCATGGCGACTACTCATATGTACAATAAGCTTCAAGATACCAGTATATATATAAATCTTAGCAGTCAGAATTTACATTCTGCTATTGCCGCTTTGAAACAAGAAGCTAAACCATTGACAACACTTAACATCAAAGCTTCGGAGACACAAAAAAAGGAATAAAAGGCGAGGGAATCGTCGAGAAGTGATGAAAATGATGATGGAGGGAGGGAGAGAGCAGAAATCGGTGAGCGATGGCGAGACAGAGCGACAGGCTGTCGTCAGCGCTTCAAAGCGTTTTCAACGAGACGGGATGGCTGAGTTTGACGTTCGCAGGCGTTTACATGAAAAAATAGCGCTCTGTGGGAAGCGGTGGTCACTTTAAAATGCAGTTAGTTTCTTCAATTGGTAAAATAGATTTAAAATATCAGAAAAGTTACTTTTTAAAGTGTGCATGACAGTCAAACAGTCTTAGTGCATGGAACGAATGCAGAACTCACGTCATGGTTGGACAAAAATAATCATAAAAACTTGAAAACGTAGGATTGTGTATTGGTATGACAACGCAACCTGTAACAGTCAGTGGTGCACACACAACACACCACAGTGTGTCCCAAAAGAATCAAAGCATGTGCACACACAGAGGAAAACACACTCATCATTATTCCCACGTGTCATGTGTGTCAGCAGACCCCCCCTCCCCCTCTTTGAGTCACAGTGAACATTATATCAACCTAGTTAAAGGACACTTTAGATGCTTCTGAGCCCTGCAGCTAAAACAGGCCCAGATGAGGCAAACGACTTATAATCACTAAAAGGTTAAAAACAATAACTTAACTTGCTTTGAATTCAGGTTTAAAATTTACTGAAACAGCTGCACCGTCAAACATTTCACGTGTCCACATTGGTAAAAAAATCACAATTAACATTGTGTTTGAAAACCATCAGAGCAACGAAGCACCGCCACTTCTGATGATTTCAATGAACTAAAAACGATAAAAGCGGCTGATCCGAGCTCAAAGACGCCCCTTCAGTGCAAAGTCTTCCTTGTTTTGAACAATGTGTGGCCCCAGTGTGCACCTTCAAGTGTTTTAAATCAGCAACTAAACACGTCGACACGGTCTGACAACCTGATGCATGTCGCAGATGAATGGTGTGTGTGGGGGTGACATGGTTTACATACAATAGTGTATGTGAAACTAAATCTAACACAGTGATGTCACAACTGAACCGCAACTCAGGAACTGCTCGTATTATGCCATGGCGCTCCCCTCTGAAACAAGGGATGCTTCAAAACAAATGTTGGCTGAAACGACTTGATTTGGAGTCCACACCTAGGAATAATAATTATAATAATAATTATATGTTTATATATACTATTTACAGACTCAAAAACGCCATGCTGTAGCTTTTTTCATTTTTAAATTATGAAAAACCTCCAACAATGTAATAAAATAAATGTTGAATTTAAGATAGCACTTGTTATTTTTCCATAAATGGTCTGACATGTCTTTTTTTTAAGCACAGTGTCTTGTTCTAGCACCTACAGAAAAAAAAATGTCAGGGAAGCTTGTCATGCAGGAGTCTTGAGGATGTTGTCACTACGATACCAAAGAAAGTCGATGTCTTGAAAAATAATAGTTTAAAAAAAAAAAAAAAAAAAGGTCCTTGACAGGAATAAAAACAAAATGTATGTGAAATTTTTAGAAAATCCACTTGGCCTTTTTTCTCTTCAAGACTAGATGTGTTGAAAGGTCCATAAGGAGCCTCTGCTAGGCGGCTTAGTGACAACTTCCTGCGTCCTGCACTTGGCGGCTGCTCGCTCCCCCGCTGGTTACAACTGTTTGTCACTTTCCTTCTTCAGTCTGCTAAAAAAAAAAAAAAGAGAAAGTAGATTTTAAGATCCAGATACTTAAGATGTGATGTTAGGTCTGCAGCGTGTTGACAAACAGACCTGTAGAAGTCATCTCCAGACATTGGCGCTCCGTGCATGTGATGGTGTCCGTGGAGCCACTGCTGCTCCATCGCCAGCCGCTGGAGCTCCGCCGACTGGGCGTGCATGGCCTGAAGCTGGTGGGCTGCTGACATTTGTGGTGGAAGACCTCCTGGCAGGTCCCGTGGATATGGAGCACCTGTGAGATGAAACAAGTTGTAGAGCTCAGACTGACAGACTGGGCGTGACTTTTCTGGTTATGAGAGTCGAAACCCGGTGGAGAACCTACCGAACACAGGGTGGCGCAGCATCTCGTGTTCGTGCGGTGGCTGGGCCAGGAGAGAGTTGGGGATGGCGCCGGGCGGGTAAGGGAAGCGGGCCAGGTGAGGTCCTGCTGCCAGGGGGTCTACTGCCAGCGGATGGGCCCCAGAACCTGGAGGACAAACGAGACATTCACCACCACCTTCTGGGGGTCAGAGTCTTAGGATCAAGGTACACTCAAAACACATTTATCACAGACAGCAACATGCAGCAAACAAGTGATGCACAACGTCAAATAATATAAATCTAAAATATTAACATAAAGTCGCTTTTTTAATGCTTTAAAGTGATGAGAGAAGTAATACGATTCAAAGTATCTACAGATCAATTATAGCTGGCTAGCTCATATCCTTATGTGGTAAAATAACTAGCTAAATTTACATTACAAGTACTGTATTTCTTTAGCTAAATTTACATTACAAGTACTGTCTTTCTTAAACTCTAGTTTTCATTATTAAATACACAACCTGAACCATAAAAACATGCTCCTTTAAGGATCTACTTAAGATTTAAACAAATAGTTGATAAGAAAACAGTTAATTTCCAAAAATTACATATTTTTGCTGCTTCTAATTATGAAAACATACATTTTAACATTTCACTGAGAATTTATCGTTAGTTTTTAGTCAGAAAAAAAACATGCACGACTGTTTATTCCTGCAACAAGTAGTAAATATTTTTTACAAATGAAAATATTCTAGTACACATTTCACAATAACAAACAAAAGCCAACTACAAAAACATCCAACAACTGAGAGGAAATAAATAAATCAAAGTTGACTAATAATTAGCTGCGTTCAATAAACAATAATTACAAGAGCTGTAATCAATGGTATCAATGATACCATTCAAATAACAGAAATTTAATAGATTTAATGTTTTAACAGACATTTAGGTGAAAATGTTCAGGGCTTTCTTTTACCTTGGTGAAGAGGGTCTTGCTGGTGAAGGTGGAGGTGGGAGTGGATGTGTGAGTGCTGGTGGTGGTGCGGCGTGACGTTGAACATCTGTAGACGTGCGATGGGGTCGTTGGCCACCGTGGCCATCCTTTCAGCGTGGAGTCTCTCTGCCGCCAGCCTCTCTGGGTAGCTCATGTCTGGCCGCAGCTGAGGTCCTGGGAGGGCTAGCCGCTCGCGCTCCAATGGGTTCAGACCCGGGTGAAAAGTGGCGAATGGGTGAGGCCCGGCCATCGGAGGTAAAGCGAGGGCTCCGTGTCGGGCGAAGTGCTCCATGGGGTTTGTGGAGGGGTGGAGCGAGTCCATTTCTGGGGGTTTGACTTCGAATCCAGGTTTCATTCTTTCCCTCAGCTCCCGCTCACGGATCTCTCTTTCGCGCATCTCCCGCTCTCGTAGCTCGCGCTCCCGCATGGCGGGGTCGGCGTTGTACAGGCTGGGCATGTGATAGGCCAACAGTGGGTCAGCAGGGTTCAACGACACAAAGAAGGGGTGGTTTCGATTGGTGGGCGACATAACGTGGGGTCTGGCGTATTCGCTGAGCGTGCGAAGGGCGGGGGTGTCGGGTCCAATATACGGAGGCACGGCTGCAATTGTTGTGGGGGGGCCGTCAAAAGGTGGGCGCATATGAGCCGGGCCAGCCATCGGAGGTTCAACCATTCTGCTCTCGTGAGAGGAACTGGAGGGTTTCTGTGAAGACAAACGTATCGCGTCAGACACGTAGTGTGACGAAAGAGCCAGAAATGTGTAACAACAGATAAAACACTTACCGCTGCACGTTCAAACTCCTTCTCTCGCTCCCGCTCCCTTTCCCGCTCTTTCTCCTTCTCCCTTTCTCTTTCCTTCTCCTCTCTTGCCTTCTGTTCTGCTTCCCTCTTGGCTTTCTCCAAAGCTTCCTCTCGCTTTTTGGCCAGTTTGGACGAAGCCAGTGGGGTGAAGTAGAAATCTGTCCGAGCGCAAGAGTTGTAACCCCGGTCCAGGTGCTTGTAGAACCTGTTGTGAGCACATTAAAATGCACTTTAGAAAAACAAGTGCACAATGTTCCAGCTCATAAATAAATACAAACAAACAAAAAAAGCTTCAGCCTTATTTAAATCAGAACCCATCTTGAGCTTACACCAGTCTATTATTGAAAAAGGATAAAAACTCTCAGCAGCCACTTCTGCTGCTACGCTATGAATTAAAAACTCATTGCAATTCATCTGCAGCCGGACAGTCACCTGAGCACAAGTCAACTACAGACAGGCACATTCAGAAGCTCCGCTCACTGTAATTAATCTCCCCACGCTCCATCCCTCATAATTTTAAGCCATCAGCCTCCTAAAGGCTAATTGTGGCCTTGAACGCCTGTTTTGCTGCTGACATCAGAGCCTGAACACATGAAGGCAGCTCTTTGTTTTCAGCACAGTTTTGTTTTTCTGCTGTCGTGTTTTCAGACGTACCGTGCTGCCTGGCTGGCGTGGCTGGGCGTATCGACAATGCTAGGCTCCGGCGAGGGACTTCTCTGTGGGGGCGGCGGACTTTCAGGCTCTTCCAACTCATCCACAGGCTCCTCTTTGATGTGCACAGGTGGAACTGCTGGGCCTGGAGCGGCACAAGTGACTGAGGCAGGTAGTGGCATGGAGATGGAAGAGGGTGGTGCAGAAGAAGACGGGGGTTGTAAGCTGGGCATAGAGTTTGATGAGGACGGGAGAGGACCACTTGGAGGTAGAACTGTACTGTAAGGGTGTGAGGAGAACGATGGCTGTGGTGGCCCGCTGGGGTGTGAAGCTGTGGAGGATGGAAGAGGAGCTGCAGGAGGCTGGTGGCTGGCTGAAGGTGGAAGGCTCTGCGACTGGGTGAGAACTGGAGGCTGGGCTGGTGGAGGTTGGAGCTGCTGCCCCTGAGGCATGAGCTGGAGGGGAGGCGGGTGAGCGGATGGTGGATGATGGTTGGATAAGGAGCTGAGGGGCTTTAGAGCAGGAGGCGGGGGCAGGTTTGAAGGCATCTGAGGGAATGGAGGTGCTGAAACGTGAGGTGGGTGTTTGTGAGACTGTGGGATGGGCATCTGAGGGATAGGCGTAGTGGGTGGAGGCTTGATGTGAGGCATGGACATCGGTGCAGGGGGCAAGGGTTGCTCTCTGGGAGTCTGACCTCCGCATTGAGAAGATGGCTGAGACTGAGGAGGCGGCGTGTGGGCCCTCTGCTGTGACTGAACAGAGCTGGGTGGAGGCAGGACCTGAGGGGGACCCACAGGGAATCCCTGAGGGGCGATGGCGTGAGGGTGCTGCATGTGTGAGGGTCCAGGCTGTAGTGGGTGCGGCATGGGGAGAATGGGCCCATGATGCGGGCTGGGTAAGGACTGAGTTGGAAATGAGGGGCCAGGAGGCGGGGCCTGAGTCATGGGGGAGTGAGGCGAAGGTAGCCTCTGAGGGTGAAGCGATGCTCCAGACTGGATAAGAGACATCGGACCAGCCTGGGCCAGAGACTGAGGAGGTAGAGAGGTGGAGGCAGCTACAGGGGAGACTTGTGGGGGCAGAGAGGAGGTTGAGGTTATCGGTGCAGCAGATGCTGAGGAGGCAGCTGATGGGCCTGGTTGACACTGGATTACTGGTGGGTGCTGGCTCTGCAGGAGCTGTTGCTGCTGGGCAGAGGAGTCTGAGTCGCTCTCGTTGTCACGGGGGCTGGGGATGCTTGGAGAGGAGCTCCGGTTGTCCTGGTCAATGTCTTTTGGATCGCTACTGAGCTCCTCGTTAATGCTTCGCCCGTCAGAGCTCTCACCCTCACCTTCACCCTCTCCCTCACCTTCTGAAGGTGAGTCCGATCGGCTCAGCTCCTGTGGAAAACAAGTTGAGCCTCATCACATCCTGTTTATACGTTCCAAATAAACACAGTAACAAAACAAAGAGCACAAACCCACCTGTGTCTTGGACTTTTTGGCGCTGGCCCTCTCAGGCTCCTCTGTGTCTGAAGCTCCTTTCTCTCGCTGCCGTTTGGCACTCTTCATCGGAGAAGGAGCTTCCTCTTTAATCTTCTGTAACGTTACAGCAGCAGAGCATAAGAGTAGCCCTCCCTCAGATATGTGCAGAGAAACAAGCTTTACATGAATCCACGTCTTGTTTACCTTGCTTAGCTTCTTCATGGAGTCCGTCTTGCTGTCGGTGCTGTCGGTACTGGCTGCGCTGGGTGACGTCCGGCCGCTAGAACGCAAGTCCTCGTTGGTTGGTGAGGCTCGGCCATCAGGACTGGCTGTCTGTTTCTTACGACCACTACGTAGCGTTGACATCTATTATCAAAGCCAAGTAGAAAAATCATTCCACAATGGTCTCCAAGTTGTTTTATTTTATGAAACCAAAAAAAAAAAAACACACAAATATGATAAAAGTTGTCCCTGTATTATTTGTTTTGTGATTTTTTTTTTTTGTTTGTTTTGCAGTTTCACTGCTCGAGGGATAACTGAGGATCTGTTTTGTAAAGGTGAAAATAGATAGATGGGGAGGGAGTGCTGGCGTACCGAGCCTCGGTTCCGTCGGGTCCTCATGCTATGCTTCCCACTGAGTCCATCCTCTTCCTCTTTGACAGGTTTGAACATAAATGGTGGCGGGTCGACAGGCTTCTCGATGGGGGGCAGTTCGCCGTACTTCTTGAAGTGAATGCGGCAGTCGGTGCACAGTAAGATGTTCTCCCGGCCCCCGTGGTGCCAGTCCTTGGAGGCTGAGGAAAGTCATTTACAGTTGTGAAATAAGACACTCGTACAGGTGGTGAAAGGTATAAACAACACGCTGAAATGAGCTGACAGATCAAAATACATACGATATATGGAAGAAAAATAAAGGATAATGTCATGTTTTTGCTTTATTCTGTGCCTGAAGAGGGAGTGATTTAATAATAAGCTCTGTAGAGCCAAAAAGTTATTTGCCACTCTTTTGATGGCAACCCAAGTATGATCAGCTGGGAGCCAGCTGTTTGGAAAGGGGGGGAAGGATAATGAGGTGGAGAGGACCGACGAGCAGAGGGCTCATATTTGATTTGATCAAATTAGTCCAGACATCCTCTGATGCCCATCTGTCGCACAGCTCAGTGTCGGGCATCACACAGGTCCCATGACAGAACAAGAATATATTAGTGAGTCCATCGCGTGAGCAGAAAGGGTTTGGCGATGATTCTTACTGGTAGTGAAACAGTGGCGGCAGGCGTAGCCCTTTAGCTCCTGCTCGCTGTCTTCACTGTCGAAGTCATCTTCGCTGGCTGAGCTGAGGTCCACTGGAAGAACCACAAACAACAAACGCTTTGCACACATCACTTTGGCACCAGAAACTGCAGGTTGCGTCTCTCCCTTCTGATCTCAGCTGCTAAAGAAGGCCTCAGATATACGTACAGAACTCGCTCGAGGGCGGCCGCGAGGGGGTGTTCACAGGAGTTGAAGCGGTTCGTGTCTTGATGCGTCGGAAAACAGGTTGGCGGCGATGTCTGCGATGGGCTCGGCAGCTGGCTGCCTCAGGCGTCTTCTTCCAGTAGTAGTAGAAGGTAATTAGCTCTCCCTGAAAGAGGAAACAAGAAATCTTGATGAAACAACTGAACACAACACAGGACCTTGTGATGAAAAGATGGCACTTTTGATTGTGGGGAATAAAATATATAATCAACCTGTTGAAGGATTTGGGGAAAACAACTTGATTATCTGCTTTAAAGTGGAATCGCTGTACATTTGAAAGGGAAAGGCCCTGAAGAGGGTCAGTCCATGCCGGGATTTGTAGCTGCCTGGACATGTTTGCTCTGCGTCCCTGTCTGTCCCCGGATTAGACAAGCAGGCTGAGTGAATGCAGGGATATTAGGATCAGTGCATTGGTGGCTGCCTGGGTGGCAGGAGGTTGAATGGGAACAAAAGGACATGTCAGGCAGAGCTTTGGCGCTACAAATAGGGAGTGAAACGGCTCCTCGCCCCTTCGTGGAAGAGTCAATTGAACTTTAATCAAACATTTGGAGGGGTGCACTTGCCAGCGAGCCAGGCGGATAAATCCAGTGTACAAAAGGCCGCCAGGAAATCAATACCCAACTGAAACATTAACACATGCAATCATGGATCAGAAAGCACTTTGCTGAGGCAGCCTGTGCATATTAACTGCTGCTTTCCGGCCACGCTCATCACACACAAAGCTTTGAAAATTGCTGACAGGAGTCAAACGGTGATGTAGCTTCACGTCGACGCTTTGCTCTCGCAAGTTCGTAGTCCTCCACTGGCTTTATAACAAATTCATAAAGTCCTGTTGTGCGATTGTTTTGTAAGTCACCTGTAATCTTTACAGCCCAGAGGGCGGCCATCAACAGTCTGAGCTCTGTTAAACTGCTGTTCTCCCAGGGTTTAATGGCTATTGACTGTTTTCCTTCTCCGCTTCAGCTGCGAACCTCGACATAAATTAGTCAGTCCATTGCTCTCTAAAACATATTAACAGCTTTTCAGCAACAGTACAGCAATGCCTATAAAAATGAAACTAAACTAACAGTAAAGGGTTTAATGAACCGAACGTTCATCAATCGATGTAAAATGCTTGATTGTAACAAAGCCGACAGTTGTAACGCGCAACAGGCCGACATAAATAAAAACAAATAAGTTTCCCCGGCTTGGCTTCTTATCATTTAGTACAAGCCTGTTTGAAGTGGGTAGCTTTTGATTATACATTTTATTTAAAAAGTTCTTCCTTCATCAATTCAGCAAACTGATTATCAAAAAGGAGCAAGCTTAGCTTTTCTGCTTTGATTGGCAGAAAATGTTCAACTCAATGGGCTTAGGCCACTTTAATAATAAACTCTCTCTTCATGTGGTTCTTAGGGAAAAAGTCATATCTACAAGTAACTGCAAGACTCCATCTTATCAGGCAAAGCAGTGCTGGGAATATTTACTGTTGGCGCCTGAGCTCAGAGGAACGTGTTCACATTTTAGCGTAAATTAAGGTCCTGTATTGACAAAGCCAGCAAATCCTACAGCTTGGTATTTTTCAGAGCCTTTTTTAGATTTAAAATGAATTTTCAACTCATAGTGTTTTGTTACCACTTATGGCCAAAACAAGCAGCTAATGATAGCTACGCCGGCTAAATGCTGCGTTGTGAATCTTTTTCAGTCGGTCAGAGAACGTGCTGGTCGTTTCCTGTGCACCTCCCTCTTCAACCTGCTCGGCCAGTTGGAAAGGCGGGCCGCAGGTGCTGAGAGAAGGCAGGCGCCCCGATGTGAAATCTAATTGAAATGTGCAGATCAAAAGTGTTGAGCGGTGCCGAGCGCTGGCTTTGCTCTGCGTTTAACGAGCGTTCTCAGCAGCTCCTCGCTGCGAGCTGACGACACGGCCTCAGCAACAGCTCGGCAGACACAAGGAAAGGTCACCCTGCCTCTCCATCACTTGCACCGTGTCAATTACCATTATATAAGGGTGCGCCTTATGAAAACGTTAACTTCTGAATGAAAATTAACAGGTACACAGACAAGCTGCTGCAGCTGGATGTAAATGTAAAAAAAAAGGACAACATGCAGCAAAGTCTTTATACATTTATGTCGCAAAAAATGATTTTGATCCAGAAAAGCAAGCAACTTGTTCTGCTGTTTATAAACACTTCTTCTGAACGCAGTCGTGTTGACTGAGGAAACATTACAGGCAACACTTTGAACATGAAGTTGTGTTATATAAAGTCTGAGATAAAAGCAGCCAAAGATGAAGCAGCCTTACTGTGGCTGAGCGAGGCTTTGCTCTGCAAGCCAGAGTCAGAGACAGATTACTCTCAGTTTGCCTGCTTCAAATGTAGGTCCTCTGAAGCCACATCAGTCCCATCTCAAACACAGACCGTGTACTTTTGTCTATCAAATGCACTTTGTGATGCTGCCACTCGCTCACAGCAACTTTAACTTTCATTACCTTCTGTTTCTACTCAATGGTATGTTTAAGCTGCCAGTTTGTGTGTATCCACTACGGCTTTAAATGTACACCTTTTTTTTAAAAGGGGGGCACTAAATCCTGACAATTGAGAGAATTTGCATTTAAAATACATTCAGCTGCATCCAGTAGAAAAAAAAGTGTAAACACTTAAATTAAAACTCTAACAGGTTCTGGCTATTGCCTAATAAATTTCTTAAGAGTCTGCTGGATCTCTCCAGAGCTGCACAGAGCATGAGATAGTGACAACATAAGCTGAGTGTTATGAGGCATTTTAGAAGCTTCCACCTGCAGGAGCTCTCTGGTTGCTGGATTATCAGACAAGCAAAGAGCTTACTGTCCTATCACTACCTCCAGGGCTTCCATTCCATAGTCATTCCCACTTTAAATGAGCAAGTCTGTGAAAACAGACGTTTAAAACCATATGCAACATTTTATTGATGTTCTACCATGGCGTTCTGTAATGCTGTAGGGAATAAAACTTGATTCTGCCTGTTTCCTTACTTTAGTTTTTAATTATGAATGTGTAATATAATAATAAAGTGAGATTTTATCCATGAATGTTGTACTTCAAAATAGTGAGCATATTTTCCTTGTGTAAGCAAAACTAACTATTTATAGAAAATAAAAATGACTTGTAAGTAAAAAACAGTTTATTCTAACCACTTAATGTTAAATTGTTCCCCACTGACTCTATAAGCATTTTGTTCCAAAATGACAAAATATTTAGTACAACTTCTGAAAACTACCTGCTCCATCTTAGACGGTTTCCCTGTTACTGAATCATGTTGGTGATTTGAAATTCCTTTTATTTAAATGTGCAACCAAAAAAAAAAAGCTGTGTGCAGATGATCATTGACATACGTGTAGCTGCAGTGGTTCAGAATAGGCTTTGTAATCCTGTGTCTGTATTGATATGCTAATTAGCCATGTGCTACACTGCATGCTGCTGTCAGAACTGACACATAAAGCAGAAAAATTTAGAAGTTTTTAATGAATCCAAAATTTAAAAAAATGACTGGGGTCCTGATTCAATACCAGAATGTTAATGCCTAACCCCGTAAATATGTCAACAACTTGCCCATTTGAAAAAACCTACAGCGTTAAATTTAAACATGCACCCAGAACACAATTTAGAAACCAGGTCTGAGTGAATAAATGATTCTCAGAAGATTCTGACTGAGATGAACCACTACACCAATCGAGACTACCGTACTCACTAATTGCTGGTGGGAGAGTTTGTTGACAGAGACTTGAAGTGCATGGTCCTTTGGTGGGCTCGGCGGCGCAGTGTGCACTGGCAGAGCTGAGGGCGAGGCCTCAACTCGTGTCTTTACACCCTCGTGCGCTCTCAGGTCCAGGCCTGAACAGATGGTTTCTGTTTTTCCTGGCAGATTTGTGACAGAGCCACAAAAGGCCCCTGCTTTGACATCAAGCCAAACGGCTAAGGCCGTTACTGGCAAGAGCAGGGGGAAGGAGGGGAGCACGGGGGCGAGCTGACGAGGGGGAGGACCGAGTGTGGAGGGGAGCCGAGAGGGAGGAAAGAGCCAGCGGTTGGTAACAATGGACAATCAAGGCCGAAACCAACCACAAGAACTACTGAAGCAAATGCAACACACATGAATTTCTGATAAATATTTCAGGCGGTTGGAGAACAGAGACCTCGGAGGTGAGGTGGGGTGGGGGGCTATGTCGTTCTGGTGGCTGATGGAGAGTTGTGTAAACACCCATTAGAGCAGCATGAACATGAGCTCCTCCCGTTTCCTCCGAAGTCTGCAGACGGAGGAGGGCAGATTGCTTCCTGATTCATTTCAGTAAGGTTAAGGGGGAAGTATTTCCAAACTAAATCAAACCATGCTTTCATTATACCGGTACATGCGTTTGACCCCTGGACTTTTAATTCCTCTTCGCCTGTGGCCCATGGCAGGTTGCACAGTGCCGTATGGAGCCTGGCTGTCTTTTCCATCCTCCTCATGCTGCTGCTGACTGTTACTGCAGGAACACTGCACTTTTGGGGTTAAGGAGTTTAAAAATTAGCTCAGTGATGCCCATAGGGTCATTTTTATGTGGTTTCAGTACAAACATAAACACTACTCTCAAGTATTTAACCACTCTAAAGCATTTTAACCTTTACAAAATATATTAAAGGTACACATATTGAAAACTGTTTTAGTACATTTAGTTGACAGGTTGTTTTAAGACAACTACCGGTAATATCCTAAAGTTCGAAATTGTTACTGAAACACAACAATGTTCAGTCAGGTCATCTGGATGGTTTCTTTTTATGCTGAGACGTTTCGTCCTTCATCCAAAGGACTTCTTCAAGCCGAGAAGTCACCAAACAAAACTGAGTCCCACCAACAGCATACACCATAGTGGAAAAAAACAAACAAACAAAAAAAAAAACAGTTTGCTGGTGTGAAGATGGCCTCTGGGACTCGAAACCATCCAGAAGACCTGACTGAACATGGTTGGATTTTGTACCTGGATTAGTGAACATGAAGTTTGGTGTAAAGACAAAACACTTCAACAGGATGCATGTACTAAATAATAAACAGGGTTGAACCAGAGGTGACTGAAGATGTTCAGCTCAATAAGCGACCATCTGATTGGAAACTCAAAAAACATTGTGCATGTGTGCATCTTGACTAGGTGGCTATCATTTTCCTGGTTTGTAAACATACCATAGTTAATCACTTTGATTTTGGTAAACTAACATATTCTGTGCACACGTTTTTGCAAAATAAAGAATATTCAGTTACAAGAAACCAATTTCCGAGGAAGAACCAGAAGTGTTAGAAGCTACTAAAAGGAACCTCTCCAGAGATATTTCTGCAGCTCAGTAAAATATAGGCTAATGGTGTTCATTTAAGTACCAGCTGCCACTTAAGCAGGTGACATATTTAAAATATTATGTGTGAGACCTATAACTTACAAGCAAAATAACATGTAAACAAAGATTTAATGACCTAATAATAGTTATAACTGTTCTATAAAATTACCAAATGACTCAATTCATTTTACAGATCCAACAACAAAACAGTCTATGCTTGAGTATGTTTTGTTTAAAACATAAAAATAAGACAAAAAAAGCTTAACTATCCAGGTTTTATCTGACACACGAAATAAAATGTATTTTTTTGATTAACAGATTTTCCACTAGAAACGTAAAATTTCCATGCTGTTAATTAGTTTTTAGAAATAAATCACAGTGCGTCATAATTATAATTGTCAGCTCAGAGCTTTACAAAAATCAGAAAATTGACCAGAGAACTGATCACTGCACCTTTAATCATAACGCGGAGCGACACCTCACACTGAACATGGAGCAGTGAGGGATCTCAGCTGTGAGAGAGCTGGTTAAACCGACAGACGTTCTCTGCTGTGCACTGCCTTTCTGTCAGAGAACGACTGAATAAGCTCTGCTCGCACAGGTCAGGGATGCACATGCTGAAGAATCAGCACTCGTGATTTTCCCGCTGTAAGCGCTTTTGCCAGTGAAAGCAGATTGGATGGTAACGGTGCTTTTTTTTTTTTCTGCTGGAGGGTCGATCCGGCACGTTCTGCTGATAAATCAGTCCCCCAAAACCACAACATGAAGCCTACCAAAGACTCAATTACGCAGGGAGCTCTGTCTCTGCGGGCTCCGTCTATTAGGCTGTAAAATGATTTTGCCTACATTTGACTGAATTGCCTGTGGTCTGCTGTAAGAACATCAATATGCGCTAGTTGGGTTTTCCTCAGCCGACAGTAATTTTACTGCCTAAACAAGTTATATCATTTACCAAACATGGAGGCTGTTCTGCCACACAACTGCAGAAACTGTTGAGGCCCCTGTAGTTTGTAGATGGTTTAATTAGTGTTTGAACCTAAGTATTTGTAATAGCACTCATCCCCCCAAGGTTCTGGCTGCTGAGCTAAAGACATGGCAATGGATTCAATTTGACGTTCGTACAGATTGTACCGAGGCAAACATCTGCTGCTAGGTTGTGTCGAGAGCGCTGCTCTGCTGTTGGCTGTCCTGTAAATGACAGAAGCTGGGGGACAGAGCGCTCTGTTTTCTGAGGGAGAACAAGATGCTACAAAACAGCTCAGCATGTCACCTTCTGGTCGGTCTGAACATCAAAGGAGGCTATTTAAAACTCAGCAGTACAGTCAGCAGTGATCACAGAGGGTAAAATTAAATAAGCTGAAAAATCTAGACTAAGGCTAACCTGTACACAAACTGATTTGTATTTATTTATGGTAAATATCAAAGTTCATGCTCAATAATCCAAGCAAAAAAAAAAAAAAAAAAATCCAACAAAAAGTTAAGTCAGTATATGGACCTTTTTATTGTTGAGATGCTTCGTCCTTCATCCAAAGGACTTCTTCAGTCTGAGGAGCCACAACAAACTCAGTCCCACAAGCAGCACACTCACACAGTAGACCAACCAGTTTGCTGGTGATAAAATGGTTTCTGGGGCTCGCCCTCTCCCCCGTCAACTCCTCTGAGGCAGCAATAGCCAAAGTGGTTGATGATGTCTGAAGGACTGATGAAGTTCTTTGGATTAAGGATGAATATGTCTCCCCCCCCAAAAAAAAGTCCAGATGACCTGACTTAACTCTGTTGGGATTTTTTTTTATAACTTGGATTACTGAGCATGAACTTTGACGTTCTGAATCATTTTGACCATGGCTGCCTCAGAGGAGTTGACGGGGGAGAGGGCGGGCTCCAGAGACCACCTTATCGCCATCAAATTTGTTGGTCCACTATGCTACTTATGTTAATTAGTTTGCTGTGGCTCCTCGGACTGATGAAGTTCTTTGGATGAAGGATGAAACGTCTCAACGAATAAAAAAAAAAAAAAAAGACAGAAACTGTCCAGATGACTCTAAAAAAGCTAAGTCTGGTCCTCTGGATGGTTGAGCATGGACTTTGGTATTTAAGGGGGTATTTTCTTTTAATATTGCATGCCGCAGTAGACAAAA
>JARVGQ010000116.1:23106519-23119894 GCA_031762355.1 Hypsolebias martinsi | reverse complement strand
TTTTGAATGTCCAGAGGACCAGACTTAGCTTTTTTTTAGATTTTTCTACCTGGATTATTGAGCATGCATCAGGGTGTCCAGATGACCTGACTTAACTTTGGATTCATCTACCGGTAAATAGTTTTAACTTTTTTTTTCTCTTCTTTTTTTGAATGAGTGATTTTGTTATCTTTTTCAAATATGGCGCTGCTGTTTTTGTCCGACTGTTCACATTTTGTTCACCCCATCTAGTTTAAGCCTCCGTGGCTTTCGGTTAATGTTTCCGATAAAAAAAAATACCATCTTACAATAAATGTTGTTAATGCAATATCATAACTATTCTGAAGTTAGACTCAGCCATCTGTGCCAAAACAATTTCTAATCTTTAATTTTTAAAACTGAAGGGAGAGAAGTCAACAACAGAAAGCAGAAATGAAGTAAGAAGAAACGAACGAGCTGATAAAAATACACACTTACTAAAAGCTTTTGTTCTGAGCTTGTAAATTGTTTTAAGCTGCTTCACCGAGTTTATTAGATTATAGTTGCTCTCGGTTCTGGTGCCCATCGTGTTTATGATCTATAAATATACTTCATAATACACTCATATGAGTATCAAGTAAGTACATTACTCTGCTTTTTACACAATTAAACTCGCTCCTTCAGATAAACTGGATACAATTTTAGGCATGAGTTGTTTTCGCAATAATGCTTTTAATCTGTAAAGTATTTTTTATAATTTCCACAAAAAAAAAATCCAGCAACAAACATTTTCTGTCACTAAAAAGTTATATTATCTGACGATTTTTTTTTCTCTTATTTAAAACTGTTTAGGTTAAAGGCTGTATTTAAAGTTTAATGTAATATTCATTTGTCCATTTCTGTGTTTGGCTGACACAAATCACTTTAGTAAACAGTCTGTTGATACACACTAAAACAACAACGTCCTGAAAACTCCTCCAGTAGGAAAAAAAAAAAAAAAGAAGTATGAGCCGCGGAGTTATCTGTGATCTGTCGTTTCAGCATATTTAGCTGTTCAAACGCTGGAGGCAGCTCATGTTCCATGACGTCCCCTCTGGACTGAAGCAAATGGTGGCAGCAGAGCCGGTTGCAGACGGTCGGACGACACACCCACTTCCCCCCGCTGGGGCATTTATGTGGCTTTAAATGAGGCATTCCTGACTGCTGGTCAGGTCTTGTGTGTTGACACAACGCTTGGTGCCTAACCTTGGCCCTGAGTGTTGGGGCTGTGCTGGTTTCAGGGGCAGTGAGGGGCACACAAGCTGTACTGGACGTCTGGATATCAGTCCAAGGGCTTAAAGCTCCGCAGTCCAGCTGGGATTTAGAGCAGCAGCGCGCATACTTGTGAAATATGCTGTTTTCGTGAGCTGATATGGGAGTAAAACGCAAATGTTTTCATGAGACTGAAGACAAAACCTCCAAAAGGATCGAAAGTATCTGAGTTTTGTTTTACTGCTTTTATTTGTAGAAAAATAATAATCATAAAACATAGGTTCTCCGTGTTTCAACGCACCCTTTTAAGTTTAAACTGAGCTTTAGCATTTCCTCACGTTACGACTACCTCTGTTTGCTCTGACGGTCATCCTTTCATGTGCTCAAAGGCCAGTTTGTTTTCCATTTGCAGGAGGAAAATTAATCTTTCTCCGTCTGGTGGTGGTGGCAGGCCCTGATACTGGAGGAAGTCTATTACCCTTCCTGTCAAGAAGACTCGCCCCCTCCAGGGTGAATCGCATTAATGCCAACTTTATAGCCAATCAAACTAGATGGGTCATATATTTTGAAAGGAAAAGCGGCATTCCTACACTTTAATCTCTTATTCAAAAGGTCCAAATTGGTTTTCAGGAATAAAAATATGTAGCAGAAAGGAAGTGACAGTGAAGAGCTCCTGCGTGAATGAATGTCGGGGCGTTTGAGGAAGAGGGCCGGTGTACCTCCCCGCAGACGAGGAAACGAAGCAGATGAGAAGGATGACAAACAACTTTGAGTTTCCTTTGATGTCTGTGTCAGCTTTGCGTCGACACGGTTCCAGCAGGAGCCGCCGCCGCACAAAAACAACAAAATCTGAACGGTTTTAAGAACCACAAGGCTGTTCTGAGAAACACTTTACAGACAAGTCAAGAGCGTGAAGGACAGAAACGTTCATATTAATGCTTGGTGTAGTAAAGACACCATTTAGGAAAACATTAGTTGTTCATTGTTTTACTTTGTATAAAGGTTATAATACAGGAAGTAAAAATAGTGGTTTCTGTGTTGTCCTGTCAAGATAACTTTCATCCAGTAAGGTTAACGGTTGCTAATCACCAGCAGGACTGGATGAGAGACATTTGTGATGCGAGACACAGCACACAGTTGTTCAGACAACAGTGCCGTGCGTGCACACTCCCACATGGGAGAGAGAAGTGTGACAATATGAAAACATCATCTACATAAATAACACAAAAACAGGGTGGGAGAGACATTAAATAGCTGTCGCTACAAATTAAAAGCTTTGGCACTGAGATAAATCTTACACCTACCAGGAAACTACCGCCCCTACTGAGCTTGAAGTGTTTTGACAGCACTAAATCTCAGTTGTTAATATTGTAGGATGCTGCTAAAGTTTTGTCTAAATGTTTGAAATCGATAAAGAACACTTTTTTTTAGCTAAAATCTTATATTGTGACAGACTTTAAAATTAAAACTTTGTGTTTATATCTGTTAATTTAGTGCAAATTACCCCTAAGTTTGTAAAAAAAATAGATCTCAAATATGAAGTTCTGTGCTATAACTAGTACAAACTACTCCTCAGAGCTGCTACACAAACAAAATAACTTCGCAATGATTAGTTTTTAACGTGTCACCTATCTGTGAAGTATATACAAGTATATTATCTTATTCTTCTGTTGATAATCCGAGGAGTTCAGCCGTTGGTACTTCTTATCACTGTAGTTAAAAAGTAGCCGCACTGAAAATATCTCACTAAAGATGTTTTCCTGGTCAAGTTTCCAGCATTTCCAGGAATGAACCTCATTCAGTCTCCGTTTCAAACGAATGGAAAAAGTTCTGCTGGAGACAAAAGTAACTGTACTTACCGTCTCTTTGTTGGGCAACAGCTCCTTCCGGATCCTGAAGAAGTTTTTGCCAAACTGTCTCAGCCCTTTAATGAAGCGCTTCTGCAATTTTTCACAGAGGAAGAAAGAAAGAGAGAGAGAGAGAGAGAAAAAAAGAAAAGAAAGAAAAGGCAAGTTAGTGTGTGTGTGTGAAATCAGCTAAACTGCGGCTGCAAAAAGTCACTGCTGAGCACCACCACAACAGTGTGTGTGGAGGGGGGGCTGTTGTCTTTTTGCCAGTCTGTGGTCGGAGAGGTTTGATGTGTGTTTCACAAACTGTGCTGTTTAAACCCCCGGAGCAAACACGGCCATGTCAGAGCAGCACGAGAGAGGAAATGACAAGTACGACAGGGAGAGACGCTGAGATTAGGTTAGTCTTTTTACTGTGCTGTGAAAACACAGTTACAGAAACACATCTGATATGAAAACACTCCCGCAGACGTTTTACGCCTGTTTGTTAATCGCACGAGCACAAGTTCAATGTCAAAAAGCTAAAACTTAAAGAGCTGAAAAGAAAGAAAATGTCTCACTGTGCAGATTCTATTTTTCCTCTTTGTGTTCTATAAATTTTAAAACCTTATAAACAAAACAAGAAAAAAAGGCATCAATAGGTTAAACTGACACGTAAAGGAAGTTAACATGAAGAAAGAGAATACTGCTCGATGACACTGGCTTTAATCTGACATGAAAAGTGACCTCACCTCAACAAGAGCAAAAACAGAGCCGGGAACACAGAAAAGACAAAATCCAAGCAGCCCGAGTACATTCCTTCTCCTTTAAGAGCCACAGACTGCGAGCCATAAAAAGCAGCGGCTGAAAACATTCATAACCAGCGAAGCAGACAACTAACAGATTTACTTTCTTGCTCCAGAGGCGAGCCCTGCTCCTCAGTGATCTCAGCCAACCGTTTCCACCAAGTAACTCCAGCAAAAAGCAGGGGAAAGTCCACGGGGAGCGCAGCACGGACCTCCACAACCAGCCACAGGTAGAAGGAGAAGCAAAAATGAATCAAGGGACAAATCCACAAGGTCTCCGACAGCACAGCTCTTTTTTCTTAACAAGAAAGAAATAGCTTGTCACTCTCTGCTTTTCCACTACAAAGGGGAAGGCTTTACATGTGATCTTTCTGCAAGAGAGCCTCTGGTTTGCAGCAGGCTGTAAAACCAGAGGTGGATTTCTGCGCTTCATGTCGAGGGGACGGTGCTGTTTTCAGCTCGTTCTGGCTTCCTCCAACGCTGAACGAGCTGGATCTCTGTTGCTACACTCAAAAAACTAAATCACATCTTGTTACTAATATAACACTAAAGGCATTTGCCCTTTTAGGAGAAAACTACAGCAGTTCTTTAAATGAATGTAGAGCTTATGGACACAGGGGGGAACTAGCTGCCAGGCTGAAAGGGAACTGGACGAGTGGGAAGGAAAACCCGACATGGAGTCTCCCTTTCAAGGAGTTGCTGGAGCTCATTTTCCATGCCATGTACAGAGAGTTACGTAACCACAGATTATTTACATATCCAGCTTTGGTGAGGAATAAAAGCTAAATTTACTCAAGTAACACAGCCAGCTGCAAAACAACTGTTTCCCAGGGGGTAAAATTACAGGCCAAAACAGACCAAAAGAATAAACACCCTACACTTAAAGTATTGTCTTTATGCAAAACACACTCGAAAGCCTCAAGCTTTTTAGCTTTGGGGTGTAGTCGTGAACACGAAACGTTAAAGTAATAAACCGGCACAGAACAATCAAAGGCATGATCAAAAGACACGCGCGCTGTTGACAGCTACACACACAAAAAAGCCGTCAGTGCCACGGGACAGCCGGTTATTTGCATTCATCAGTGTGACAGCGGAGCGGTTGATTAGCCAGTAGATGGAGCAGTCTTTGACAAACTCCCCCCCACATGTGGAACATCTCCGACCCCTCGAAGGGTTGAGGCGCAGATCTGGACTGACACTCAGACACATCACCGGTCCTACAGAGATTCAGAGGACCATCTTTACAGGAGACCTGACGACACGTCTACTGGAAATATTAGCTTGAATAACTCGATGCGTATAAACTATTGCCATAAATTATTGATATATTTGCTTTAGTTCTCAGAAGGAGGGGATGAGAACAAATTCAGATATCTCTTCAGTTGCTCTAAGGCTACAGAGGTTGGATCTCCTTATTTGTGTTCACTAACTGCACTGTTTACTCAGTCTGAGCGTTCTTCTCCACAGAGGAGCTACACGCTCCCTGCTCCCACCTCCCATCGGTTTTCTTTCTCTTGCTGGCTCCCTCCTCCCTCCCTACATGTCGGCTCCAGTTTAAGGCTCCATTTCAGCTGCCTGGGCTCACGGCTCTCCAGCCCAGCTAATAAATCATCCGCCAATCTGCTCCCTGAATCGTTCTACCCCTGCTCCGACTGCTCCAGCCCTTGGTTGCTAGGCAACAACGGCGGAGGAGGGGCTGAGAGAGGCGAAGGGAGGAGGAGGAGGGGTAGCTGGGTGGAAGTGCTACCAAATGGCCATCCGCTGTGCAGAAACAACAGGCTTCTCTCTCCGAGCGTGTTCCAGAGAGCTGGCGCTTTTTTTTTTTTTTTTTTTTAACCCTCTCCAAGTTTCCCCTTTGAGCCAAACAGTGCACCATTGTGAGGCTGGAGGAGACATATAAAAGCAGGAGAATTAAAAAAATTAAAAAATTAAAAGCAACGTTTCAATGGGTCATTGTTGCGTATGCGCACATCCTGCTCGAAAGCTGATTGTGTGGAGTTGCAGAACTGGTTAAGATAATGTAGACACAGGGACACAGATGGTATCATGATGACAAACAGAGGGCAGGCTCACGCATGGAGCGCAAGTCCCACTAAATGTCATTCCCTGAAAAACACTGACGCAAGAGGGTCCAACTGAAAACAAAGCTGCTTTCACTCAATATGGACTCATTATACCCAGCTTGTTGTTAAAAGCTGACCTTTACGAGCCTGATGTGTACAAACCCAGAGGCCCGAGGACGAGCAGGAAGCTAGCCAAAACCAAAGGAGGAAAAAAACAAAAAAACAAAAAAAAAAACTTGACGTCTTTTATAAAATATCAACTCAAAGATTAGTCAGTGTACAAAAAGGAAATCACAACATGATGAATAAAGAACCGCACTGACCGACGCTACTAACCACATCCTACACAAGATAATCTATGTTTAGACCATTTCAAATGTAGATATTTTAGGAGACGCATGTCCTTTAATAATAAAAAAGATAATTATAAGTATTCGTCACCTTACCCTAACAAACCAAAAGTATATATTTTTTATATTTACCCTAAAATAAATGTGGCAGCTCTCAACAACATGACCTTTGGAAGGCAAAGTAACAAGTGCTGCTTTCTATTTAGCTTGTACTGACACAAAAGGTGACA
Source organism: Hypsolebias martinsi (assembly GCA_031762355.1). Taxonomy (NCBI): domain Eukaryota; kingdom Metazoa; phylum Chordata; class Actinopteri; order Cyprinodontiformes; family Rivulidae; genus Hypsolebias; species Hypsolebias martinsi. The sequence continues at coordinate 23,113,410 of JARVGQ010000116.1, read as the reverse complement.
GGAAATTCCAGTACACGCCCATCCTGCCCGCTAGTTACAAAACACTAAGAAAACCTTCGCTGGCACTGGACCGTAAACTGTGGCGCCTGCAGCCACAGAAGCAAGACGCCTCTTTTCACTTTTATTTATTTGGATGAAGCGGTTTTGTTTTATTGGAGTGTGTTTGGTTTGACGGCTTGTATTCTTCCACTGGGGGTCTGCTACTCTGTCCTCTCCCTCATTTTCCCTCGTCCCCCCTCCTGCTTCAGTGCAGTCATCCATCAGCTAAAGGCACAGCCGGAGATAAGCCGCGGCACAGTGCAGCTGGTTGAGAAATAGACCTCCCGCCCTGCAGCAGTCATAGATCAGCCTCCGTCTCCGACGTGGTGACACACAGCAAGGCTGCAGCTGTTTCTGATCGTTTGCATGGCACCTCCTGTTGGCCGATGGAATATTAGCACCACTTATTTACAACCAGGAATGATCGCAACCACACGTGACCAGACTTTTCAATATGGCTGTGCTAAAATCCAGGCGAAATTAAATGCAATCATTTAGACACATTACGTATAAATAACTAATAAATAAAATAAAAAAACACATATTTACCTTTATTAAGTTAGAAAGGAAGCTGACTACTGGTGATATCTGAACACTGAGAGGATTAGAGCAAATCAAATTCAATACATTCAATGCATCTCAAAAAATTTGAATTTTGTGAAAAACTAATAATTTGTGTTAATCATTGCAGAAAGTCAAACTCATATTACATAGATTCATTCAAGCTCAAGTCAAGTTTATTGCCATTTGCAATACATGTGGTACATGAGGTGGAATGAAAAGGTGTACTCAGGGTCCCAGTTCCACCCAGTGTGTCACTCATTACAAAGTGTAAAATACCTCAAGCCTTTATTTCATGTATTTTTGATAAATATGGCTTAGAGATAATGAAAACCAAAATTCAATGTCTCAGCAAATGACAATATTCCACAGCCAGCTTTTGGTACTTTTGTCAGTGTGGGCAGGAGCCAAGTTCTGCTGGAAAATGAAATCAGCATCTCCATAAAGCTTGTCAGCAGAAGGAAGCATGGAGTCTCTAAAATGTCCTGGAAGATGCTAAAGTTGACTATGGACATCAGAAAACCCAGTGGACCAACACCAGCAGAGGACATGGTCTCAAATCATCTCTGACTTTGGAAACTTCTCTCTGGACTTCAAGCAACGTGAATTTTTGACCTCTCCACTTTTCCTACAAACTCTGGGATCTTGATTTCTAAATGACATGAAACTTTACCATCATCTAAAAAGAGGACATTGGACCACTGAGCAACAGTCCAGCTCTTTGTCTCATCAACAGGTAAGATGCTTCTGATGTCTCTGGTTCAGGAGTGGCTCGACTTGAGGAAGGAGACATTTGTAGCTCATGTCTAGGAGTTAATCAGCTGACCAGGGTGTGACACCAGGAGATAAAAGTATTGAACTTCTTCACGATATTCTAATTTTTTGAGACACTGCATTTTGGTTTTTCAATATCTGTAAACCATAATCATGAAAATGATAAGAAATAGTCTTGAAATGTTTCACACGATGTGCAATGAATTTATATAATATATGAGTTTCATTTTCTGAAACGACTGCCTATTTCTTTTGTCTTTCTTTTTTTACTTTTTCACCACATTCTAAGTTTTTGAGATCTACCTGTAAATATTACATTGATGTGGAATCTAAGGCATTTGTCTGAGTTTAAAATATTTTTAAAAGGTAGTAAAAGTTATTGGAGGTGAGCTTGGTTCAACAGGAAGACTGATCATTTTTCTAATTACAAGGTCAATGCTTTGATCAACTCTTCAATGTGTTCCTTGTATTTCATTCAAAATGCTTCTTGGTGTTCGATTATGAGAAAAATGCACACATAGCTTCAAAGTTTTATTGCATAGTCAAAAAAAAAAAAGGCTGAATTTATCTGTTTAATTCCTGAGCCACAGCTTTTTATAATTTAAAGCATATGTGAGCAGTGACCATCTGCAGACACCAAAATTGTATCTCATGGCAACAATCTGTGCAGTGCAAAAAGCAGATGTGACTTGTCTTTGATAACCATTTTCTGCCAGTGGTTTCATGCATTTTAAAAACAAATGAGCGTTCGGTCATGCAGACCAACTGTTTGGTGTTGCAACATCATTTCCTTCTTTGCAACACACCAAAGAAAAATGTAATGGCAACAAAAGCGACAAGAAAGAAACAATGTGCGTGCTTTTCACTTGTTGTGTTCCATTTTGGTTTTTCTGATGTAACACACATGAACTGGTGCAGACAGACAGCCTTTCTCAGTTTGTAAAAGTAGTGACCGACCATATCTAACTGACCAAAAGAGTTTTCACTGACTGCAACAACACAGCACGTTTTGTCCCGTTTCTCGGTGGTTAAATAAACGACTGCTGTAACTTCATCAGCCCACTGCATAAAGGCTACGAGGAGGTTAGGCTGCACATTAGATGTTTCTCATAAATAATTCATTGTTTTATATTTTACCTATTTTATAATGCATGAGAGTTTTCTTTGGTGTAATTTAGAGTCACGGCTGTACTTGTGCATGGAAGGGCCTGAGAGGCGCTCACTTCAAGGTGATGGATTTTCAGCGTGTTTAAGATGCTCTAATAATGTCAGAGTAAAAGTTTGTTCAAGGTTGACTGTCACAAATCTTTCCAAGAGGAGAGGAGATGATAAAAAGTCCAGCAAAGCTGCCACTTTTTTAAAGAGCTATAATGAAATGAGTTACAAATGAGCCTTTATCATTATGTGTGTTGGTAAAAATTGTAAATATTGTTGAGTTTAGGAAGTTGAGACAAGGTTTAGGATTTATGAGCTATACGACATCAGCTGCAGGCGTAGAGAAGACTGCTGAAGTAGAATGGTGGGGACACAAGACGTCACAGCGGGGAGGGGGAGGTGACAAGTGACCCTGCAGACAAGCTCATTCTGTCATTTCAGCAGCCCCGCTGTCACTTTTATTCACATCTAAAACAACGGGTGGGGTGAGCGGCGCAGGCAGGAATAATGATGCCAGTCTGGGAAGGGAGATGAGAGAGCAGAAGGGGAGCAAAGGGTGATAAAAAATGAAGAGCAGCAGGGCATGCTTCTTCGAGTGCGTCAAGGTTGGAGCTACATTTACGCCTGTCCTTCCAAGGCTGCAGGATTGAAAAGGCACAAGCAGGTGATCGGATCGCTGCGAGCTGCGTCCCGGAGCGATCGGTGTCGAAACACGAGCCTCCACAGACAGACACAAACACACCAGTTTTAAACATGGACAAAACTGCACCAAACTCCACGACAGCTCCTCAACTCGACTTACATAACGAGGGGAGAAGATGAACACAATAATAAATGAGTCTGTACAAGTGAGAACGGAGATGCTTGCGAAGAATGCAGCATTATTATAGAAACAAATTAATTTATCAGCTGAAAAGTTTTTTGTTCCAATTAAATGCAAGCATAATCAGTTTTCCAACAATGGAACAGAGTTTCAGTTTTCCAACAATGGAACAGAGTTAACAGCATTTCAGATCAGCTGAGTGGCATTGTAAATAAAACATTAGAAATTTTATTAAAGTATATTAACTGTTGAAATAAGTATGCATTTAATTATCCAAATAGTAAATGTTTACAACATTACAAACAATTTAAATGTTCGTGTTTTCTCTCCTGATTGTTATTCAGGTGCAAACTTTGGCTGCATCCATCTCTTCTGACTAGTCTCCCTTTAACAACAACAAAAAAAAAACATAACACTGTGATAAAATGGTGTAGATATGAAGACATTCAGTGTTTAATTTCCTCATGAGAACTAAATATTTTGTTTTCGCCTGTGAACAACTTGGACATCTTCAGGAAAAAGAAGCTGTGATAACGTTTCCTTACGCCTTTTACAAAAATGATATCGTACTTGCAGATGCAAAGTTTAGAATATTACAATATCAAAAGAAACGAATGATAATTTGTAAAAATCTGAATCAAGATTTTCTTTTTTACTGCTGTATGTTTTTGCAGTGTTTCTTTTCACAGTAGCTCCTGCAGTGGACTTTCTGAGATGAGTGCATTCCGGTAAATAAAGCCTCCTCTACAGTAGTCCCTCGTTTACTGCAGAGGACCCGTACCCTGAAACCCCGTGATGTGAAAAACCGCAAAGTAGGAATAGTAGTATAAGCAGTATTAGTTATATAAATAGGCATTTTAAACCCTTCCCACACTCTTGCAATATTCTAAACAATGTTTCTAAACGTTAATCGCTCTAAAAGAGCACAGAAGGTCATGATTTCAGCGCCTTGCCTCCTCTGCCACCACGCCCACTTCACCGCTGCACAGCAGAGATCAGCTGCAGGAGGAAGCTTCTGCAGCTTGGGATGCACAAAGGTGCTAAATAATTTATTTTAAATAAAAATTCCATACCGATCATGCGCCTCATCCATCAATCAGCCAATTGTGTGTCATGTCCAATCTAATTGTGAAAAACCGCGATAGAGCGAGTCTGCAAAAACCAACAGCGATGTAGCGAGGGACTATTGTAGTCCCTATCCCCATACCATCTATCACCTATTACCATTAAGGATGCATAAATAAACTCATAACTTGTCTACAACAAATCATCAGACTTGATTTCCTGTGATGAAATGTGCAAGTCATGACATGATTACATGATGAAAAAGTCTGCTTATTTTCATTAAAAACATGAACGTATGAGGAAAAGCTTAATCCAAGACTGTGCAGCTTCTGGGGGGGGGAAAAATCAAAACTCAAAGGGGAATATGTAGGATTTGTTTGTCTTGGAGGAGGATAAACAGCAGAAATCTTGTGGCATGAAGCCATCTAAGATCTCCAGTGTGATGAGGCAACAGTGTTATCTTTAAAAGGGAGTGGGTACACAAACATGGAGCCCAGTGTGTCAAATCACATAAAAGCCAAAGCCGCAGTGCTCGGTCATTCTGACATGGTGTAATTCAGAGCTTTCATTCCCCTCCTTCCCACTCGTGTTGTGGTGTTTGATCAGCCATTTTCTGATTTCAGCCCTGCAGCAGCTGTGGTGAAATTCACATCTACAATAAATACAAATGAAGGCCAACATTAGCAGCCCCCCCCAATATTTTCCCTTTCCAGACTTCCATGCAAAAAGATTTATTTTGTGGGTAATAAACAGGACGCAGCTGCTCTTGAGCCTTGGAGGAGCTGGAAACTGTTTTTTTTTTTAACTCCTGCTGGCCAGGCGCCTTGTGTTAACTCTCAACAGCTCCCTCTAAAGACACCAACTCAGCTCTAGCAGACAACAATTGTGTTTACCACAAAAATAAAGCTACAACTGCAAGTAAGACTACATGAGCAGTACGGAAAAAAATATTAGTTTGTTCTGCATATTAGCTTGTAATAAATAAATTCACAAATAAGAAGTTGTATTTCTTACCACTTCATCCTCAGACCAGCACTTCTCTATTAGTTTAGGTACCGGCTTCTTCACCAAGCGCTGCAGAGCCTTGCCTGCATCATAGCTGCTCTCGTGAAGCTGAAAACAAACCATTCAAAAGAGCATATTTATATTTGAAATAAGGAACAGCATGAACATAAAAGAGAAATACTTCATCAGCTGCTCAATTTCTTCAGTGAGATTAGTGTAGATGGATATCTGAGCTGCCTGTTTTGAGGAGTAGATTAGCAAATCAAATAGATACTACATGCAGGTGTGACTGAACTTGTTCGCTGAAATCTTACAGCGTCAAGAAGAAAGGCCTGCTGGGACCTGAGAGAACCAGTCTAAAAACGAACAACGCAGCAACAAAGCCAATTTCTGTGGTGCTTTAAGCATTGTGTCACATTAAATTGGGCGAAACAGGCAGCGCTGGAATTCCTCCTCTGAGAATAAACAAGCGTTACTCATTGGAATTGCAAATAGCGAGGAAGGTCAAGAGACAATGACCTGTTCACTATGTTAATTTTCCAGTTTATAGAGCCGGAATATAAATGCCCTGTTTATGATGATTCTAATCGCTTTCTTGTGCCCGATTCTTCTGCACTCATTGTCAATGTGACAGACAAATCTCTCATTATGTGCACTGTATTGTTAGCTTCTGTGGCTGAGTTTACTGCAGGAGGGGGGTTGACTGCCAGCTCAGAGGCCTTGTCACTGCCCATCATTGTGCAGCTAAAATTATACCTGAACCCACAGTTCAAATATTTTACTGTATTCTGTCATGTGCGCCCTAGCGTGTTAGTTGTTGCATAGCTGCTTACAGTGTTAAGTGCGTTTAATGTAGTGTCATCTCGAGAGGCAGCTAGACAACCATCTTCCGTGGAACCTCCGTCACACATCCCTGCAAAGGCAGCCATGCTCCTGTGGACACAAGATGTGGATTTCATTATCATTAAAATGACAAAATTCTGGTTACATGCTGTTGGAATATCACCTAATTTTGTCTTCAATAGACAGTGGGACATAAGGATCACAGAAGCATTATAATTGGAATTTAACATGTTATTTTATGTAAAATTATAAAGCATTAAAATTAAGTTTAAGAAAAAGAAAGAAAATTTCACCATGCTGTTTATCTTGTGTTCATAACAAACCAGCACGATAACCACACAAGATTACTTTAACTAACCAAACATCATATAGTTAATGTTGTAACGACTACAGCAATTATCTAATGAGTTTTGCTTTATAGTTTATACAACTGAGGTTGATTTGAATGCAAGTGAAAATAATATCCAGTAGTTCCAAAACAAAAACATGTCAAGTTTTATAAAGAAGTATCAGTAATAAAATTAATCTGAGGTTTTGACTTATGTTCTTGGATAAAGTAAAACATGCTCCTGCAATTATGATATATGACAGTAGTCCCTCATTTATTGTGTGGGATCTGTACCATG
>JARVGQ010000116.1:23059219-23087465 GCA_031762355.1 Hypsolebias martinsi | reverse complement strand
TAAATAAATAAATAAATAAATAAATAAATAAATAAATAAATAAATAAATAAGGGACGTATAGGGCAAAAACTATAATAGCAGTCTGATACACAGGCACAATTTGTTCCCATTTTTAGTTGGATTTATAAAAATAGTAAATATACCACACTGTGAAAGAGATTAAAAACCATTTCAGGGTTAAAAAGCTACTTTCCAAAGAGTTATTAACCAAGAACCTGGCACACAGTAAATGATTAACTGAAGGATCTCAGATCCTGTGTCGGGTCTTTGCTGGTTTTCTAAAAGGCAAGACTTTCAGATACATCTGCTGTCTATAGATTTTTCAGGCCAGACTGCTTCGTCTCTCTCGCTTTTCTAATGTTGTAAAGCACACAATAAACTGTCATGATAAAGTACAAAAACTTGAGAGAAAACAGGTGAAAAAGCAGCCACAGTCAAATAAATAAATAAATAAATAAAAAAACGAAAGACCTTCAGAACCCTGGAGAATTACTGATAAAGAAACCACTCAAGAAGATCTGAAAAAAATCTGGCTCCTCAAAGGCAAAACATGAAAAAAATTATGGGTGGTTTAAAACTTTTTACACGGTTCTGTATAAATTTTTTTTTTTTTAAAAGATGGGGTTTAATATGACTGTTTTATTAACATCTAAACAATGACCCATCAGCTGATATCTTCAACCTTCTTCTATTGTCATCAGATCCTACATTCAGCTGCAAAACATCCCTGACAGTGCCCGTGTTCCTGTGGATGTGTGTGTGTTAGAGTGTGATGAGTCCTCTGGCACCGACAGTGTTGAGAGGGTGTAGGCTCAAGGGCCACATGACACTGCGGGTTATTAACACTTGACAGTGCTGCTGTCTGGCCTGAGGGAGTGTTACCCAGGAAACAGCAGAGGGCTGTGGGATTGGTTTGGCAGCGCGGGACAGCGTCATCTGGTTTCTGTTTGAGATGCAATTCACAGCCAGCTCCCATATCACACAACAGCCTGGAGAGCGGGGACAAGTAGGTGTGCACATGTTGTGAAGAGATACCGAGGGGCTTTGATACACAGAATTTAGCTGCATTTACTTTTACCCTTCTGTGTTGTGTATATACGCGCACGTGCATTTCAAAACAAAAAGGGCACTCTCACCGTTCTCATTGTTGCGATCCTGCACCAGGTGCTGGTACACGGAGTCAGGCACCTCCGACTGGCGGTAGTACCATTTCACATTCATCAGCAGATGGTCCCGTTTACTCTGAAACATACAGAGAGAGAGAGACGGAGCTTGTGAATAGGAGACACAGAAAGCTCCCACACCAAGATAAACAGATATCACTCGATTTCATTACAACGTCATAAACTGGTCTTTTTGGCAAAGAAAGATGGTGTACAGATGCACTGTTTATGACATACACAGACCATTGCCAAAAAGCCTACAGAGAGACCAAGTCAATTAAAAAGGGATTGTAGGGCATTTGGAGATTTAATAAAGTAAACGGGGGGTGGCCATTGTTGAGGGAGCTATGACGATTAATAATTTTGGGAAAAAGATCCGACTTCATTTAATATAAATTCTTAACTGAGCTATTTAACAACCCGTCAATGTTTCCACAGCTTATTCTTGGACAAGAACAGTGTCTCTTCTCAAGGACTTGGACTTTATCTTCTTGTTTTGCTGCCACCCACTGGCGTTTTCATCAAGTGCAAGTCAGAAACAGCAGGCAATTCTTAAGATGACCAGAAGGTGGCAGCACTGAGATAAAAAGGGACTCACCAAGGCAAAGAAAAACAGAAAAGAAGGAGGTGGGGGAAAAAAATAGTAAAAACTGAGGCCAATGTTAAGGTGAGGGATGAAAAGGGCAAAACACTGTTTTCATTTCACGTCATAAAATATTTATTGTACCTTCATATAAGCCCAACAGACGATCACAGTTGTTTAAAAAAAAAAAATCTGCTCAGCTGGGTGCAGGAATGCCATACAATCCTACTGGCTCAAGCCATCTTTATTAGGGGATTCAGCAGCACTGCACTCAGCAAACATACACCTGCACCACCCTCGCTACCACCCGTGATTGACAGGAAACATGGAAAATATGAGGGGGAGAAGCAGACGTTAAACAGCCACGGCTTGTGTGCGGACATCTTTGTGTGTGAAGGAACATGAGGTTAAAGTAAAGATATTTAAAGCCTTTCAAGTACATTGTTCTGTTATGTCATTGGGGAGGAAGCTGAGCACATGCAGCCAAGCAAATCACTACCTCCCTCTAACCTCAAGCCCACCTCTGACTTTCCTGTTCTCTCCATTCTGCTTTTCCTCTCCCCACAGCTCCTTCACCTAACAGTCCATCCGTTCACTCCACCACATCATCTTTTGTTTTCCTTTGTTTTTTCCAACCTTTGAGCAGGAAGGGAGCGAATAAGTGAGCCTGGACATGTTATACAGCAGCTGGCATGCAGTCTCTCAGCTGCATTTACGGCGTTGATGATTATAAGAGCCATGCACGCAACATTACACAGTCACACACACACACACTTCTTGTGAATCAGCAGAGAGCAATACTGATGGATTAAGACAAGGACCCCCCGAGCATGAAGGCATACTGTGTGTGAAAAAAACGTGTGCAATTGCGTCACGTCCCTCCCCCTTCTTTTCCAGCAGTCAGCCCACCCACCCCAGTGTCTTGTCTATCCAGTGTACCGACACTGCTGCCTTCTAGACGAACAGGCTGCCTGCCACAGCAGAACGACTTGTTATCTAGTGCTTATGCATAATTAATACGTTAAGAATACTGAAAACGCCACTTGTGTACAATCTGAGTGTTTCATTTTCTGCTTGTAAAACCACAAAAACCAAAGAGGGCTGGAGCAGAGAGCCAGATGAAAACACAAACGCATGTGGCAAGTGGAATAATGCATGAACACACATTATTCTTAGAGATAAAATACATATTTTTAACTTTCTGAAGCAAAATGTCATCAGTATCTTTGTTGCTACGGAGTAGCTTCCACTCTCCAGAACAGATCGCCGTTATGAAGCTCACCGCAACGTAAAGCCCTCTCAGGCAAAAGAGGGAGAGAAAGAGTGAGAGCAACATATGGAGCACTTAGTGGGAGTTGAGCATAGCATTCAATTATCACGATTCTATAAACACGCAGGGTGGAAAAATGGCTAGATAATACAAGGAGAAAATGAGGCGAGATGACAGACAGCTCAGACTCGACAAACGAACTACCAGTTGCATTGTCTGGGTTTGCTAAGCCTGCCACAGAAAATGACAGAGTGAGAACATATAAGGACCACAATGCTGAATTGATTAGAGACATTCCACGCTGCCCGTGGAGAGCTGAGGATAGCTGAGCCTCGCACAATGTCAGACATCTTTGTCTGTCCTGCCAGAGGCTAAACATGGTGCTGCCCTCCCTCCACATGGGCCATAAAGCCTGGGAATACTCTACACCGCAGAGAGGCCAAAAGACTTTCCAACACACCACTGAGCGTGTAAATAAAACAAAAACAGAGGAAAAAAGTGTAAAAGATCAGGGGAGAAAAGATAAAAAGAGCAAAATAAGAAAAGAGTAAGAAGTAGGATTAAGTAGTAGTAGGCGTAGTAAGGCCATCTCATTTCCTCAGACTTTAAATTAAAACTCTCCTCCTGCTTTACTGAAACCCCCCAGGGCACAAGGCTACCCTTTTATTCACCGAGGTGATATAAATCTGACAGTCATGCTTTAGGTATGAACACAATAGCAACCTCTCCCTCCAGTGGCTCCGACTGGCCTGTGGCGTTCTTGAGCTTACTCATCATCAGACAGGAAATGCTGCAAAGAGAGGCCAATTCTCAGAGGGTTAAAGACCGGCACTAAAATAAATGTATATAATTTAAGTAAGTGAAGTAAAGAAAGAAAGAACAACCTTAAAAGCTAAAATAACATTAAAGCGCACATCTTGGACAAGCCCAGTGCTGTGTGAGGCTGTTAATTCTGCTTCTGACCAACTAAAGGTGGCTGGCCTCTTGGGTCCATAATGGCTGCGTAGTGCTCTTTGTGTTGTTGCATGTGTGTGCAGTCAACTCTGCAGCCCGGGCCTCTGCATACAGCCACAATACTACAAAGACTGGGTGTAAGAGGGGAGTACAAGGGTCAGCCTTTCCTCTTTAAACCTGCTGTCTTTAAATGAATTAAAAAGCAGCTGTTACTTAATGGAGAAAATCTGTAAAAGTATACACTTAAAACGATAGACTGAATGAAGGATTAATTCTCTGTTTCAAGGAAAAGACTGTATAATCAATACACTACTTTTCAAAGCTATAGCATTCCCTCTTGGCGTTTCTGTGTTTGAGTATAAACGGCAAGGGCTGCATAATTATGGACACAATTATGATGAGATCAGTTGTTTATGACAAATAGTTATTGATTTTAGAGGAAAATGTTTTAGTGCACTGTCACATAAACACGACATTCCTCTAATTCCTGCAAAGGTAGTCTTTGTCTTTCATTTTTAACATAATATCAGTACTCGTGTTAGACAGGGTGTCTCAACAAAACCATGTTGAATGTAAAACATTTTCAACAATTAGAGTGCAGAAATTATGTACGGTGACATTATTCAAGGATTCGAGCCTCTTTTTTTGTCACACACATGTGGTGCATGTGGTGGAACGGAATTGTGTACACAGGGTCCCAGTTACATTCAACAAAAGTATAAAATGTAAACTAAAAACAGTAATAAGAGTTAAGATATGAACTAAGAAAAATGTTAATTAAAAACACACTAAGCACCAGTATCATAAAAACAATACGCCTAACAGCAGCAATTCACAGCAGCATTGTTACTACCCTCACGTAGACTACATTGAGTGCACGTTATTATTTAGTAATTTTTAGGGCTTAAATGGATATATATCTATGTTGATTGTGACACATTACAGTCTGCATCTTGCTGTGTGTTTCAGCGCTAATAACAGACTGTTGCATGATCATCTTGAAGAAGCGATTATTTTTTAAATACTGTACTGTAACTTATTTTTTATTACCATTTTCTTAAAACAGTTGCAGTGTAGAAGTACAATATACATACATTATTAAACAATGGTTAATTTTCCAAAGTTCTCATTGTCCAGTTGTGACGGTGGTGTATTATTTCTATGATAAGTCAATTTTTCCCATTTTACATTAAACTGCACCTCTTGCAGTCTTAATTTATGAGTAAGTTTTTCCATTGCAAACATCTCTTCCACAGTGCACAGCCAACGCTCCATGGTCGGTGGATCCACTTTATGCTCCATTCTTGTGATGGCTTTTTTACTTGCCGTTAATATTTCAACCAGGTATTCATCCTCTTTCTGTATTATGTTGTGTGAAGAATTTCCCAAATAAAGTGTTTTACATGTTTTGGGTATCTCATAGCCTAGTATTTTTCTTAAGCTAAGCCATATTTTATCCCAGTATCCTTTTATTTTTTGACAAGACCAAAATATATGTACATGGTCCACATCTACGTGTCCACAGGATCTCCAGCACGGTTGCGTGTTGGAAATCACTTTTCCCCAAATGTTTGGGGTTATAAAAAATTTGACTATATTTTTCCAGTTAAATTCTCTCCAGATCCTGGAGCTGGTGGCCGTACACTGTGTTTTACATATGTTTAACCACAATGAAGTGATTATTTAGATGAACAGAAAATAAATAAATAAATTAAAAAAATTAAAAACTGAAGTATAGCTCGTCATCCGTGCAACATTATCAGCCAAATCATATTTATAGAACATCTGATCATATTTTGCCTTGGATTTATTTGACAAAGCACACATTTAAAGCTGGTTGATGATGAAGGTTTAATTGTAAATGGCCAAACTTGTGAGTAAGAATAAACTTGTATTACTGCAAATGCAAAAGCTCTGAAAATGATAAATTCCTCTATTTGTTCACATTAACCTGGACACTGTGGTCATTGTCTGCAAACTTAAAACCTAATTTCCCATTTCTCTTGCTCCTTTCTGCACATTACCACCACAGCCTTGCTTTAAACAATACCAGATCCTCCAGCTTCCACACGACAGACCCAGCAGTGCACCTTGTTAACAGGAAACCTCTGTTTATTTTCTCCCCTTTCCAAACACTCTCTTCTTCCTTTGCCAACTCTGTTCCTCCCCACACACACACTTTCCTGCACTGGTGGCAACAGCAGTCAGGCTCTATGACTTCCTTCAGGAGGTGGCAACCATACGTGAGGAAGCTGAGACAGAGCTCAAATATCCAGACAAAGGAGAAGGCAGAAAGAGAGGCAGGGAGGGAGGAAAAAAAAAAAAAGAGGAGGTCAAAGAGACAAGAACAGCAGCAGAAACTCAGTGTTAGCAAGGAATGTCAAGCAGTTCAGCTCAGCTAGAAGGCTGCTTAGTTAGCTAATGCCTCAGGGGTAGGAGAGCCTTCGGTATGTTGGATCAGGGCTGGTAGCTGTGTGACACTGACACAAAGCTCAAAATGGGAGGGAGGGCAGAGTGTGGGAATGTTCACCTTGCCTGTCGCGAGGGGAGAGCATGCACAACCAAAGAACAAAAGGCTGATTGAGGCATTTGGAGGCCGAGATGAGATCTGGGAGGACTAATCTGCTGCTCTGACATGATAAGATTAGAGAAGGGAGGCAGGAAAAGCTGGATGGGAAGATCACACATCTACTAGTATAAACACGCACGCAGTACGATGATGGATCTGATTGGAAAGGTTTTCCACTCTGCTTTTCCTCCTCCCTTATTTTCTCCCGCTCTCACTGCGTCAGAGTGATCTGCCAGCACACCAGCACTCAATAAGCACTTCCATCTGGACGGCGGAAAACCAACACACACACGCACGAGCGCACACTAAAAACCTGTACAACAGATCTGCTGTGGTCATACAATCTTTGACATCTCAGCGACTCACAATGCAGGCTGTTTAAAAGAAATGCCAGCCTGCTGTGTGAAACGACATGCACACAAAATAACAGGCTTTCAGTGTAAGCACCACTATTCTTCTCTTCAACCTGCAGTAGTGTCAGCCAGGCTGGGACCTTGTATTTGAGGTAAGAGAAACCATGGCGAACTCTGACCACCAGAGCCAGATTCCACTCTTCTCCTTACGAGTCTCAATATGAGCACTTCGCTGCTTGCAGAAAGTGCTTTCCTCTCGAGCCTCCTTCTCTGAGACGTATATAATAACACTAAACAAATGCCGATTACAATGTTTGAGAGGAGGAACTATGCACAAGCCGCTTCCCTGCCTGGCAGCGAGAACAAATGGAGAGTGTGTGAGGCTTATGGGAGGGGCAGGCTGCGAGGAGGTGAGCTAAGTCCCAGCTGTGGTGGCGCTGCTGGCAGGACCTTTACGCCGTGTCTACACAGGGGTGCCTCTCTCTCAGATTCTCTTTGGCTTGACCTGTTTGGATATTAAATCGGCACCCTCTGCTTTGAACACACTGGGCCCATCTGTCAGCCTGGGTCCACGTTGGATTGGATGAGCATTAGCCGATTCAAAGCGAGCAGATTTGCTCTCGTTTCTCTTTGTGGACGATGTGTGCACGCCTTTTGAGCATGAGCTCTCACGTCTGCTTTAAATTAAGCCTCCCCCTCCCTCACAGATTTAAGAAAACGTGCATAAAACACTTCATGAAAGGCTCAACTTTGCCGTGTTATGTGCAAATTAATGGCAGACAACAACAGATCTGAAGATATTAACAGGTTCTTTTTCCGACCAGACTAAAGACAGAAGAATTGTTGCAATGAAAAGATGAAGCGTATAAAGGGGAAAAAGAGGAAGGGAGTTGAGTCACATGGAATTCACAGATGATGTTAATTAGGACTTCAGGGCTGAGGGTCACTAATGGTGGATCATACCCGAAACAACAGGCACTCTTTACACAGTAGAGTCACAAGCACCACACATGACTACTCCATCCGAGGTCTAGCACATTGCTACAGTTTATTCTGGTAACAAAGAGGGCTAATTGCACCCGCATTCGTCAAATCTCCTCTTCTATATAAAAACCTCCCGAAGGCAGGACTAGCATGAAAAATCCATGAAGCTGATCACAGAGCTCTCCTTCTAGACAGTGTGAGAAACACTGAGAACGCTAGCGCTGGCTACTTTGCTTCGTGAAACAGCTAAGCAGAGTCCAACTCAAATATTTGTCTTTGCCTCCAACACACTTCTGCTGCATGGCAGTTTTTAGCCAAGAAACCCAAGAAGAGCTAAGTGGTGGTAAACAGAGCAGCGCTGCTGAAGTCAACAAAATGTGTTCATATAAAGAAGATATTCAGAAATGGTCATTAATGAAAGAACACTAATAAAATCAAGGACCTGACAAGTTAAGATACATCTGAAAATAAATATTCTATGAAAACCCTTTCACAAGTCTCTCAAGAACAGCCCTCACTCTTTTAAGCTCCTTCCTGTCATTCAGTTTTTCAGGACCTTCACGTGGTCCCTTGCATTTTGAACCAATCAGATCTGAGCGTGATTCAGTGGCTTCTGCTGCACAAACAGGCTAAACTTTAGCTTATTTTACATTTATTGTCTTCTAAAGTTGCTTTGTAAACAAAACAGAAGCCAGAGAGAAGCAGTGTAGATGGTTATAATTAATTAAATTAAGCTCTTAAAATTTTGATACATCTTTTGTAAGACAGGTGTACTTCCTGTTACCTTAAAATCCCTTTTTCAAATTCACATACTTTAAGTTTAAAAATTTATTGTAACACAAAGCAAGCATGTGCTATGGATTAAAGTTTTGTTATGGTAAAAAGCAGGCTACATTGTTCACAAGTACCTGTGTTACTAATGTCAGAACTATTTTAAATGAGGCTCTAATTGGCAGTTATCAATGAAAATAAATCTTAAACAATGATTTGTCTCAAAATAAATTCAAACTATCAATTTACAACACAGTTATAATGAAATAAGTAATCTAGTTTGTTTATTTAGGAGGGCCTGAGGAGGGATGTCTGTAAGTGGACTCTCTTAGAAGTCTAGCGCTGGAAGAGGATGGATTACAATGCAGATCCAAGAAAGACTTCAAATGCATGCTATAGGAAGACAGATGGAGTCATTTAGGAGAACTCATATCTGGATGTTCACATCATAATACTGACTTTATATCCCAGGCTTTCCCTCTCAGGGAGACATACAGTTAAAGCCAAACCTTTCATTTAGCAGCTTCTAAGTCATCTCACTTTGATACAGAGCTTCGTGCGAGTGTTAGTGTATTTACCAGCTTGTGTGTATTTGTGTGTAACCTGGGATGTTCTCAGGAGAGCGGAGACTTGTCTTGTCTCAAGGTAATACCCGTGAGTCAGACCTCAGTGAGACAAAAACACTGAGGAATGTTGGCATTTCTTTTGAAAGATAGACTCTTTCCGTGCGTTGTTCAGAGTGTTTAAACCCGATGGTGTTTCATTTCTCTGTAATATATTGTATCAGCTTTACCTAATGTGTGTAGTGTGGGGGAAGAAATGAGACATCTTACTATTACTGACTGGATGGACCACTGCAATAAAAAGAAAAGGAATGCACACAGAGAAGCGTGTGCAGAAAGGATATGAATATCAGCTTGTGCATGTGGGTTTTCCATATTGGATGTCTGCCCAGACAGATAATCTAAAATTTGCTTGTGTGTGCATATATATATATATGTGTGTGTGTGTGTGTGTGTGTGTGTGTGTGTGTGTGTGTGTGTGTGTGTACGGCTACAAGTAGGCTTTCTCCTAAGAAAGGTAAAGTAGAGATGGAGCTGTGTGCTCACTGAGTGCTGTAAAGAAGACAGGAAATTAGAGGGCTTGCTTTGGGCAATGCTAATCAATGTCTCACCTTAGTGTAATTGACACACACCAAAAAAAAAAAAAAACACACACACAGACATGCAAATTTAACTGTCAGGCTTAAGTGTATGTTTTTGGAGTGTGTGTGTGTGTGAAGGGTGGACAGGTTGCGTATGTGGGGGAGGGATGAGGAACGATTTCTTTGCTTTGCAGTGAGATGCTGGAGACCTGGTGGTAAAGGAACATGTGTGTATGCTTATGAGAGTGTGAATGCGTTGGTCTGCTTTATCGAAGCACAGCTGTCAGACCATCAGAAGAGTGTCTGTGGGGAGAACGTGTGAAAGTGACATACAGTCACAGATGCTTCCAGCATTTGTGTGTGTTGCTTTGTACGGCCAGCGCACACAGCAGCATGCACAGCTATTTGGAATATTTATGATCTGCCTAATACACACCGCAAAAGCTCATTTCCGCATACATGTGCAGAAAATAAACACAAACACGCTAGAGAGAAAGAAGAGGTGCCAACCAGCAGGAGATAGTGGCAAAATAAGCAGTGAATGGAACATGCATGCGAACCAGATCTTTCGCGCCAAGTGGGAAACCGGATGAACAACATTGCACACGGCCTTGAAGAACCCACATCACCACGAGCTCAACTATTTGTGATTGTATGGTTTTATCTGCTTCTGAAGATATCCATCGCTCAGTCCTTCCCTCCCCCCTCCATCTGAAGGTGACCTCGCCTGCCTGTCAGTCTCCAGTGATGACACCGGCCCTATCAGTAATACATCATGTAAGCTGTGTATCAGACAGATGCTGCTCAAGCTGAGCAGTAGGTGGTCTGTCAGGCGTGCTTGCTTAGTACAATATGCAAATAATCACATGCAAATTATCTGCCTGTGTGTGTGACAGTATATCAGAATGGATACAAATGAAATGCGCTGTCCCAGGTGTGTCTGAAGATTTAAAGAGAGTTTGCAGGCCTTTCACCAAACACATTTAAAAGGCTACTCAAAGGAGTTGTGGTATGAAAGCTGGAGAAAAATGTGATTATGCTCACACACACACACACACACACACACACACACACATGCACGCATATACACACACGCACAGAGGCCAGAAGCAGAGCAGCGTCCTGCTGTGCTGCAACAAGAGGTGTATTGTAGACAACACAGCTGCAATAACAAGGCTGGCTCAGTGCTGGAAGGAGATGTACTGCACGACTCAGTCTCGAATAGAGCTGAACAATTTGGGAAAATATTCTAATTGCCCCCCTCCCATTTTTTATCCCAATTTAGCAATAGCGATTTAATATGATTATTTTTCAATTTCTTCTCATGTATTTTTCAACGAACACAAGCAATAAATCTGTTTCAGTTGCAAAAAACTCCACTGTTTTCAGCTCCACTGCTACTCTGTTTCTACATTTTTTGAATAGCTCCAAGGATAGGAGCTTGGGCAAAATGTGTGTACGAGGGCATTCTGTACCGCTTATCCATTGTGTTTACCAACACCATAAACCCAGGCTTAGTCACTATATTAATAGGCAGCATGTCTTTTGCTATGAACTCTGTTATTGCTCCAGTTATTTCTACGTGCCATTTTGAATCATGTTCAAAGGAGTAATACCTTCGAACAGTTCGGTCAGTGATCCCTGTCAGATGGTACTTTGCCTACTTGAAGTTGAAGCACTGACCGTTGGCATTCTAGCCATGCAACTATGGTAAATGGTTTGTTGGGTTTTTGTAAGTGCTGATAAAGATTTGTGGTGTTACCTCGAGAGGTAGCAACAGCAACAAGGCAGGTTCTGCACAATACATGTCGTTGCACAGCGTCTTCTTTTTTGTAGCCAAAATAATTCCAAACAATGGACGTGCTGCCCCTCTTTGGTTCTAAACTTTCAGATGTACCAGCTTCTGTCGAGCCTGATGACATTGTGCAACCAGTTAAAACGCAGTGTTGACTTCTTCTGCTCCCTGCTCTGCTTCGCTCACTCACAAGTCACGTAACCAGATCACGTGACCAGTCAAACTGCAGCCTTTACGATTAGAAAATCTAATTTTATCTCGATATTATTGCAAATGCAATTACCGGTAACTGCTCAGCCCTAGTCTAGACCTGTATAATCTGCCATGGATAGAGATGAAGTTGTGTCAGAAAGACGTGTTTTTTTTTTTTTTTTTTTTGTTTAATTTAATTTTTTAATTTATTTTTTTTTATGTAAAATAATGTAAAACTGTAAAAGTTACAAGTATGTTACTATGCAATTAATCTGAATGTTAAAATCTGAACAAAATATAAAATTTCACTGTGCTTTTATTTAGTCAAAATAATCAATAGTGGTAAAAGAAACAGACATTTATAAGAGCATGATAAAATATGCACCAATATTTAAAACGGTTTATTTATTTTTGCAAAAGATGCATTTTTAGTCATGCAATTTAAAAAGTGAAGCTTCTTAGAAAGACCTTTACTGACGACTTCCCAAATTGTAAGATCTTAAAATATAAAGGGTTGTGTCAACAATTCCTCTAATTGAGAACAAGAGGAAAAACAGTGGAGTCACGATGAGCACTGTGTGTAAAATACACTGGTTGTCGTTAACACACACACACACACACACTCCCGCAGAGAGAGAGCGTGAGACAAAGAGGTTGAACAGCACACAAACATTTCTACTCGGTGCAACCCAGGCACATCAAATCCTTCTCCGCCCATTTATCTGTGTCTGCCTGTAAATCAAAAGGCATTCTTTGAACACACATGCACGCATGGACACACACACACACACTGTATCTGCTATGTGCAGTAACATCATCCAGGATGGAGTTGGTAAAGGATTAATGTTGATGAGATTGTTAGTTGCTTCAGCTCACTATGTGAAAGGAGAGAGGAGGATGAATATTTACCAGGAAAGAAAGATTAAAAGTCACCAACACGTTCACCTCTCACTTGGCCTGATAGTATTAATAAAAGACGATGCACATACAACACGTATATTGATTTTTTTTTTTAAGTGCAGATAATATGGAGGCTCTTTGTAATTAGTTGTGGCAGCATGTTCAGGACAAAACACTGTTCACAGTAGCAGAAGATGAATAAATGCATTAACACGTTCAGACGTCTTTTGAAAGGAAAACCAAGGAATGCACCCACACACGCACATAATCTGTGCATCCCAGTGTGACCATATGTTTTGGCGGGGACTTCCTACCCACCGCAGAGGAAGTGTCCGTTTACAGTGCACAGCTCAGTTGTCCGCCATTACATCCTGTCTCCCAGCTCCAAACAGCCACGCTCAGATCAACCCAGCCATGGCTTTGAAGTTAAATCAAGCAGAAGGCAGACACTGTTCACCATACCATGCAATCAGCGTGAGCATGGGATCTGTTAGAGGGCACGCAACCTCAAACAACAAGGCAGCAGAAAGAGAGGGCTTTCTGTTCAAAGCTGCTTCACTGTCAGACTGGTTTACTTTCAGGGTTTCATCTTTTCTGTCTGTGGCGGTGCTGTGATTGACATCTACTTGTCCTTGTGTGGAGGCTTATATGATGTCCTTACACTTGGCTCTTTGTGAGAGTGGATGAACGTAATAGATTGCGTGTGAAGAGTGATATGATCGGCTGATGATGGAACGAGCCAGCAGACACGGACTAACAGTGTGTGGAATCCTACAGGGCGGGGGTTATTGATGACTCCCTCAAACAGCGGGTACCATTGCCATGGCAGCCCATACATTATCATCACACAGCCACACCCTATCGACGTCCCAAACCAATAGGCTAGTAGCTGCCAAGCTAACCATCCCCAAGACTGTTGAAGTGGCTGAAGTAAAACGGAAGAATGTGGACTGTGCCGTTTGATTGACACCAAGGCTCCTGTTTAACAGTGACTGGGAGGTTTGCATCTTTTTACATTTGCCCTTCCTTCTCTTTTCTCTTGTCTGTTCTTCTCTCTGTCCCCATACCCCCCACTCCACTGCCACAATCCTCCCTGTTTGTGGCAGCTCTGCATGAAGTGGATATTACCCCACCCTGTTGGTAAGATATTGATCAGCCTCCTTCTCTACCTTCGTCTCCTTTCTCCCCTCTCTTCATAGGCCTCTGCATTGATTCTTCATCTCCCTCTGAGCCCGCCAGCTAGGAGTGATTACACAGACTGCTCACATACAGTGTAGCAAACACACACACATTAGAGCCCTTTGGAGGGGACGTGAGGGATATGTAGCCATGCCGTACATTAAAGACTATAAAGTTTAGCAGCTGCTGCACCAGCCTTATGAAAACGCCACCTCTCTTCATTCTAAAACAAATGACTGCAAGCTTAGTGTGACATATTACATATTACAGTACAACAACAAAAACATGGTTGTTACAGCATGTTAGCACAACACAAAAGCCATCTGGCATAAGATCTGATGTCTTTTGTTTGTTGTGGGTGCTTTTATTGATCAAACATGCTAAAATGGGCTATTGTTAAGCTTGACGGGTGGACTCAAGGCACCTTGTGATTTTATGCAGAGGCACATGGAGCTAATGCAAACACCTTATATGGACCGTGTAGCAGCGCTCACCCGCACAAGGAGATCGTTATAGCCTGCTTAAATCAACATATTTCATTTTAAACAGCTAGGTGTAAGAAAATAAATCAGCTGTGCACAGATGAAGAAGTCCTAATGTGAATAAAGATGATTGAAAAGTGTCATGTCCACAACAAAAGCATAGTTTATCTAAAGAACAGCAGCAGCTACTGGTTTATTTGTACACACCAGGGAAATAACTAGTAAACCAGCTCTCTCCTGCTTATCAGATATCCCCTCTGCTAACAATAGCTCACAGAGTATGAAAGGTTTTGGACAAGAAGTCCTGGCTGATGAGGTAACAAGGGCAGCGTGGGCTGATGCAGCAAGAGCAAGCACTTATCTCATTTGTAACCTTTCTCCGGCTGCAGCAACAATCCAGCAGAGTGTCTAAAGCAGCAGGCCAGAGGTCCCATATATTATATACACCCTCACTGCCATTTGGCATTTAAGTGGCATTTTAGCATGGCGGCAAGCAGTTTGCACCTAATTATGGCCAGTCGCTGCTGTGTAATGAGTTGAGCAAAAGTCTCAAAAAGCCATTCTCCCATGGTCAGGACTTTTCGACTTATTTTCACAAAGATGCCCAGTATCTCTGCCTATAAACCTAATAATGGAGCAAACCAGATGTTGATCACAATGTGGGGGTATCAAGTATAAAGTGTTAAGCGGTAAGTATAGTGAAAACCAAGACAAAGACAAAGCAAAGAGCAAGGACAGTGTGTGTGTGATCGATGAAGTAATCAATATTCCCCTACTGCATTTCCCTTTGTTTGTATTTATACTAGTGTTGCCGTGCAATATCACCTTGCAGACAGGTTCAAAGTGACTTCATTTTAAGTATGTGGTCTTTTTTTTTTCTTTTTTTTTTAAAGAAAGTATTTTAATGAACAAAGCTGAATTCTTAATTTGTAGCCATATAAACAAAAATGCCGGGCTGTGGCAAACAAATAACATGTCTCATTATCACCCATCTTGGAAACCCCTTTGATGATCTACTGAGGGATCTTTAGAAATGATGCTTTGTGCCAAAAAGTTCTTTGGGAGCCAACGAGCCATCTGCTGACAGAAAGCTTCTTCAGTCCCCTACAGGTCTTGTCACAAGTCTACAGAGAAAAATGCAAGTTTGACTCAAAGTGTGCAAACTGAAGGAATGAGGTGTAAGTTTTGTGGAAATGTGTGGCTGTCAACTCTGCGGGGAGGAGAGGACGAACGAGAGGTCACCGTCTATCCAGGGAGGACACCTAAACACACCCTCCACTCGCTGATGGAGAGAGCCTCCACGCTCATTCACCAACTCCATTACCCTCTCTGACAGGAACACACTTTAAATCATCCAATTTCACCTGAAGAAGAGTATGAAGGTAGGAGCAAAAGCAGTGGGAGGAAGAAAGATTTTCCTCTTCCAATATCTGTTTTCGGCTGCTGGAGTGTGAATGGATTTAAAGACGCCTACATGTCGCTATAAGATCAACCCTAGTCTTAAAATGCCAACAACTGCATTTGTCACAAAGATATGACAGAGGAGCAGTGCAAAAAAAAAAAAAAAAAAACAGACAAAAGAAATGTGTGATAAATGTAAAATAATAAAGATGTAAATAATCAACACTTGTAAAAAGTGCTTCAACCAGAAATGGGGCTATTATGGAAAACAATAAATGGGATATTAAAGTCAATAGCTCACAATAGCTTATTATGATACTTAAGTTACAGTCTATACAGCTGCCTGCATTAGTGACAGCAAATTATATTGAATCACATCATTTCCTTTCACTATTTATGACTCTGTTTTTGATGTTAAACACTGAGCTGTCTTTGTACCATTTAAATTAAGAGGCCTTGTTGTTACTTTAATCTAAAAGAAAAAAAAATCTTAAAAATTATTTTTTCCTGCAGCTAATGGGATCAGAAACATTTAGCAGCATGTCAGATAAGGCTTCAAACGCAGACAAAAACAGGATAACAGTTTCTCTTTACAACTGAACGAAGATGGAGCAAGAAGCCTTTAGATACTGTAGAAGGCATACGACATTTGAGAAGTTGTTTAAAAAAATATAGTCTTAGGGGAGGGCTGCATATTTTAAATCTTTTTTCATTAAAGATAGTGGTTCGGCTAATTTGACTGCAAGCTTATTAATAAGGCAGACTTGCCTCCCTTTGCTCTGTACACAAGTGTTAACCGCCTGCTGGAACAAAGGCAGCTCTGTTCACAAACACAACACAGCCAAACTGTTAAGTACATTCCTATAAAGAGAGGAACAAAGAGCATTTGAGCGTGGCAGGAGGAGAAATGAATACAGCTACTGAGGGGATAGCACAGCTCGGCCCCTTTGATGGCAGGAAATGTCTTTACCATCGCGGATAGTGTTTATGCTGCTTTGTAGCACACATTTAGGATCGAGGCAACAATAAAACAAACAGACTGCACTGTGGAATCTCTGTTGTAATCACGTTTGGGAGAGATTAAAGCTGAGAAGGAAAGTGAGTGACTTTGAGGTGTGTGTAGAGAAACATCAGGCAAATGATAGAAATTTCACTGTTTCCGGCACACACACACACACACACGCACAGCTGAGGAAGAATAAAGCGTGCTACGTTTTGTGTGTGGATGCGAAACACAAAGGGAAGCACAAACGCCTATCCGCAGAGTAAATGAAGTGTGTGCACAAGTGTGGTGAAGCGCCACAAGCACTGGCAGCTGTGGTTCGCACAGTCCATCCACTGGCAGTGACAGACAGGCAAAAACAATTTAGACTCGCCCATCAAAGAAACGCTGGTCACAGCGGGCGCAAATATGACGCACCAAATGGAAACTACATAATCCTCCTGAGAGAAAACCAGAGTAGATTTATTATTGAGAAAATAAGAAAACAAAATCTAAATCTGGTCATTTTTATAGTGCACACCATCAAAAACAATCATCCTTTTGTGTTAGACAATAAAAGACCATGTTCAGTCAATCTCTGGGTGTATTTGTGCATTCTGAGTAAAAGGATTTTAAAAAATCCTTCATGTCTTCAAGAGAGAGAGGAAAGATTTGAATTGTGAGCATTCAAAATCATTTTTATTAGTTAAGGAGCATCTCCAGCATCTAAACCGTGATGACAACTTTGTTAAGACCACTTGCTCTTTGGTTTCCAGGTTTGGAAAAGTGGTTTCTTGTTCATATACAAAAGTCAATTTATTCCTAAGAAATGGGATAGGAGAGAACCTTAAACAGAGAAATATTTCTTTTTCATGATCAAAGCTTGAGCACATGTGCACCAGTTGTCTTGCATTAGATCAACAAGCATTCAGAGATAGATAGGGTTAGCTGTGAGTCAAGCTGCAACACGTGTACAAAATGTCAGAGGGTCTGTATAAGATTGCAGTGGTGCTGGGGGTTGGAGGGGGGCTGTAGATGGCAGACTGTGGGGATGTTGCTGTTGTTTTAAAGGCTGTGTGAGGCAACGTGTTCAAGGTAGAGTGTAGACATTCCTTAGACCTCGCAGCAATCCCTGAAATTTCCTTTTCTGCTGTCTGCTCCTCTCTTTGAGCGATGGACTTCTTCCTTCTTTCCTTCCTTTTGCTCTCCCTATTGGCAAGAGTTAATTTGCACCATGTGTTCTTTAATGGGGAAAGAGTTAGAAAAAAATAAGGCCCTGGTGGAAGCGTGTGAACTCGATACCACTGTAAATCTCCACTTCCACCATGTTACAGCCTCCACCCCTCCTCCTCTCCTGCTCTCTCTCTCTCATTCGTATTTTATTGGCTTGTCACACATTGGACAAGCTGGAAATTACACTGAGCTGAGCTGAGAACCAGCGGTGAAGCATGCCAGATATCTACTTCAGCTTGGAGAGAAAGAGAGAAGTAAAGGCAAAGGTGGAATAGGGGAAAAATAGGGGACAGGAGAAAAGCAGTAATGTAACGTGGAAGAAAAAGACTGGGAGGTGGGTTAAAATTAGACTTCCATTTTCAGAGCAGAGGGCAAGCCAATTAAAGCTTCACCAGTTCACACTAATGTGTTTAGTGTCTGGTTTCTACACTCAGTCCTGGGTGACCAGAAAGACACACATTTTATTTTCAATATGAAAGTCAATGAAGCTATTCAGACAGTGAAAATTAAACTGATGAAAACAACGAGTAAGAAAAGAAGCAGGAGGTGCTTTTTGTTAGAAATTTCAGTCCCAGTAGTTACAGGACACAATAGGTATTAGCTTTCTTTAAAAGGACCTTAAAACTTATAATGTAGAATTTAACCATGACAAAGAAGTTAGCATTTCAGGAGGAAGACCTGGCTAGCTAATTTAGCCAGGCTTGTTACAATACTGTATTTTTTTTTTACATACTGTACATGACCAAAATGTTGAGAGCATCATATCAACTTGGATTTTTTATTATCATTATTTGGTGACTTGCATATTTTTTTTCTTTTTTCCTCCTATAAAAACCATTGCCAAAGAAGACATCAGGATCTGCTTAAATCCCTAAATTTAAGGACTGTTTAATGCCAAGAAAGTAAAAAGAAAAGCATTAGATACAGATGGATTTTGACATCTGAGCTGAACAACATGCAGTGATTGTATTTTTATGCAAGGGCGCTGTTGTCATTTGCCACTTACAGACGAGATGACAAAACATGAATTGAATGTAAGCCATGCAGCCAAGCTGGTGAAAGTAAACTAATGAAAATCCAAAAGGTGAAAAGCAACCAAAAGGCTTTTCTGATTAATAATTTAGCGACAGACAAGGAGGTGGCTATTGATTGAGTTGTTAAAGAGCCTCATAAAAATGTTGTGACCGCTGGCGAGGTCACTTTAGCCCGACCAGCCCCCACTGTCCAGAGGCTGCATCCCCTCCCCATCCGAGAAAGTACCCATCACTAATAAAACCATACATAAAACCTTGTTTTGATTTCAGTCTGCATATTCTCATCTATGGTATTCTACCAAAAAGAAAATGATAATGAAAGTACCTAAACAACTAATTTACAGCAGCATTTAGCAGATGCAATGGATGGGGGGAGAAAAAAAAGTGTTAATAGGCTTAAAGGACGCACAAAGGAAATGATAGAAATAAACTATGAGAAGGCTTAGGCAGATTTTACCACTAGGGTGGCTGAATGCTACTGTCTCTCAGAAACCGAAATACACTAGCTCAACCTTTGCCATTTTATTGCTTTATTTACTCATCACTGTGCACGTAAAGGCAATCAATCTTACCTACCGCCTCAAAGACACAAAGCTCTGTAGCTGTCTGAGAGATGCATGCTCGTCTCCATTTAATCTGAGAAATGCACCAAGCGTGCAAACTGACACCAGAATAGGAGTATTATTTTCTCATGTCACCAACTATGACTAACTAAACGCTTGCTTGCATAGAAGCAGCAGCAGCTGCTGGTGTGTGACCCTAAAATTTCAGTTAATGGTCTAATATTACAGAGAAAAAGGCTTTATCTTAAAGAAAGTTCAAGTGTGTATAGGCAGGGGAAGGTTAGAGAAAACTCACCAAGGAGCATGTACCAAGCAGTCATAATGAGGACAGTCTCTCCCAAAAAACTACTGTGACATGAAGAAACCGCTGAGGTGAAAGGGTTTGTCAAAAAACAGTTCAAGTCATTAGCTCAGTTTAATTGAAATATATATTTGTATGTCTTTTTCTGCTCAAGCCTACAGCAGTTAAAAAGAATCCATTTGACCACACTTTCACTTGTGTTGTCCACTCGTAGGTTAAGTGACAATAAAAAGCCATTCAGAGTTTAGTAGCTGTTGTACTGCAGTTTTATTGCTTTAAGGCTGCTGCTCAATGGGATACACGACGAGCAGAATGCTTCAATCAAACAGCTTGCACTAGGCTTGCCTGGTCAGTTGTGTCTATAGTAGTCTAGATGCCCTTGTCAAAGCTGCTTCCTCACACAGCATAGGGGAAAACAGACACTTAAGACAACCCCACACACAATAAAGAAAGCAGAGACCTCCACATGTTCATGCCTGTGAAATGTACCAACTCGCTCACAGCAGTGGAGTGGACTGTGAACTGAGAGGAGGCGAGTGCAGATGCACACAAATACACACATGCATACACAAAATTGCCCCCTAATGACTGTAGCGCCCCTCTCACAGGAGATGGCAGCGGCTGCCGCTCTACTCGATAAATATTAACAAGAAGTGCGACTGATGGTAGTGCTCACTGATCCATAATTGCGTTTCAAATGTTCAGTCGGGGCAGGGTGGAGGCTGGTCACGAAGGGAGAAACAGGAAGATAAAGCGGGGAAACTCAGGCTTCTAAGCTTTGAAGAGAGGAAAGCCACGACTGTTTAAATCAACCACCTACCATCATCTATTACACCAACGAGAGATGCTTTGTAGGAGTTGCACAGCTTGAGCGTTACACTGCTGCATTGTCTCTTCCACTGACTCGCTGCAGCAGGCATCACAGACCACTGACACTGTCGCTTTAAATAAAGGAAGAAACCTGAGGACGAATGAGTGGCAGGCAAGTACATCATCTACAGCAGATGTACACCAATGGATCTCCACCCCCCCTCCCTTCCTTCTATTGATCTAAATGTGCGATAGCAGCAAGATAATTAGCTTGTGGATCTCATTGTTAAGCTAATTCTCAGCACTTTGGATTCCATTAGGCCTGTAAGTCACCGTCCGCCGAAAAACTAATAGCTGCTCATGTTAAGGATGCATATTTATGCACATATATTTGCATCTTCATCAAACGTTTTTAATTATAGGCCTTGAATAGGAGACATTTTCGCAGCAGAATAAAAAGCTCCAGCTCAAACAATAACTTGTAAAAAACGTGATTAAAATTTGGTTGCACGTGTGTACAAAGCAACTACGTGTTTTCATGGCTACACACAAAAACATATACGGTATATTTAAAACACATTTACACATATATTGAAACTGTGAATATGCCCTCATTGCAAAATGAGAAGCATGGAAATCATCACATGTATTAAACTCAACTTTAGAAGATTTTAAATTTACACCAGTAATTTAAGATCGAATGGGATTTTAAGCACATTTGCAAAATGACTGGTCGGTAGTAACATCTGAATTATTATTTTTTAATTGGAACTAAAACTTGACATGTATTGTTTATTATAAGCTTATACTGTACATGAAACAAATTATAATATTGGAGTCCATTTAAAAATGCTTCACAAAAATAAATAGGTAAATATAAAACTGGCATAAATCTTTAGAGATAACTTTATACCATCACTGTTTTATGGTGTATTTAAATTAAAAGAGCAAACATAATTTAAGACAATGCCTCAAAATAAATAGGCAAATGAACACTTGTATTTTTAAACAAATCTGCTACAGAAAATATTCCTAACTCAGTAAACCAACAGACATTACCCAGAAGTGTGTACGTTTCTAGCAAACGTTTTCTTTGCCACACAATTTTTGTTTCAAGACATCTCAAATTAAATTGCCTTACAATCAATTACCTCTAATCACACACACACGCACGCACGCACGCACGCACGCAAAAAGGCATAAATGAACATGCTATTTAAATGAACAAACACATCATCATGACAGATTTGAAGCAGATACATGCTCCAAAATGACTGCTTTTCACAAATCTGACTAAAATCCACAACATAAATGAAATGAGTTCTGGATTTTAAATGTGCATTAGAGACGAACAACATCTCTAAATATAAAATAGCCAAACGTTGTACACTATGACAAACAAATATCCTTCACCTGCTTAAACTGATCAGACCTGCAACATATTAGATGGACGCCTGGTAGGTTAATTGTGTTGTGTGTGTGTCTAATTAATTGTCCAGAAGCAGGAAGATCCTGGGGTGGAGATTTGTGTGTGAGCGTGTAAAGACTACCAGTGGCAAAGAGAATGTGTGTGGGTGTGTGATGGTGTACAGAGCTCCTCAATCCCTTGTTCCCAGAGGGAGAAATGCTGCAATCAGTCCATTAGTAAAAGAGGGAGTGAGACAGGGAGAGAAGGATGTGGGGGAAGAAAGGGCGGCGATGGAGGACTGAACACAACCGACTTGGCCAATAACAGCAAATGAGGTTAGTTATAAGCAGAGGGGGAGGCAGGAGGGTCAATGAGCGTTGAGGACATGGACACAATGACTTGAACACGGGATGGGAGGAGGGAGATAGGTGAGTGACAGCAGATAAAGAGGAGAGGGGACGAGGGGGGAATGATGTGTAGAGACAGATGGATGAGAGCGAGAGAAATGGAGACAGAGGAGACAACTAAGGAAAGAAAAGCAAGATTGATTGGGGAAGTCAGGGTCAGTGGAAAGATATGGCCGCAGAGTGTTGAGTTCATAGTTGCTTTATTGTCTCTGTGTTCTCAACAAGCAATTCACACATTTCTTTGGGTGCGTTATCTGTTCAGAGTAAATATGCAATACTTTAATTAATAAATATCACAATTACTGTATATGTTGTGCAACCAGAATATAAAGATGACAAGCGACAGTGGCGCATGCACTTCTGCTGTTTTAATCTCATCAAATATGGATTGATAACAAATTACAAAACTATCTCAATAACAATAAACCAAAATGGCTCTAGTGGGGAAAAACACACTGAACTACAGACAGCCTGTAATTTACTTGTTAGATCAAAGAGAGGCTCAAATGCAAATCTTTATTACGATTCTGTGTGTGTATTTGACAGCTTACTATAAAATTGAACAATTACTTTTTTTATTAAAATTACAACACTCTTTCCAATAGTTTCTTTTAAAATAACTGAGCTGCTGTGTTTAAAGTATTTGTATGACTAGCATAATAATGATAACTAGAAAGTTCCTGCCTGGAGAAACTTTGACCAGGACTGCCACGTGGTGGTTATTTTAAAATTATGATTTGACAGTACTGTGTCTGAGTTTGTTCTCAGCTACCACCACACCAAATGTCAGCTCAAAATCGCAAAATATCAATGAGTTAAAGTCATTTTTTTCTTTTAAGCTATGGTGGCCATCTTGGATTTTTGATTTGAATTCAGTATGTGATGGGGACCGTTCTCAGCTATAACCACACCAAGTTTCAGCTCTGTGTGTAAAAACAGCTGAGTTAAAGCTATTTTAGCTCAATTTAGCTTTGGCAGCCTTCTTGAATTTATTTTTATGCATTATTTATTTATTGGGCATTGCTCTCAGCTATGACCACACCAAATTTCAGCTTGATATCTCTAAAAATGGCCTAGTTACCTTATTTTCTATTTTTTTAGCTCATGCGGCCATCTTGGATGCTTGATTTGCAACCAGAGTCTATGATAAATAACTAATACAAATGGTGTGTTTGGTTGCTAATTACATTGCCATGGTAACTTGAAATGCCAATAAAAGTAACATCACACATCACGGTGCCGAGCCGGTCGTTTTAATATAACATTTGTAGGGGTACACGTTTGGGCTGCATTAAAGTTGACGTAAGAGTAAGATATAAAGTTAAGAAACCCTTGCCAGGTGGATAATAATAGGTGGCTGCCTTACTAGGCATGCAGTCCCCAATAAACTATCTCCTCACCTTTTGATTTTAGTAAAAGGGCGTGACAGAAACTGAATACAGCGGAGGCAGTTGATCAAAAATAAGAATCTGCTCCTTTAGTTTTTATTTAAAACAGTTTTAATAATGGCCTTCCAGTGGTCATTTCTGTATCTGGGCAGACACGTTTAGTAGGAAGACAGGAGGCTGAAATCTATAAGACTGGATCAATATGTCACAGAGGTTGTCGTGGGCACCACAGCTGCCACTGTTGAGTAAACAAGCTAGGGAGAATGATTGTCCTCCGAGTCAAGAATGACCCCAGTCATGATGTTGAATTGATTTTGTTCTCCTTTTTTTTTTTTGTTTTGCATGCCTTATTGCTGGAAGTGTGAGTTTGTGTATGAGACCAAATCATTGGAGCGTGGCTGGGCTCAGAATTCCTCCAATGTAGAGAAGACGCACAAAAAATGCAGAAAGAAAAAACAAACAGCCAGGCTTCAGTTCTTTTTCCTATCCACACACAAGAGATTGATGGCAGCATTCAGGATTTCTCCACGCCACTAATTGGATTCACAGGTCATTAGATAAAGTAGACAATTGAGACTGCTCCAGCTTAAAGACTAGGGCACGTACGTAGACAAGAAAATGGAGAAGGGTGCAAGAGGGGCAATATTGATGAGGTTGTTGGGTTCAGGACCAATAAAAATTTCCTCCCCTGTACTGCGCCTCCAAAGCTCTATTACACCACATATAGAGGGGGTGTGATCAATAATTCGTGTGGCAAGAACAGGTGGAGGTTGGAGGAAAAGGTGAGAAAAGATGAGAAATAACAAGAATAATGTGCGGTTTCATTACATGAATCACAAGTTGCCCTTTGCAGCTCCTTTTTAATATATCACTGCGCAAGATGACACCAGTCATTATGTCTGCAAACACTTAGTTCTATTCCAAAGGGGCCAAATACACCAAGCTGCGAGTCAGCTGTCTGAAACATCTACAAACATCTTTGTATTTTTTTGTGTCTAACACACTGTCAGATCAGTCAGCTCCCCACTTTTCAGCCAGTTTAATATATTAAATGAGCACGGGGTCTGTCAACAGGAAAGATCACTTGGATGAGCTTACTGCAGTGAATGAACAGAATAGTTTAATGTGAGACTTGTAGTGTTTTAATGTATAAAACCTGCTCAGGAAAAGGTATTCATGTAAAAAAAAATCTATTGTTTAAACAAATCACGTTTGAGTTTGAAAATATTAAAACAAATGTATAAATGTAATCATTTATATGTACAGATATTTCTTGATTCCTTGTCTATCCTGATCCACTAAGGTATGGCCAACTATAAAAGCAGTGTGTTCAAGTGTTCCCCACATTCTGGCAGCTTAAAGAGAGACAGCAGAAGATCACCACCGGTTCTTGATGTTGGTTTGGCATATGAGAACCCTTAAACACACATCTGTAATTAAGTTTGGACTGTGGGGTGGCATCACAGACTTGGACTGAGACAGCCTACATGTGAATCTACAACACTAATGCCAATATTTTACGCTAGGCTACTAAAGATTAGGAGTATTCACTGCAGCCAGTACAGTAGCAGGCTTTTATGATTTGCTGCTCTGTGTCAAAGTGAGCTCAATTAAAAAAACACTGTCCATGTTTAGAAAGCCAGCGGGGCTTGTTGTTTTAACATTAGAAGACAAGGGTGCAGTCTGCTCATACACATACAAGCATGCAGATGGCTGGTCATTAATTACAGATGGACTGGGGGAGGGAGTAACAGAGACACAAACGCAGAGAGCCGAAGGGAGAGGCCAGCTAACGCAGCTAGTTTCCTATCGTTCTCTCTGGACAATCACCTGTCGGCCCCACGCCTCACTGAGCACGCTTAAACACAGCGAAGGTGTGGGGCTTTTTCATGTGGGACGGCATCTTCAAGAAGACGAAAAAGATTCTTGCCGCCCTCAGCATTCCTCTAGCTGAAATCCCATTAAAACCTCACTGCTGTAGGGCACGACAGAACGGCCTACAGCTCACCTTAAAACCTCAACAACTGCCCCTCACTCACAAAAGGATTTACACACACACAAACACACATTAGTATGCATGATCGCTTGTGCATACACAAACAAACATTATGTTACCGTTTCACCTTTTGAAAAAGCTGTTTAGGTGACAACGGAGCCGACTGTGGCTTTTGGCAGCAATTAGTTCGGCCCTGGGGCTTAGACGCAACCTAGTAAGTGTTTTGTGCTGTGACTAAACAGCCAATCTCTTACAAGACAGACAATTCTCACAACAGCTTAGCTGCACCTTCATTTGGCAACATGAACATTATCAGTTACTTATTCCAGTCACTTTTAGCCATTAAAAAGACATTTACATTGCTCAAACCGCAACCAAAAATATGTTGAAACCTATACAAAACACACATGAAAAACTGAAATATTCAAAAATAAGACTTACTTGACTCTGAACTAAACATTTTATCAGTTTATCAGTCCTATGAACGTAAAACCAAAATGAAGTGATCAATGCCAACAGAATCAAAACAGCTAGCTCTGAGATCATTCTGTGCAATAATTGAAAAAAACATATTGTGCGTGCATGTGGCCATGAAATGACTGTGATTCATGTGTGGTGTGTCATTCAGCTGCCGTGAAGCAAAAATATCTGGATCGCTCAAAACCATGAAGCTGCATCCCTTTTCATCTACAGAAACAAAGACAAATCTGTTGTGGTGAACTCCAGAGCAACTTCCCCTTCACAAATGTGGAGAATGCGGTGTGAGAAAAATCAATTACGACTGTGTGTATGTGTGTGTCTGTGATACAATTAAAGTGTCCTGTTGCTCGGAAAAAACAAGCACCTTCTCACTAAACTGACTGAGCCTGATGCTGATGAATCAGCCATTCTCACAGCAAATTAAAAACTAATTTATTTTTTTAGCCAGGGAAAGAGGTAATTTGGTCACATTATGTTGTAAACAAAATCAGTTGAAAACTGGTGAGGATCCCTTTCATTAAATCAATTCAGGGCATCTACAAACATCTATATTTTCATTACAAGCATTACTACATGACAGTGGACTGCACGAGCAGGTAATATATAACTCAGACTCTCTGAGGGATTTCTAGACAAGTTGATTCGCATGCAGCTCTAGTACTTTAGTTCTTCATTTTTCTTTATTGGGGGAACAGCAGAGCATTGTTCACGTTGGGGCTGAATCGGCTCGTACAGAGTCTTGGGCAAGCATGGCAACAAAGCAACATGAGAAATACACAGCTACAATTTTACTCACCAGCTTGAAATCCTGAATGCTACAAATGAAGTACGGAGTATTGGGCCGCCGACTCTCTATGTACACACAATCTGTAAGTGAGAGGAAAAAAAAAAAGGAGGAGGATTTTAGAGATGATTTTTCACACTTATCAGAGCGTTCATGATTTTAAGCAGCCACACTCAGAGTCATATTTTTGTGTTGTTACTTCAGCTGAAAAGACATTTTTTTTCTCCTTGAGTCAAATTCAATTGGAATGCGAGTAATAGGATTAAAGACTTTTGGAGCACTACAAGGTTGCCTTTCCAAAGCAAACATTATGCCCAAGGGGAATTATGTTATTGTTCCACTCCATTTACACACCAGTGAGTGATACTGGCTTTAACCTCATCCTGTCTCTGACTCTTCACTGAAGGGTCAAAACCACAGAGTCCATGATGGAGAGACCAAACCTGCAAAGACGCTTTGGTATATTTTAAAACTCATTGTCTGCAAAACAGTTTCACTCACATTTTTTATTAACACTTTACTTCATTTTAAATGGTAATGTTAATTTTGTGGGTGTTTTGCCTTTTATATTCTCTTTGTTTGGTTGTGCTTGTAGAGATGAAAATGTGATGCTGTTCAACCTTATTCATATAAAACAGTGTTTTTTTCCCCCCAAAGGTTGCTAGGGCTGGACAATAATTCGACATCGATATACATCACAATATACTTTTATTCAATAACAGTGATATGAGTTTTAAGCACATTTTTGATATTTCGATATACAGTACATTATGGCGCTATGATTACAGCGTTTCATTGACACAATTCTTTTTCTGTTCAGGTTGAAGTGTTCGCTTGTTTCAACCCGAACCGAAAAAGCCGCGACACATCTACGTAGGTGTGTGGTGACGTACACCTCAAGACCAGAAGGAGTCAGCGGTAGCAGGTTAGGCTAGGCTAGTCTAAGCTCCAACGCACGTTAAGTTTTTGCTTCAAAATGAGTGCTCATGACTAGGCCTGTCACAATAAGCAATAAATCAATTAATCGCATGATAAATTAAACTTATCGACCTCATTTTCATTTATCGCTTTATCGTTTCTTTGTGTCTCGCTCTTTCTACTGAAGACACTGGATGACAA
>JARVGQ010000116.1:23035483-23050648 GCA_031762355.1 Hypsolebias martinsi | reverse complement strand
CACACCAACAACCCCAGAGATTCAGGAAAACTGTAAAAAAAGGAATAAAAACAAAAGGAACAATTAGTCTTAGAGTTTGTAATCTTTGTCTTAATGCTACTTGCTACATTTTAAACTAAAGGGATTGGCTTCAGTTAAAGGGGGTTTACTTTTTTGGTGAAAGAAAAACACAAGCTTAAAGATGAGGTAATTCTGCAGACTACTTACTCTATGAGATCAGAGTAATTGCTGGTATTTCCCTCCAAACTATGAAAGCTCTAGAGGAACAGCGATATCAAAGACAAACTTTCTAGCTTCCTGCTTGAACATTCTTCCTTTCTTTCAGAGAGATACTAAAGTAGAGTTTAAAGTTAGTGGAAAAACAAATAAAGGCAAGTGCTAAAAGTAAACCAACGAGCTAAAAGGAAGTCAAAATTTAATATGAAAGTGAAACTTATAGCCTAACAAAATTCCTCAGGGATAAACTGCTGAGTTTTTCATGCACATAAAGTAGTTGTCTAGTTTGCTAGAGCATAAAATACGAAGCAAAAAGCTCAATGACTGAGTTACCAGAATAGCTTCGGTAAGACCATTTGTGATGACACCAGGCTCAATTCTGCTCTTTCCTGACTGTGTGTGCATGTACTCTGGCTGCTGCATTGCACACCATCCCAACCCACTACCCTGGCTGACAGTCACTACTGTGATAATGTGAAGTGACAGCTCTGGAGGGAAGAATATAGCAATCCGCTGGGTGAAGGAGGGGAGAGAAAAAAGGGAGAGCCAGTCATTTGCCATGCTTAGTTCACTGCCACTTACAGCTATCTCCACCCAGCTACCACTTTCTCATGAAATTCTCCATAAACAGTGAAGTGGGCAAAGCGGAAACGGCACACAGTCTGCACCTACACAAGCACCTACAAAAGGAGGCTTCTCATTTATTGCCAGTGTTAAACTCCAA
Organism: Hypsolebias martinsi; assembly: GCA_031762355.1. Taxonomy (NCBI): domain Eukaryota; kingdom Metazoa; phylum Chordata; class Actinopteri; order Cyprinodontiformes; family Rivulidae; genus Hypsolebias; species Hypsolebias martinsi. Next base: position 23,049,708 of record JARVGQ010000116.1, on the reverse strand, counting down.
CCCCCACAGCCACAATTTAACTAGAAATAGTTATTACAGCTCCCAGAGGGTTCAGGCCAGGCAATCAGCACCAGTGTTACCATGGTCGTGATGGCAGGGTGGAAGCGCGAGGGCGAAAAATGAGGGCGGAATAAGAGAGATTGAGCCAGGTAAAGCTAAATCCTCACAGAGCAAAAATTGAACACCGTATCTGAAGTTGAACTAGCCTTTATTGGCAGAGCCCCAAGAAGGTAAGCTGAAGAACAGAGAGAGGGCGGAAGGTGTGTGTGTGTGGTGGTGGGGGGGTGGGGGGGGGGCTTTGCCTCAAACTAACACACTGACAAACACATACACTACGAAGCTTATTTGACAATGGCCCTCCACAGCAGCGGGTGCTGTCATCTCGTGAGCAGACACCAACCGACAGGGCAGCTGCTCTTGTCGTCGGTTTCAACACAAACGCTGGGCCTGATTAAACTACAGCCTCGTCACAGCCCCATTAATCACCTAATGATGAGTTACCAGGGCGACCACCGGGCTGCCAGCATATACACAGGAACACATTAGCGAACACCGAAGATGAAAAGGGCTCTGGAGCTTACTAACGGGCATGTTTTTGCAAGAATACACACATGCCACTGATACATACCTGAGATGGTGTAAGTGTGGCCTGTGTTCAAAATTAACTTTCTGAACCAGTGGCTAGCAGTACTGGCAGAACAACATTTACGGTACTTGCCAGAGAATGATCAAAATACTACAAACATTTTTGAATCACCTAGTGATTTATTTGGACTGAAATTACCAATAACTAACCAAAGAAACCAAATCCAAGCAGCTACATTTAACTTTGCTGACGAGATTTCACAATTTGTTAATATTTAAAACCTGAATAAAGCTCAACTAATATTAAAATCCTGCTGAACATATTTAACAATACACAAACAAACACAGAATGTAATTTTAGGACAATACCACGCTAATCGTTGTAATACGACTGATCACCCCCTCTTTGTATAGATAGTTCTTACTCAAGAATTATTTAACAACAAATTTTGAAAGTAGGGATAAATTTTAGCAGAATGACAACTAAATAAAAGAAGGAAAGCTAAGTGTAATAGTGTAAATAAGCAGTTATTTAAAATAAACAGTGATAGATTAAGACACCTTTATGCTGGGTTAATCTATCACCTACTAGGACAGCAAAGAGCACCTTCACATTTACCTGTGCAGGAAAACTATCTACCAGCATTTCACACCTACCAGGTGTACATTTAAATTTTAACAATTTTAAGCAGCATGTCATGGAGGTGTGACAAACATGCAAACATTGACAACAGTGCCATCTGATAGCACATCTCTAATCCTGGGGGATGCCAGAAACAGTGTATAAGCTAAGTACCTCTTCTCTCCTCTAATCAGTAACATAAGCCTCTTCCAGTGAAACCAACAAGGACTTTAAACTGTTGCAAATGGAGGGCTGACCCATTCTTCTTTGATGTTAGAAGCAGATGTAAGCCCATGTAAGGATCTGCACTCTAGGTACTATTAAGTTTGCATCTGGATACACTTTGCACAACGGCTGTGTTTCCAAATTCTTTATCTCCAAATTACTTTGCTGAAACGTCTTAGTCTTTAATACCCAAAAAAGAGTCGAAGTGTCTACACAAAATGACACTAAACTAATTATGTGGTATTTAAAGTCAGTCTGTACTGATAACTGGAAGAGGACAAACTAATACAGAAAGTGTGAAAAATAGTCTTCAAAAAACTAAGCTTTTAGTGGAAAGCAGTACTGGTTGCCGCTATGCCGATGAATAATGCTGCAAGGGGGCAGGTGAGGCTAGGAGCTATTACACATCAATCACTGGGCCAGGACCCTTTGAAAGATACCAGCTGTCTTAATGGAAAAGTGAAGGAGGGGGAGGTGACTGAAGAGGGGTTGAGGGGGGTCTTGGATAACTGCACCTAATCCACCATTTACATTACTGCAATGGAGTCAAGGGCTAGCAGCCAGCGGGGGCCCGCTCAAATACATTTCTCTTTTGCGTGCCTTTTAAAATGAGACCTCTGGCCTGAAAAACCACACGGTTTGTGGCTCGATTAACACATCATCCCCCCACAATGGCCACCCAGCAGGTTTCTGTTACTAAACACAGCTCTTTTCCCCCCTGCTCTTTCAACAACCTTATAAAAGGCATGTTTTATTCATTTCAATAAGGCTTACATTTACGTAAATCCATGCTTGTCTTTTAGTTTGAAGAGAAACATTCAAAATGTCATCTTTGCTAGAGTGCCTGAACAGTCTGACAGAGCAGAAGTGTTTGTATTTTATTGCACTAAAATTAAGTATGTAATTGATTACAAATATAGCACAAGATGCCCATTTTTATTCAGCCTTTAACATACAAAAATGTATATGCAACAATAACACAACAAGAATACCAACAGACTGGTTCACTCAGAATACTGAAGAAGACTGAATGAACAAATTCAAATGGAGATTTATGAAGTAGCAAAATGTGATTGGCAAGGATTTAGGCCTGGCTTTGCAGAGGGATTGAATGAAATACTTGCATGAATACAGATTAGAGAACAATGTTAGCATGAATATACACAGGGTTATTAACAATGAGGGTGCCTCAAATTGATCCGAATAAACCAGCCAGATCCTCCGTAGAGCAGGGATCCTAGCAGTGATGTTGAGCTGCAGCAGGTTTTCGTCAGCTCAAATCCATTACTCAGAGCGATCTAATCTAAACTGCCATCCAAGCTCCATAGAAACAACAGCACAATGAAAAGGCTCAGCTGGAGGCGAGGGCTAGGCCACTTCATAAGGGATTCTCTGTGGTCTCTGCACGCTGTCTGCCTTGTCTTACCTGGTGCAGTGGTGGTTTGCTTTAGTCTCCGAGGGTCGTTCTGTTTTAGCTCACATTGGCAGGGCAAAGACACTTGTCTGCTACACTCGTTTTTCAATTCGCTGACGATAAGCACATATTTTTGCACCGTTTTGCTAAAGCTGCATGAACAAAGGCTCTATTTTTAGACAACTTCCGGGGTTAACCAAGAAGGTAAAAAAAAACATGTTTATGTTGGAAAGCCCCACGCTATATTTTTTTCTCTCAAACGGTTAAACAAGCCTTGAGACTGCATTTGAAAAAAAAAAAAAAAACTATCACTGTTGAACCAGAACAGATTTTAAAACAAAATCACACTGAGTGCAATCAAGTATTACTATCTGAAAAGACAAACTGCAGATTTGCTGAGGCTAACAATAGCAATCAATACTTTCTTTTTGTAATCAAGTCTAATCAAGTGTTTTCTTTGTCCGTGGGTCTAAAGCTTCTTTAAGGCATGGACATATGAAATATCCTATGTGCTCCATGTGGTCTAAGCCTCTACTCCACCTCTAAAAGAAGACTAAATCCCCTTCTACCCTCTATTTGTGGGCTCAACACGAGAGCTTGAAATGACCCCGAGGCGGCTGCTCCGCAATCCAAGACGTCCATTATCTATCTACAAGGTTTGTGAGCAGTGCTTCATTTTGCAGCCTAATACCAGCTACTTGAAGACACACGAGTTTCCCATGTTTCTTTTACTGGAGCAAAGCTGTCTATTTCATCAGCACTGACTGCTTCACAAGGCATCATGCTTTGACACGGCTCCCGAGGGAAAAGCCAGGGCTGTCCACTGTCACCCATTTCCTTTCTTCTAAATGAGACACTTTTAAGAATGTAATCGTGAGCGAGCCAGTAAAGGACCTCTCCCAATGTGTCATTGATAACAGAAGCTGGAGAATGTGAGGTATGTGGCAGCAGGCAGTGCTATCGTGAATGTGGCTCATAATTGAGTTACCCTGTAGATCTGCGAGAAGCTATTTTACACTATGAATAAAGGACCAGATTCAAAAGGATTTTTCAGTGTCTTTCACATCTGGCGAAGCACTGACAATTCAATTTTTTTGCTGTATTACGCAGCTGAAATGGAAATTTACCCTGCGGTAAAGCTGGGGTCAGAAGAGGTATAAATACACATCGGGGACACCTTCAAGGCTGGTTTGTACTAGAGAAGATCTGTATCATGTATTTAAACATTTATCTTTATAAAACAGAGCAGAGCTCGAGTGAGGGAAAGAGGATGAGTTACATAAAATTTTCTGTAAGCAGCAGATGTAAGCAGCAGAAAGATTTACTAGGAGAGAAAAAAATAATCTGTGATTTTCTCCCCTCCTGTTGAAAAGACTCTTGAGATTTTAATATCTAAGCACTCAATCATGTACCACTTTCACTGATATTCTGCAATCAAATATCCCCACTCTTCCTTTGCAATCTGCCTATCAGCTTAACAAGCCTATCCATCAGTTCGGCTTCAACTGGTAGTCTAAATGAGTGTGAGAGGGGAGGAAATGTATTCATACAGCTGCCCTACATCCTCCAGCTACACTAATCATTATGCCACACAGAGAGACGTGCCAGCACAGAGGAAAAACTAACATAAATAGATTAGAGTGACAGATAAGACAGCTTTGAGGTTTCAGAATGACAGAACAGGCCAGCAGGAGCAACGAAGGATGCCTTTAAGAACAGCTTGCAAAATAAAACAAAGCCACTGGATTGGTGCACAAAACATGTCTCTGTCTAGATTAATAAGCTTTGCAATAGCAAATTTTGTTCTGGGCTTGAACAGATGGTGGGGTCGGGGGAGGACAACCCCCCCCCCCCCACACACACACACACACACACACACCTTTCAATGCCTTATAATGATTTGAGCTGCAAAACACCTCCACCTCATCATGACACAGGATGGCATTACCCCTAATTACGTAGGTATTTGATTTCAAGAGCAAACACCTCTCTTAACCACCATCCGCCACTGCACAAACCACCTTGACTCACCCACATTATAAATAAATTAAACAAGGGATTCATCTTTAATACCATTTTGCTTATTGCTCTACATGGTCATTGAGCTGTAACTCTCAAGTTAATGTGTACACACTGCAAAATAGAGGCTGTCAGTAAATATTCTACAGTTTAGAGTGTTTGTTAAAAGAAAAGGACTGATTTAGCAAGCAGTCAGCGGGGAGGTGAATTAGGGGAGAGTGCAATATTGAGTGCAGTGTTCAGCCTTGTCATCCACTGTCTGGGTCATTTAGTCCAGTGATTCTCAGCAGAGAGGAAGAATGCTCTGCAGTGCACAATGAAATGAATGATGAACATGTGCAGCTATTTACTTCTTTCAATGCAACCACAAACATGGCGGTGTTGTAAATATTGCCAGATTCGTCATGTATTCACTTTCATTCATCTTCATTTAGAAAAAAGAGAGGGCAAGAAAAAAAAAACACCGCTAGAAAAAGCAGGATCTAAGCTCAGAGCTCCCATATCCTCTGAAGGGAGATCATAAAACATACAGGACCTGGAACGTGGCTTCTTACAGCAGTGGTATTTTAGTACATTGCAAATACACAAGTCATCACAGTCTACAAAAACACAATATTAATTTTAAGGAGTGAGAATGATCCATAATTGAATGTTTAACTGTTGTGGCCACTAGCTAAAATGTAGGTCCACGTTTAAATATAGACATCAGCTACAAAAGGAAACTATTTTCCAAAAAAGATTAACAGCAGGGGCCTGCTAAAGAACAATGGTCTTTTGGGCAAAAAAACAAAGTACTGTAGTGGTATTACAAAGCATACAGTGGTGATCTGCAGATTAACTCTGTCTGTTCATGTGTAAAATGGAGACTTGATCCCAGACTGATAAGTACGCTATGCCTCCAGCAAACACAAGCTGCATATTATTTATTTCCCCCCAATGTCTAATAACAACAATATACTGAATTACACATAGCCGCTTTTATAGTGCAATAGTTGTGCAATACAACAAGAACAAAAAAACAGAGAGCGCATGTAGTTCGACTGCATTCTTTATTCCAAAGGTGAACAAAGCTGGCTGTGTATCTCAGCTGCTGTGAATAAGCCTCAGATATTCTTGGAATGTTAATGTTAGGCTTTAACCATGGCAGTCTCACCAACTTCTCCTCTTTAATGACAATAAAAATACAACTTAGCCCTGCCTATAAAAAATTTCACTTTCCAATTTGAGGACAGCATGGTTTTATGAGATTGGGCATATTTTATCTTTCTATTAAACATGAGAATACAAAGCTAGAGTAAGTGTTTTACATCACTAAAGTACCACATTGTTATGAGACAACTGTTAACTAATCCCATGCTTACATTGTGTTTAAGCACCATATGCCGTGCTCATGCATAGGAAATCAGCCTCAAATACATCTGCCATTTGCTTAGTGAAAATCTAGGAGGGCAGATTTGAAAAGCTAGAATCTTGTTAAAATAGCATCTGTGGGCTTATAGAAAGACCACTGAGAGTGTTTTCACTACAGTAATGCATTCATGTGTCTGTCTGCATGCTGCATATGCAGCACTTAAGATTTATAAACAAGAAATGCTGCTGCTGAGCAACTGTATTTTGCAGTCCTGGTCAGACTATGTTCTCCCCTTATAAATGGCTAAAGTGTAATGTGCCCTGACCTTCTATCGTTCTTTTAGCAGCTCCTTACATATATTGCTGTCTCCTCGTATATCACTTGGGCAAATGGCGTCCTTCACCCTGCTCCCTCCTGTCCTCTCTTTAAAAGGCTGAGGGGACATCTTTTCCTGCTGTATTCAACTGACAGCCCTGGCAGCTTCCTCACTGAGCCTGCGGGGGTGGAGGGGGGAAGCCTCGACAAGGAAAAATGCTGCAATGAATAATTATCTTTAATACCATGCACCACCCCGCCATCCCTACTTTATTAGCATCAAACAATAATTAATGAGGGAACAAGGGGCCATGAAAAGTCTGCTTTTGGCTTTTCAGAACAAGAGGGTCAATATGCCCTTCAACCTATCCTCTTCTCACTGCCAAAGAGGAAGACACCTCATCCTTCTGAAAACATGCTCTTAGCTTATTTATGATGCCAGTTGCTCTGCTGAAAGAAAAGCAGCATTCTTGCTAGACTCAGCAAAACTAGCCAGATCACTTTACGCAGCAGTTCACCATTTCCATCTCTACATTCTGTTCTCAGCAGGCCAACCCAACAATTCAATAATGAATACGAAAGGCCTCCTAATTGACGTCTGTGGGCGTGGGAGCAGCTGAAAATATATGGCTATACAACACAAGCTTGACTTGATTATACTTTTGTTTAACGTTAAAAGTAGACATAAATACATACATATATACATACACACACACACACACACACACACATATATGTATAAAATCTCTGATTAGCAGCAGCAAAGCCATTCCTGATCAAATTAGCTTTGCACTAAGAGCTTCATTGATCTTGAAGCTCATTTGTGCGGATGAGTCCTGGAAAAGCAGCTGGTAATCCAATAGCAACGATAGGAGGAGCTGTACAGACTGTGATGCGTTTACCCAGCTATTCCCTACACAGACAGGCAAGAAGTCTGTGAACGCCACTTGTCGGACTGATTGGAAGGCTGGGGGGCCTTGGGAGCGTCAGTGAAATGAATAAGAGTCGCAGTGTGACCAAAAGCAAGGTACTTGAAAGCTGAAAGTAATTGCTTTCATCACAGCTATCATGTAATGAGTAAACAGGAGGAATCAAGCAGAGCCTAAACAAGTGTTTTAAATGTACTGAGTAGTAACATTCATGCTGTAATGGAGGCTTCACTTCATAATCAACACTCAATGGCTAACAGCAATGGCAATTTCAATTTAAAGATTCCATTTACTCAAGATTTAAAGTGTACGGTTGGGAGAATAAATGTGGGCAAATCTGTCTATACGCTGTGATAATTTCATTGCAGCCACGACCGACTCCAACCTTAATCAATGTTGCATGATGTGAGTGACATCGAACAAGCACCCACAGGGCAAAGATCTTGTGATACGAAACAAAGCAAAGCAATAGGAGTAAAGGCCAATAGAGTCATTTTTCCAGTAGAAACCATTCAAGTAAAGTGCACCTTTTTGCGATAATGATTTTTTGCATTAAGTGTAATGCTGCTGCCACAATAGTGCCATTTCTCACACGTTAATGCATCAAGGATTCTTGAGCGAATGCATTTCTCTCCTTCATATCACTGCAACACGAAAGGAGTGAGAACTCTTCAGTGACCCGCAGACACATGCTACTCTCATACCACACTAATAGCCTTGGGCTGTCTACCAATGACTTTATGAAACCCTATGTGCTCTAAATATAAGCTCAATTTCTCAGCAGCAGTCTGTAACAGCTTCGTTTCAACCACCTTGTCATTAAATATTTATTTTAGAAAAGTGGTGGATAAAAAGGTCATAACTATTTAAAAATGCAAAATCTACGACTTGTTAGGCCTCTCACGCCTCCAGCTCACTTCAACACTGCCACAACAAGAACTCACCACCACCACCACCCCCTTTTAAAAATAAGGATTACCTACAAGTGTTCCTTTAATCAGAGAGAAACAGAACCATAAAAATCTCTCAACAGCAGTCCCAGAGGAATACCTTTCTCTGAAGCCCTATCAAGAAGAGGATCTCCTTCACCGACAGCAGACTGAGTGGGAGCGAGCGTGTTTGAGGATGAAAAGATGTGCCGCTACCTCGCTATGATGTCTTCTCCAACAATCTCGGAACAAAGGCCTGTGTTTTGAAGTGGAGTTATGACTGCGCTGGGCTCTTAAAGCCCTGTGTTGCCGTGTGTCGTGTTGGTTTCATACTGTTCTGTTAGCATGTTGTTTGCTATGCTTGCGAGATAAGCCAGTGTTGTGGGTGGCTGGGTGTACTACAGCAACCGGTGCACTGCACAAGTGCCAAAGCCGACAGTCTGTGGGAGGGATTGTGGGCGTTATAGATCACTAGGAGACAGATGTCCAGTCTTGCCCCAACGCTGACTCAAGCACTAACCCCAATAGCTGGATGTTTGCAAACTGGACTGCTTCCTGGTGGGTCTTAAGTTGATCTTTGTCTGACTTTATTATTCCAACTGTTTTTACTGGTATAGAACTGTGACAGCTGTAATATTTAAGGAACAAAACCTGGAAGCTTTATCTGCTGCCACAGCCTAATAACCATTATAAAAACTCTTGCTGAAGAACCAAACAGACTTTGAGCAGAAATGATACCAGGTATGAGCATGCAAAGAAATAAGCATCTGGATAAATACATAATTAGTGTTAAATCAATATTGCAATTACCTCTGTCAAACAGATGACCGTCGAGGCAACGGTCTCATTGTCTACCATGAAAACAGCAAAATCCTCTGCCGCACTCAAACGTGTCACGCTCCAGTAAGCAGAATCAAACCCTGTGAGCGTCTGTTGTCTTTACCTCACCCCCTCTTTGTTTTAGTGTGTGCTGTCACAGTTAATGATTTCCTCAAGATCTTCATTTTTCGCACAAGATTTACATGTTTGAAGTGCTCAGCTGAGCAGACAAAGGTTAGTGAAACAACCTTTCGTAGCCGAGCCGGACTCAAAGAGCGTCTGGGCACGGCAAGGAAATTTCTGTATCAGCACAGTGCCTTACAGTTTCTTTGTGTTTACATATCTGGATTGTGCAGTCATCCCTTCCAGAGAAAATCACCGTCAGCAAAAACAATTATACCCCCACCCACTAAAGCACAAGCCTGTCTCTGACTGCTTCGGCTCAGCTTGACAATCAAGCCCATTAGATCTTTCTGAGAATTAACGCTAGTGAACTTAAAGCCCTGACACAAATCAAGAACAGTCATTAGCCTGTCTTTTTAGCATAAAAAACAGGAATGATTTGCCGGTTCAGAGAGATCATCTCCCTACATGCAGCCTGGGGCAGCCCTTGCTGTCTACCTCATTATTTTTTAGAAGAACAAGGGCACTGATGAATCCTGCCGGATTAAATGTAAGGTTGTCTTCTTATGACCTGTCTCACACACTCAATAGCGGACTGCTATAAGCTGCTGTTCTCAGAGACAAAAGAAAACGAAGCAAGTCGCCGACACAATAAATACAAGGATAAATCACACTCAACTGAGCTGCAAAAATCAAAGTGGAATTGTCGGAGTACATCACTCCCACACTGCTGTACACTCTGCTGTGAGAAAAGCTGTCAAACGTTGGCTTTTTGTGGACACTGAGCTGACAAGTGCCAGCTATACACTAGAAGTGATGAAGCCGTTCGTTCCTGCTTAGAAAGAGTTTTTCCAGATGTGATCGCCTGCACTGCTCCAGTGTTTTGATACAGGATAGAAGAATGAGGCTGTTGCTGTTTTCTCATTTAGGTTGGACCACAAGTGACAAATGAAAAGCAGAATCTCCCACAGATCTAATCAAACGAATGAGTGACAACTAGTCAATACTTTCTCATTGCGTGGACAAGCAATATATTCACAGTTACAGTCAGTGCACCAAGGCTTGGGCAATGATCCATTCAAAGCTTTATAATGTGGTACTGCCTAGTGCAGATGTTAAGATCTTCATAATGAAGGCAATACATTAGAAAACAACTTTTATCAAATACCTGTAATTATCAACTAAGACTGTGTCTAGACTCATAGTAGCTTGTTGGGAATCAGCCACAAGCTGTCAAAGCCAAAAGTGTAATTGGACTTTGATCTGCTGAGATTTAAGGATACGTATAGCTTATTGGAAAAGCATAAAGAGAAAAGTGTATTAACACATCAACCTCAGTTGTTTGTTTTTAGTAAGATCTTTATAAATTGACTTTAATTTTTCAGAAAAATCAAACAGCCGATTCTTGTACTTTTTTACTTTTAATATACTGTACTGTATATTAAAAAAGTTAATTAGCTTGCTTTTTCAATACATCCTTTAGAACAAAGGGAGAAAAACTCTCACCAGAAAATGGAGTACACATCATCTCTACAAGCCTGATTAAACACAAGCAAGATCAATGGGCAAATTTATCAGCAAATATTACCATTCGCTGCCTGGCAAGTAATCATTAAAGAATGGCACTGATGAATTATTCATCGGCTAATGTATAATTCAGACTTAACAGCAGATTCTATGCATAAATAAAGCTGTGTTAAATTTAAACACATTAAATGTTTACTTGATAAAATAGGATATGAACGCACAGCATGAGTTTCTCCACTGATGCTGTTTGATTGCTACTCTTGTGAATGCAGGGTTGAAAGGTCAGTACCTGCACACAAAGACAATACAGCAGATTTTGCAAGAGATCTGAACAAAAACAGCCACCTGGATGGAACTGGGCACAAAAATTAAACCAAAAAAAAAAAACAATTAAAGCACCTAAAACTCAGGACTGGTGAATGAAACTAAACATGACAGCTATGAGGTAATTTAAATTTCTGGCACATGATGATTTATGTACTGTCACTATCACCCTCAGACATCAGCAGAGTTCAAACCCTCACATCAAGACTGGAAGGTTATTGCTAGTGTCACAGGGACAGTCAACCAGGAGGACAAAGAGGTAAAGAGGACATGCAGGCGGTTGACGATGTTCAGAGCAGACGAGCCATGTGGGGACCACTATTCCCCTTTATGACCATGCACTGAATTAACAAGAGCAGATACCCCCACCCCCCACTTAACATGTGAGAAAACTGCCCTCTGATGGGCTCAGATCCTTTAAAGACGTGCAGACGGAGAGGGAGGGAGAAAGCAGAAAGAGCCTATTTTCAATTATCCCGGTTTCTAAACCCATCGTTTGCTCCTGAGGTTTATTTTAATTAAAAGATATCGCTCCTTTTTTTTTCTACGCACACAAAACAGTTTGAATTTTCTATGAATCGTCCATTTCTGTAGTCACCCACCAGAGGGTACTACCTCTTTAGCAGATCCTATGTCCATCTGTGGCTGAAGTACTCTATATGACTCGCTGGACTATCTGCAAGGACAATAGGTCATGAGGTGCAGTGTGAGCTTGTTCCATTTAGAAATGAAACCCGTTTACAGACTCAACAGAACGTGAAGAGATTTACTGTCACATCTCAACACCATGACTGAATTGCAGTACGAAGAAGAGGTGGAAGTGTTGCAAACGACGATATGAAAGTCACGACTTTTCATCGATTTTCCACACGGCTTTTTAACAAGACATTTTGTGCAATGTGTTGTTACTAAAAAGTGGGAGGGGTACTACAAGAAATATTTTTCATAAGGCTGAGATCTATGCAGTTAAGCCACGGAAATAAAGCTTTTTTTTTTTTAATGTTTTAATATGTTAAAGATGTGGAAGGACTTATTTGAAAAAAAGGTCAATGTGTTTTCACTCAAATAACATATTACAATAACAACTAGATCATGCGATTGTAATTACAATGGAACGCGACTCAGCTATTCAAGCTATTACCCAAATGGAAACGATAGACCCCAGCAGACTTTCTCATTAGGGAGAAATGAGAAAGTCTGGAAATGTAGCATCAAAAACAACCTGTCTTCTCCTATTCTTTATGCATAAAACCATAATGTTAAAACAGGAACATGCTGACGACCTCAAAGTGTTACTCCACCACCCAGCTCTTGCTATCATCCTGACACAGGGAGGAAAAGAGGGGGCAAGAGACGCAGCATGGTGCAATCCCAGCGAGGGCCATCATGCGAGCAGATTAAATAATGTTTTTCCAATGCCCTGTCAAACATTCGGCAGTCTCTGCAAAGCTAGACAGCCGTTAACAGCCTCGCACTGTGAAGCATCTCTTCTTCTGTATGGTCAGAAACAGCCTCTTTGATCCTGATACTGCCTCTCTGATTCCTCGGAGGTGACACTCACACACAGCATGTGAGCTGCATGTTTACTAGCTCTCTCTACTTTTGTCAGCAGTGAGTCTGGTGTTTGTGAAGCTGGGGTGACTCACGCACACCGCTACCATGCTTTCCTCTGGTTTACACGAATCAACAACACAGACTGCGGACTGAGACCCAGATCAAATTCCACATCAGATGTAATTTCCCCACAAACATTCACATGAAGCTCTGCAAATAGAGGTGATTGAAATGATACAGACAGCAGAACGGCACAGTGGACGCAATTAAGATTTAGGCTGCTGCGTTCTCATCCGACAGCAGCTTTTCTGTGAATTTGTGAAATACTCCGGGCTTTCTAGCCCTACAAATCCTATAGCGTCGAGCAAATCAGGACTTGTGTATGCAACTCCATTAAGAGGGCTGACCACTTCCTCTTTCATTCAGTCCACAAGTAGTGAAACTGAATGGATATTCTAACTTCTGGGGAAGCGAAGGAAGAGGATGTCATTGCAACGCGAGTTCACAAGGACAAGCTATGCAAGTTTTCCCTTGTGACGGTTTAGTGAGATTGCGAATGAGATTGCGATTACGTGTTCTACAGATGAAGCTGTAATGATTTCTGTTGCACTGTTGATTATTTTTGTTGTTAAGATAAGACCATCACACTTTAAAATAACTACACCCAGGCCAGATAAGTGACCACCAAACATAAACACCCATACTTTAAACTCTAAGACTGCTCTGCCAAGCGGAAGAAAAAATTCATAGTGATTCATGTAGGATTCGATTGCTCAAACACACCTAGTTTTAGATGAAGGATCGCTTGCACAAAAACAAAATCAGGACATGACATCCACTTCAAAAACTAGTAAAAGGAAGAGAAGATCTTATCATTTGGTCCTTTGTTAACATTTCTTACAGAACAACACAGCATGTTCAAATTATTAAAACTAGCAGTCAAATCCAAGATTAGTGAACAATTACTGGCTGTTCAGAGTTACGAGTCACAAGAACACAGATAAAGTATTTTACATTTAACTGTAAGTGTGCTTTCACGCCAACACGTGACATATCCATATTACTTGTGAAGCTCTATGAACCTTTTCAACTGTGTAAAAAAAAAAAAAGGGTATTCCAACAACCTTTCACTGCCTGCTGTGTAACATTAACCAATGCAATGTCACTCCACACAAGTGGATTAATGATACATGAATAAACTAGAGGTCAGTTATTAGTTACAAAAAAAAATGGGTAAATAAAGACAACAAACAAGATTTTTATCCATGTAAAAACAGGAGCAAGATTCCAGGAATCGTCTGTTTTATGTGACGAAATGTTAAAGACAAACCAGACTTCCTGCTGGCTTGGATTTGAATCTTTGGAAGTCTATGTGGCCACATATTGTGTGGACTCAGCATCTCACATCAAGAATTATTATGATCAATTTATAGCAGTTTAACACCCCCCCCACACACACACACACACACACACACACCACCATTTAACA
>JARVGQ010000116.1:23002095-23016833 GCA_031762355.1 Hypsolebias martinsi | reverse complement strand
GTGTGTGTGTGTGTGTGTGTGTGTGTGTGTGTGTGTGTGTGTGTGTGTGTGTGTGTGTGTGTGTGTGTGTGTTGGGATGTTTTAGTGACAGACAGGTATGATTTCTATCAGTATTAGTCATCGTCCATACTAATTATAAATACTTTGTTTTTCTTTGTTATGCTCTGGTTGGAAAGCGTTCACATGAATGAAGTTGGCTGTTTGTGGTTGGCATGCGCCCTCTGACAAATCCATTACTTATGTTTACAGTTTTACATATATTTGCCATTTTCTTTCTTTAGACACAAGATTCACTCTTTTATCTCCTTGCTGCCATTTGCCTGCAGTGATTAGAGATGATATGAAGTGATAAACTTTATGAGTGCCTTATTGTTCTCCATCCTCTGCAATATCCAAGATGCAACAGAGTTGGTGCTGTGAATGTCTCTCAGCTACTACCAAATCAAATTTTAACTCAATATTTGTGGCACTGACTGAGTTATAATAGTCAATATTGTGTTGGTTAATTTTGATTAGCTTGTGGTGGCCATCATGAACTGGATTGACACCAAAAGTTAACCAGTTGCACATGTACCTCCAGTGATTACTTTACAAAAGTTTAATTAAAATGTGTCTTGTGCTTTATGAAATTTTGCCAGCCGATAAGCAGGGTTGACACAAAATCGATTGCAGTCTGTTAGTGCACAGAATATGTGTTGGGGATCAGTCTCAGCTACTAACAACAATTTTTAGATCAATATCTGCTAAATTAACTGACTTAGTCGTTGTTACATTTTAAGACCAGTTACCTGTGGCCACCATCTTGAATAAGACTGACTTCAAAAGTTAATCAGCTGAAGATGTACATACAATGGTTACGTTCTATAAGTTTCGTTAAAATTTGTCCAGTGGTTAGTGTATCAGACAGACGCACACACTCACACACAAACCCCGCCCCCGCAAACATTATTGTCTGCCTGCCTTTTGGTGGCAGGCGATAAAGATAGGAAGATATTCTCCTCTTTGCAAACAAAGCCGTGCCACAGTCACAGAGTACAAATCAAACAAAGGTCATGCCACACGTTGCTCCTTATATAAATTTGTAGCTGCTAAAAGAGCAGCTGATAACAAGTAGGTAATATATATCAGTAAGTGCAGCAGAGCTGGAGTAGGAAGATGGATGCCTCCTGTGAGCCTTCCTCTTACATAAAGCCATCTCTGCTCCCATGTTGCTGAATGACTTCCCACCATTTGGCTCCCTGCGGTTAACTTGTCAGCCCACTCTCCATCTCTTCCCTCTATACCTGCAAATGACACTGCGACTGTTCTGTCACCCGCCTCTCCTCATTTCCCCAGGAGAAAATGTTCAGCCCCTCCCTCCCTCGCTCCCAGCAGCCCCTGAGGCCTGGGACAATTAAAACGAGGCGAGAGCGCAGTCGGGCTGTCATGGCGGGTCTCAGATGAGACCTGGCCTGTGTGGCTGCAGATACGAGAGGAGTTTGGTTTGCGAGCCCAGAGAAAATAATGCAGTGTGTCTGTTGTAGTTGAGCTCAACATTCACTGAAGTGAAAGGTGAAGGCAGCACATCAATGTCCTGAGAGCAATAGTCTGCTGGAGTAGATATATTTGGCCCTACTGTATTCAGACAATGCCTGACTGCGCACATGCACAAATACACACAAATCCACTGTTATATTCTAGCGTCAGCCAATTACAGGCTTGCCCTGACTGCCCTTAACTATGCACCCTACCCTCACTTCCCAATCCAGGTCAACCCCTCCGCACTGATTTTTTCTCCTCTTCTTGCCACTTCTTTCACTCAGAATCCCTGTCTTTAGGCTCTGAAATATTAAGCAGGCCTTTCTCAAAACACCTTCAGGCTCTAAAGTCGGAGCAGTCTCCCAAGCAAGTTAAGAAAGAAAAAAAAAAAAGGGTGAAAGAGTGCAAGAGGGAGAAAGTGGAGGAAGATCTGTTGCAACATCTCATCAGCATTATTAAATAATTTCTTCCCTTGCCAGTCCCAGGGTGGTCTTGGGTTCTGTTATTTCCCAGTCAGGGTTCAATGGCCTCAGCTCCTACGGTTGAGTCTGGATGTTCTCTTTACCTAGTGCAGCGCTAAGCAGGTGTCAGGGGAGTTTCCCTTCAATTAAGCAGAGGTAAAGTAATGCCTCTCACTGTGGCGGCACCATGAATACATTAGTGTAGCTGTCACCACAGGCTATAGCAACGAAATGCATGGAGAAGACAGACGGCTGAAAACTAGGTGAACTAGTGCAAATGTGTTACTGGTACTTTAGTTTTTTAAGCAAATACTTTGTGAAAACGCATTAAGAATGTCCTATAGATTATTCAAAACCTTATTTCATTGAGAAGTTTATCTTAACTATCAACTTATCTTTAGTTTATACAAGCAGAGGTTTATCGTTTTGGTTGTCACTGGAAATTATTATTATTTATTTATTTATTTATTTATTTTTGGTTCAAGCGATAAAACTGAAGAACATTTAGTTTGTGTTTTGTATTCATGCAGATGAAACAATAGCATGAACTGCAGTAATTAAAATAAATTTAAAAAATAATAAAAAAAATTGTTTGGATAATACGAGAAAGGCAAATCCTTCTTTTGTAGTTTTATATTTTAGGACAAGGACTTTAAAGCCAATACTAGTCTAGTACTACTTCAGATTTTTTTTATAGTTTAGCCAGTGCACAACAAATAGATACTCATATTTTGCTCACTCCAGAAAGCATCTGAAAAATGGCTACTTGTAAAATTATCCTAACAGGAGCAATCATCCTTTTCTTTGTCAGTCCTCATGTGTGAGTGCTACATTGTTGTGGAAAGGTGTATTGAAAGGAGCTGATTGATGCCTTGACTGCAGACTCTGTCTACCTCTCTTGCTGATGAAACATGTCAATATAAAAGACACATGAATGCAGCAGCCTGTCCTCCATTTTCTCCTCCTCCTTTCTTGTCAGAGGCACAGGGAATGACGCAGTAAATACAGATGCAGTGTGAACTGTAATTCTGGAGGCCCATGGTCTTTTTATCTGCCGTGACAGCCTCTGCTACTGTCAAAATCAAACACCCGGGCATGGGGTGGGGGGCCAGCAATGCCTTTAATAAACTGCCAGGCAAAGCACAGCAAAAAGAGGAGGCACTTAGCTCTGCTCTGCACTGGCCAGGCTTGTCTATGCAGCGGCTGCAGCTGAAGGAAGTCTTGAAACAGAAACGAGGAGAGCGCTCCTTCAGGCATTTGCAGGCATTATGCAGCTCACGAAGGCGCAGGCATCCAGCATCATCGCACTTACCAAGCGCCGTCTGAGCCAATAGGACAGCGGGGAATGTTGTGCACTCGCAGCGATATGCACACTGAGATGAGGACTAGAGTAAGAAATGGTGGGGGCGCCCACTCCACACCTGCTCCCCAGCTCTGCTACAGCCCCTTTGAGCTGCCAGGGTCAATTAATTACGTCCTTTTGTAACGCTCTCCATTAGGATAAATAGAAATCAGTGAAGAGCAGTACGACAATAAGGAGAGCTCTGTGAAGCAAAACAAAGGGCCAAGTCCTTTCGCTGTTCAAAAATCAATAAGTCAAAAAAATAAAATTAAATTAAATTTAAAATTAAAATAAAAAAGAATCCCATGTTTCAACAAGCTAAACACATTTCCCAAATTACAACATTTTCAGATGTGCAGATTTGATTAAAGCAAACCAAAAAAAACATGCTTTTGTTTAAACAATTAATCAGAAAATCAAAAAAAAAAACTGTTGTGACAACCTCACATAATAGTGAGGACATAAAATACATCTTTAATCACTCTTGAAAAGATAAACGTACTCCTAATTATTCAGGTGACTCCTCCTTTGTGTTTGTGTAGTAAAAGATGATGAGCAGAGCTGTTGCTCGGGAAATAGGCAGCTTTTTGTTCTGACCCCACAGCTGTCACTAACACAAGAGGGTCAGTCACTGGTCAGTCACGTGCGCGCGCACGCACACAAACACACTTTTGTGCAGCCGAGCGGGTGACAGGAATGTTGGGCTTTAGGTGC
The DNA here is from genome assembly GCA_031762355.1 of Hypsolebias martinsi. NCBI lineage: Eukaryota > Metazoa > Chordata > Actinopteri > Cyprinodontiformes > Rivulidae > Hypsolebias > Hypsolebias martinsi. The sequence continues at coordinate 23,012,798 of JARVGQ010000116.1, read as the reverse complement.
CAAGACTCCAGGGGATAATATCGAACTGTTGAAGAAGAACGAAATCGCCAACTACTTGGTCAGTGTTGGTTCATAAATACACCCATAACAGTATTAAGGCACTTCCTCATAATCCAATTATGAGCCATGTGTGTCCACATAAATCAGCCATTTTCATTTGAGCTTGCAGTCTTCTAGATCACCATGACTACTGCAGTAATTGAGGCGGTGCTGTGGAGAGGCTGTGCAGTTTACCTCTATCGGAGAGGTCAAGAGGAAAGCAATTGGTTGACAATGATTATGCCTTGGCTGATTAGGCTATGGTCTACTGCTGAATATTTAACACTGATTAGACTAAAGCCTGTAGAGAGCTATGTGGCTCAGTGACAGAAAGGGACAAGCCACAGGGCAGGGAGAAAAGGCTACTAATCAGCCCAAGCTCGCTAAACCGGGACATCTCGGATTTAATGGCCGACTCAATCTGATTTTTTTACATTTTAAACAGGCGTTTGGTAATAATATTCTATTTGTGATAATGTTATCAAGGGGGTTTTACAAAGATGAACAATAGCAGTGAATTACGATTTATATCTCATCAGAGCATAGCCCCTTATATTATTGCAGGAAAGAGATGAAATGAAGTGTTGAACGTTCTGCTACAGCGATAGCTTACATGATGTAAACAGATCTACAATTAACGGTGCGACATGAAATCCATACAGCGCTCCGTAGTTTTAAACAAAACACAAAATGGCTTCTAGAATCCCCTCGTGGAGATGCAAGTCCTTCCTGCTCGGCGGTGATTGAGATATTAAAACTGAAGTGCCCTCGTGATCACAACGGAGGAGAGGTTGAATGAAGAAAAAAATGTTTGGAGAGAAAAAGAAATGAGCAGAAGAAATGACAGCAAGGCAAACAGAACAGAAATGAGGGCTAGAGGCAGGGAGAGAAATGCACTTGTTTTCAGAAATGATGGCTGTTGTGATGTTTAATAACGAGGTGCAAGTGATTAGGTTTCTGTCAATGGGCTGACTGTAAAGTCACGGTCGTCGTTGAAAGCATAAATCACAGTCAAGTCAGGTTTCCGGTTTTCCCTTCTGGAAATAGTAAGCTCTCTTCTCACTCGTCTCTTTTTTCAATGCCGCTCGACGTCCTAAAGTGTCAAGAGGCAAATGCAGACGCGACCATTGACCTAAATCGTTTTTTTTTCCAGCACATTAACCTCCATGTTTCTCCACCTTTTAAGCAAATCCCAAAACACCAACAAAAGGGAATTACTCCGATGCAATCCTCAAGGAACGCTGCACAATGAAAACTAAACCTGCCGAGCTCAAGCATCACTCTCAACTCTGAATCTTGAAAAGATTAAACAGAAAATATGAAAACAACAGGCTTGATCGGTTACAACAGAGATTTTTTTAATCTAGCAACGTGACCAAAAAAAAGATGTTGTGCAAAGCGGAGGCACAAAAACATTATGGTACGCCTTGGAGCAAACATGGAAAATATCAATAATACTTTAATTACTCTAGCCCATGTTTATGAAATGCAATAATCATTCATTAAAGATGCAGACAGCGGCAAGCAGGCGGCCTGGCCGGGCGTCAGAGCTGCGTGCAATGGCAGGAGAAGGGGGGGAATAGGAGGACTGGTGTAAATGATTCATGGTTTGATATCTCTCCTGTATAATGGGCTCCTCCAGGGAGCTGCTGGGGCTCCACTGCAGCGACTGCCTGCCTGCCCGGCTGGCTGGATGACTGCCTGCCTGGCTTGCTTCAGCTCTGCTCAGCCTGCTTCTGACTGCTCCTCAAGATTAAAACGCCTTGCTGCTGCTCACTCAAAACAGAAAGCACGAATATGCACACAAACATAAAAGGAACTGAACTGAATCAACGTTGTGTGACAAAGAATCTGAGGGCAAACAGAGAGTGGTGGTTGGGGGGCTACTCTAGAAACATATTAGCTGTAGAAATACTGAGGATGCTTGGGACGTCTGGTGGGACTATGGGAGCATTTTTTTGTAAAATAAGAGACACTGTCTCATGCTGTTCAAGTCAGCGCCAAAGCTTTTTCAAGAAAACAACTGTAGGAAACTGGTGACAAAATGAAGATGTCTCATGTCTTAAACAGGAAAACAGAAAATACTGGATTGTGTGATACTCCTGCAGTTCCATAGAGCTTATAACAAAATTCACGTTTCTCCCTCGTTTCTGCGTTTTGTTGGGCTAATCATAACATAGACACTTTAATGCCATCTCGCATAATTAAATGCTTTGCGCTAACCACCTAATGCATACTAATTTGGAACAATCCACTTCTAGAGTTGGCAGACCATGAAGCTCCCTCCAAAGGAGGTGCTCATCGCTTTTTCCTCTCTGCATGGGCGTGTGGTTAGTGAAACACGTACGCGTTGATTTGTAGAGCGCTGAGGTGCTAAAGGTCAGGTCGTGCACTTGAAAGAAAAGGTCGAGCATTATTACAACATGACTAAATAAACAGGCTGCGCACAGCCCCCCCAGACCAGCCGCTGTGGATGCAGGTAGTCTCTACCTACGAGCTGTACGACCTGCCTGTTTGGCTGGTTGGGATTCAGCTTCATCCCTTGTCTTTATCCACATATCCCTCAAGCTCTACGACAGCTGACATGAGGGCTGTCAAATCCTGCCTGGATTCTTATCCACCCGCTGGCTTTATTGCCCTCTTCCTCCTGAATCACAAACACACACACATACATACAACACAAAGCAAGAGGAGAGAAAGGCAGGCAGGGCTGCTGGAGCGTGCTTTAAAGCACATTAATATTAATTGCAGCGGTAGCTGGAATGATAACATAGACAAGATGCCCCTGAGAGGAAGATGGGCGCAGTCAGCCTCCGCTTTTGTTTTTTTTTTTGTTAGCAGCCCTGCTCATCTGCAGGACGGGCATGATGAGGCAGTCGACTGACGAGTATTTCATCTTCAAATTGCTCGTTTTGTATTAGAAGGGGTATACCCTCGCCAGTGAGGGGAATTTGTGTCAGCAACTGTGTGTAGGCGTGTGTATTTGTACGTGCGCATGAGCACGCCTGTGATAAAAAAAAAAAACTAGCGAGATGAATTATTAGACTACTGACATCAACAGCAATTGAAATGTGCTTCAAATAACAGAGTGCTTAAGCGATTCTGCTTTTATCTCCTCGTCTACTCCTGGCTCGAACGCCTTTTATGTCCTCCACACTGAACTGTGTATTCTTTGAGCACTGAGCTCATTTTAACATGTAAATAATCTACAGTTCGGGTGAGGGAACCTGCTGGATCACTGCAGGGGGGAAAAGTAGAAATTGAGCTGAAGGCAATCTTCACCTTCTGCTTTCCCCCCCACTCTCCTTGTACAAATAGCAAGCCGCTGTAGATATCAACAGATGACAGATACTGTACATCCCAGTCCTCCATTTTTAACCTCACTCCCCACCCCACCCCCACTTATGTCAATTATTTTTGAGAAACCTTACACGGTCTTTACTGCCGCCTCACAGCAGTGGGTTTTCGCTGCTCGGTTGTGTGCTCCCTTTTCCGATTTCCCCCAAGACTCATCAATGCCCCATTACCAAGTCAAATCAGGTGGTGCTGCAGATATTTGCTGAGAACCACGGCTGCACGCAGCGACACAGACATTAGAGGATTCATTCAAGAAGCCTGGGAGGTTTTCCACCAGCAGCACCGCCCGATCACAAACAGTGGCAAGGAAGTGAACAGAAGGAGGGGGGGCAAAAATCATTGCTTGCTAAATGCTCGTGAGTGGTTTATGGCTCAGAGGGCAGTGAAGGAATAAGGAACATGGTAATGTATCTCACTGACTCTCCTTTATGCAGTCAACTACGTTTTAATCTCCGGGGCTCCCTTGTAGTCACACATTATTGTTTCCCATTTCATGTGTCAAAAGCAATTAAAACCTGCCTGCACAGTTTTTCCAAAAAAAAATAAAAAAAAAAGAAAGAAACAAAGAAAAAGCTCTATCCTCACATTTATACATGCACGCCCACATCTCCAAGCTAAATTTCCAGAAAATGTCAAACGCTTTTCTCACTTTCATCGTTTTTATCTCACTGCGACAGCGACTACAAGGTGGACGAGCTCTGTGTAATGCGAGCAGCAGCGTCAGCGAGGTAGACTGATAAAAAGAAAAAGCAAAAAGAGAAAGGTGGAGGGTGGGCAAAGAGAAAGTGTCCTTTTAGTTTCCTGTGCCTGTTGGCAGCCTCTTCATAGCTGCAGGTGCACAGGGAAGACAAATACAACTCTTGGGAAGTGTCAGGCAGTAGTAGAAAAAGACATGAAGCATTATTGTGAAATTTTTTTTTTTCTTTTGTTGAAACTTTCACAAGCCTGTTGGTGATTGGAGGATAAGGCTGTTAAATACAAAGGGATGAAAGAGAGAACTGCAGCTTTTTTCAAGGAAGGGGTCTCGAATGGCTGCCAGAGGTGGTGGTATATCTCCCGCCACGTAATTAGGCCTGTCACAATAACATTTTGCTGGGCGATTACTTTTCTCAGAAATTATTGCGATAAACGATAATATTGTTTGAAATTTAACTATAATTAATTATCAAATTTTAGAAGAAATGTTGATTTGTTTGGAGTGTAGTGCCTTTTTTGACCACTTGATGGCAGTATAAGACTGTTTGAACCAAAGGATAGATAGTTGAGCAGCGTCTCTTTAAGAAAAATGGGAGGGAGGGCCCTTGATGTGACATGGGCTGACATGGTGCTTGGTGATTTGCGCTCTTTAGCATAGCATTTTTTAACACAAAGTTTTTAAATTAAAAAACAGTAAACAAGTTCTCAGCTTCTTTTGGCAGAGGAAAACTTCTTTTTACATGAAGGCACGGGTTTCAACTGTGAATTTTGGAGCTCGATAAGACGGAGGTTTATTCCTGAGGTCGGACTGTTAGCTTAGCTTCTCAGCTTAACCGCTTTTAGCAATCCAAAAACATGATTTTGCATGATTAAAACAGATTTTGAAGAGAAAAGAGAAAGGGAGGGGTCAGTGAAGAACATTGGAGTTGACTGAGCCTTTTGTCATCCAGTGTCAAGAGAGACACGAAGAAACGATAAAGCCGGTAAATGAAAATGAGGTCGATAATTTTCATTCATCATGCGATTAATTGATTTATTGTTTATTGTGACAGGCCTACATGTGATTTTATTTTATTTTTTATTAAATCTTTATTTAACCAGATAAAAAATATTAAAAAACTACTGAGATCAAGACCTCTTTCACAAGGCGATGTTTCACTGTGGAGTAAAATTTAAACCACTGTTATAACAACAAAAAAACAACAATCTGGCTTTCATTACAGAGTCTATGTGTCTTATGCTTTTGTGTACGCTAGCTGCACGAGCATGATATGGAGCCAGATGCCATCTTCCTGTGCTGGTGTTTGCAGCGAGCGCTGGCTTTATAACAGCACAGCCATTCGCTTTATGCCAAGAATAAAGAGAGAGCCTGAAAGTCTAAGTGAGCTCTGCTCGGCCTCAATCACAGTCAGGAAACGTGTGAACAAACAGAACATCCGCCACCTTGATGAAGGGATTTGTGCAATAGCGCCGAACCATCTTGTCAGTCTGGTGAAAATTAACCATAGCGAATCAAAATGGAGCGCAGCAGACTGGACGCAACCAGAAGGAATTTTTCTGAGATGTGACAAGCAATTAATTAAGTTGTCAGCAGTAGCATACTATTAGGCGTCAATGAAGGTGCAAACGGTAAAATCTTTTTCAGATCGTCGCCAAAGAACACAAAGAACTAGGCAATGTCATGCTAAATAGCGGTTGAAATGGGGATGAGGGTATGGCCTCGGAGTGAGCTGCTATATGCCCCAGCTCTGCAAAGTGACAATGAATCCTACGCTGAGTCGATTTGCTGCTTTGAGCGCCTGGAAACTTGTCTGGTGGAGTGCTCACAGGGGAGACGCAAAGATGGAAGAATGGAGGGACAGAGCCTCACCTGTCGCTGTCCTCTATTTGTCTGCGCATCCCTGGAGGCTTTTTGGCTGCTTCGTACAACAAAGAAGTTTGTGTGTGTGTGTGTGTGTGTGGTGGGGGTGGGGTGGGGGTCGTCGGTTGCAGAGGAAAAAGCTCTGTGGCCATCCACAGACAGCAAAAGGAAGAAAGGACTTTACAGGTAAATAATGAGGAGCAGCTGGCTGAGAGCTATGTAAGCTCAGGTTTCAAGCAATCAACGATGGCACACTCCTTCACAACAGAAATGTGGATAACACACCTTTTTTAGTCTTTAAGTTGTCTTGCAGGCCTTTAAAACCGGATTAGTTTAAGTTAACACCAAAGCAACAACACTTTATTTGTAGCATGAATTTTAAAGACGATGCCGCGTGTGCAGACATCAGATGTGCAAAGCGAGATTTAACCTGACTTTCAAGTCCACAAAGGACGACACAACGCTGTTTGAATATGGGCAGCTGATGACAGGAGTAATTTGCCACATGGCTGATTTGAAAAAGAGCCCTTGAAGATGACACAGAAAGACAACTGTATCGTCATTTTAAAGAGGATCTGTGAAATCAATGGGACAAGATCAATGCTGTCTCTTCCTCTCTCTTTCTCTTTCGCAGCGCTTTACATAAGCAGCGATCACCATCACAGTGGCCACCATCTAGCTCACCGATTTCCTGTGCAGGACTTTGGTCAGCACACAAAGCTTCGCTCATACCCTCAGTTCAACGGTCACTTCCACAACTTCACATACAAAGTAGGAAGGAGGAAGAGGAGGTGGAGAAAGAAAGGAGCTGAGGCAAAGTGAATACCACAAGCAAGCCAGAGCAAAAGCCTGAGGCGAGGAGGGAAAGAAAGAAAATTTGTAGGAGACATGGCGTCTTCATTAGACTACAGCAGCTATAGCCAAGCAGTGTAGTAAGAGCTGCTCATCCTCTCAGTTAATTAGGATTTCTGCCGCTTCGTTTTAGGACGAGGGACAGGGTGTAGGGAGGCTTGATTGCTTTTTATTTCCCAGCCTAACAGCTCTGCTGCCTCTGCCACCTTATTAACAGAAGATCTTGCAGATTTACAGCTTTGCAGCAAACATCAGTTTCAATAACGACAAGAAAACTGTTAAGGCAAACGTGCGCTCACACACACACACAAAAAACCCACTCCTTTCCCCTCTCCTGTCACCACAGAAGAGCCTCACCCCTCCTTCACAGAATTTAATTTCCATAGATGTGCCCTTTTCATCACTGATTTTTATAAACACGTTAAAACACACAGTGGTTTGCCTCTGTAACACTTCAAATATTATACAGCTGAGCCAACCCCTGGCCAGAAGCGCAGAGCAAACACTGAATGTCACATTTACATTCAACATTCAAACGTCAGCGCTTGTTCTGTCATAAATAAAACAGATGTTTTTTTTGTTTTTTTTTTTTAAAGCAGAATGATGCGGTTACTTGTAATACTCAGAACAAAACACGTTTCTCTGGAAAAAATATCAACAAATAGAAGGAAAAAAAACATTATTGCACGATGACGTCTTCTTTTAACTACGCCCTTAAAAAGCAGAGTAAGGATGTAACTGGTAGGAGAATAAACGTAATGTTTGTCTCAGACAACAGATGCAACAAATCATACTTTAAAGACAACAGATATTAGATTCAGCCCATAGAGGACTCGTCGTTTTTATTCGAATATAATCAATAATTGTGTTGCCTTGCAATATATTGCCTTCCTGTCATCTCATCCTGCTTGCTAATGTTTCTTTCATGAGCCGGCCCACTGCTGGTGACATTATAGCTACAGCACTTGCACAAGTCCCCAATGGATCAGTGAAAACGGTTGGCGTAAAACACAATTAGTACGGTCCATATGGCTGCTAGAGAAGGAGGAGCAGGAGAGCTCCCCTGTGGTCGTTACAGAAGGCTGATCCTCCGTTACCTTAAAGATCAAATTGCTGTCATAATAATTGGACCATTTGAATTCTGCCACTCTCTTATTTTAAAAGCAGCACCTCCTGAACAGATTCCCATATTGTAGAATGATTCCTGGTCACATAAATTGACCAACCTTGACTGATCACTCAGTCAATAGCTCCTTCATCATGATTAAGGGCTCATATTGGATAATAGGAAAATTTAATGTGAGGGGAGCATTACTTTCAGGTTTCAACGCTCGGTCTCATCGATTGGTTATCAGGCCTCTTTTTGACCAGTGGAATGAGCTGATAAGAGAACAGTGTGTTCGACCTGCGTAAACTGAGCAGAGTAAACGATTTACAGTGCTTTAGGCGCGTCTCGTTCACTGATAGCTCTGTATGCCCAGCCTGACAAGCATTTTCTTGCCTGAGAAACGCAGACACCTTTTACTGAGTAGAAGCGAACAACAACAGCTTGAGGCAACAGATTTATTACAAATTGATCTATTAGATAGCACTGCTGTGCTTCGCTGTTCTCTCGGCCCCTCTTCCTCTCTCTCTCCATCTCTGACAGCCTTCCCCTGATGGTAGCCTGAGTGTATCAGAGAGGAAGTGCTACAGTGGCAAATCTAAACCCAATCCTCAGGACTCATTTTCTCTGTGCCGGCTCCTGGCACCGAGGTGCATAGACAAGACGTCCATCCTTAAACCTAGTCGATCCAGCTCAAAGACCCATCATCCAAACTGAAGGCTCAGCACGCGCTGTAGTTTTTCTCCCCTCTTCCTAACCTGCAAGGACAAGCAAGGACACTGTTTACCGGATGCACCTTGTGAAACGGAGAGTGGACGGTCACAATGTCACCGAGGTCGTTTCCTTCCGGCAACATAAACCTTGAGCAACCACTCTCGCTTGCGTGCCTTCTCCATTAAAACATCGGTCGCAGGCTGAGCAGCTCTACAAACCGTGCCTCATGTGTACAGTCACAACATCAGTGCAGTATCCATAACAGCCACAGGCACTACAAAAGCACAACGAGTACATTAATAAAAGATCTATGGATGATTTATCTCATTCAGAACCGCCAAAAGCACAGAATAAACTATTACAGCTACTTAATTTAATGGCAAAGCCATGCTGGGTTACACAACATACTTCTGTTATTGACACGCCTCTCAATAAAATAATCCATTCAGTCAACTGCATTGTTTAGACTTGCTAATTAAGGTGGCTTTACCTGCATCACCACCACTGGGAAACCTAATTTAGACTTCCTACAACGTGTCACGAATGAGTTTAAAGGAAATCCATCTTATTCACTTCATCTTTATCTGTGCTTGTATACATTATCAACATGACCTGCCTTTTACTTGTCTTGATGGACTTTAATATAGATTTGATGTCCAGTTTTTGGAATACAGTACGTAGTGTGGTGTTTTTACTTTTGACCATATTTACACTGCTGTATTGTACAACTATACCAGGATAATACAAGCATCTTATAAATATTCAAGTAAAAAAAAAAAAAAAAAAATCTGCAATTCAGTAGTAAGTCAAATACAAGATTAGACGGAGTGCTTACCAGTCCAAGTAGAAACAAAATGTCACATGCTCCTTCTACCCACACTCTATTGTGCTCCTTTCCTTTAATCACCTCTACCTTTTATCCGTGCCACAGAGAAAAAGAGCACACAGGGCTTTCAGGCACAATGAGTGTTGCTGAAAAAAAGGGGGAAGTACTAGAGATGTTGAAATGTTCCAGGGATAGTGTATATGTCTATATAAACATCTTGAGGCAGACATCTGCAGGGGGTGTGTGCAGTAAAACACTAGTATGCATTGTTTGTGTTTCTGCACCACTAGCACCATGCCGTGTCATTACATGAGGCAATCTCTTACCTAATCAGTACTGACACACACAGCAGCAGCAAAGCACTCCTCTTCCAAACTACCACCCCCAATCCTTCTACGTTTCTCCTCAGGGGCCGGCCAGCTGATCCTACACCATTTCATTTTCCTCTTTTACTGTGATGGCAAATGGCTGACGGTTATTTTACGTACAATACAAATAAAAGTACTATTTGTAGCCTGCTTTGCCAAACCTGGTTTATTCTTTGAATTTTATGTTGTTGTTCGACATAAATTTAGAGAGAAAACTGATGACTCCCAGATTCTGGTATCATTTAAAACCAAAAGACTGTGCTGTTGCCATGATTTCATTATGTGTACATCTGCTGTTGCTTCACAACTCAAATGTTAGCCAAGCCTCCTCTTCCACTTTCCACACACTCTATTGTACAACCGCTTAGATACATAAGAGCACATGGGGCTATCAAATGTGGCAAGTTACACACACACACACAAAAAAGAACAGTAACACAAACTACATGTGACCCACAGCCAACTGTGAAACACACAATATTTTTTATTAGTTAAAATGTGAGGGTGCCAAGCCTGAGCAGATCCAAACAGAATTTGCGAGTTAAAGTGAGAGCGACTTTCCAACACGAAACAGATTTGATCACATCTAGTACATCAAATACGGTTAGCGCTGTGCAGTCAGACGGTTCACGACTGTTAACACAAACTGCGCTTGACGATACCATCTCTTCGCTACGATTGTGGAGCTGGGCCTGAATCAAACACGGACGAGAGAAGCTGCAGCGTGCTTGGATCTCCTCTTATGAGAGGTGAAGGGAAGCTGTCAAACAACACAAAACACGTCTAGTCTTACCTCCTCTGCTGTGCTCAGGGAAACCAGGAGGACGACGATGAGAAAAGAGGGGGGAGTGCATGCGGGGGGGTGGGGGGGCTTGTTTTGAACGT
>JARVGQ010000116.1:22954420-22964847 GCA_031762355.1 Hypsolebias martinsi | reverse complement strand
CCCCCCCCCCCCCCCCCCCCCCCCCAGAACGCAACCCCACAATAAATGAGGGACTACTGTAAACATTTTCAAACTTTGCTCATATCTGCTACATTCTTCAACGCTTGCTTATGATGCAGTCAGATCAGGGAGACGTCTGATTAATCCCAGATTCAGGACCAAAATGAGTCCAAAACTCTGAGTCACAAATAATTTTTTTGTTCTTTGTTGCTATTTCTCTGAGAATTGCACGGTCTGACCTGGGGTAAATGTCCTGGGACGTTCTGTCCTGGGAAGACTGGCTGCTTCCTTAAATGTTTTCCACTTGTGGATGAATTTTCTCACTCCAAAATGTTTAGAAATGACCTCTGACTCTGCCCAGATTGATGACGAGTAACAATAATGACCTCTCCAAGGTCACTGCTGACGCCTTCCCACCTCGGCATTGTGTTACCACTCCAAAGACGTCACAAAGTACAGGAGATCCAAAGTAACTCAGTGTTTTGCCTCTCTGGTTAGGCTGTCAGGAACATCTGCAGCTGGTTACAGTGTGAATAACAAACTGTTGCTCCCGGAGAGTTGTGTGTGAACTGACCTCCATGAAGGGGAAAACGAGGCCGACTGTGAAGTTGCACAGCCAGTGGACGGAGCCACCAACCATGAAGGCGGAGGGCCGGGCTGACTGCCTGAACATCTCTGTGGTCACCACGTTGGGAATGGGACCTGAAGAGCACACGGTGAGGTTGACCACAACCAAAACGTTCACGGTAAACCATCACTCTTTGAGCGTCACAGCGACAAAGCTCATGTCTCAAACAACTGAGTGCTAATTTACAGAAAAACATGATGACACGTCTGGGCCCACCCAAACAACATTCAGGACTTCAGCATGTTGCAATCGAAGTGTGTGTAGGTGAGCACAGGTGGGTCAGACTCACTGGCTCCGATGGCATGTCCAATGACGTACACGATGACACATGCAATGCTGACGTAGGACATCCACGTCACGCCCTCCTGTCCACAGAAACAACCAGTTACTGGTATTAGTAACCATGTCACTGGTTTACAAAAGAAACTTGTTTGTCTAATGACGGACGTGTGCCCATTAATGATACCTGCGTAAACAGAAAGGACCCAGGGTGGACTGTGGGTTTGCAGAGGGGAGAACAGTTCTGCTTTTGTGCATCGGTCTAATAATAGCGGATTCTTGCCCTTTAGTTTTGGGCTTCTGTTTTATTGTCTCAGATTTCTCATGACTTCAGCAAACAGAGATGCCAGATCATCGTTTTGTTCTCATACCAGGTGGGAACTGCAGATGTATAATGTTATACTCTGCTGTGCATAATAACTGTGGCTGGAAACAGTCACATCTGATTTAACGGTTTGGTCATTGAACACTTGTGTCTTCTTTTCTTCAATGGTTTACAACTTTTTATCCATTTTTCCGCAACAATGTCCAATTTCCACAATTTATTTGCAGCTATGCTGTTGTTTTCATTCAGCTGTCCCCTTCTGCAGGGGTCTAAGCTTGCACGATAGCATGAATTTTAGCATTTTATTTTCAAGCAACCTGGACTTGAACCTGCAGCCTCAGGATTACAGAACCATGGCTCTGACCACTGAGCTACTTACTCTGGTATTCTGACCCATTTTATGCAGCTCTAAATATTGACGGATTGTTTGCATACCAGACCCCAAACAAGAAAAACCTTCTTCCATATAAGTAGCCTGGGGCGTGCTTTAAAAGAAGGGTTGTTTGTTGGGATGCTTTATTTCTTTTCATTTTAAATGTAGGGGTATTCAGTGCGTCGTCAGAAAATACAAGCAATAAAAGTCAGTCTGGTTGAGAAAGCGTGCACCATGTTGACCTTAGCCTGCTCAAAGAAGTTGGCTTTTGAGTCTGTTTTACGACTATTTGTGCATGTGCAGCATTTTCAAAGTCCTGCTGCTCATACCAAAGAAGCAGGCAGACCCCGCTGGAGTCTTTTCTACCATTTACAAAATAAGCTTGTTTACAATCCAAGCGTTGTGATGCTGTAACGTCAACCAGCTGAGAAATATAAGCAGAGTTGGATTTTAAATGAAGAAGGCAGCAACATTCAGTCTATTTGATTGTCAGCTTAAATGGCACGTCGAACTTGTTATATAAGCTAATGTAAAAAATAAAGATAGCATTCCTTGAAGGAATGCGTATCGTTGTTTAGTTTTAAACCAAAGTCATCTTACAATAAGACGAGGGACTGAGCGGCAGGCGGTGAAAAGTATTTACATTTTTAACGGATTGCTCATGTGACGCATCCAAACACTCCAGCTCATCGGAAGGCGATGGTGCATGTTTGTTTTACAAGTTCTGAGATGAAAATTTGATAAAAGTTTTTTTATTTTTTGGATTCATTTTCTGTTTTGCCTTTATATTTTTACAGTCTGGGTCAGTAATTTTGGTAGTTACAGTGGAAAATTGCACAAAACGGTTCAATATATCTCAAATAGTGAGGAAATCGAGCATACTTTTTTGCAGAAAATCTGGTTTTAAGGTTAAGATAAGAACCCAAACTTAAACCATTTGTATGTTTAACCATCATTATCCACTAGAGGGCACCAGTGTAAGTCAAGTCACACTGCAACTTTCCTAATGTACCTGAAAGTTTAAGGCAACAGTGAGCAGCACACAGGCCAAACAGCAGGTCCCAAATCCCAGCAGAAGGAGCAGTCGTCGGCCTGAGGACTCCACGATGAAGACCTGGGAGAACAAACTCCCTGTTCAGAAGTGAAGACTCCATCTGGACTGATCAGATGACAGGCTGCACATTTCAGATCCTCTCCTTTGAGGTTTTCATGGTACTTACAGCAGCTATAGTCATGAAGACGTTCACTGCTCCTGTCCCCACCGTCACAAACTGGATGTCATTCTCGTTGACTCCTGCAGAGGCATAAATGCTGTCTGCATAATAGTAGATCTGAAGGAGAAATGCATTGTGGGGTAGAAAACCAGAGTTACAGAACACGTCACAGTAAGGAAGAAGGTGAGTGATAAGTGAAAGATATACAAGGACAGGAGTATTTATTTGTCTTACCGCGTTGACCCCTGACAGCTGCTGACCCATGTTCATGATGATGACCGAGACCAGCTGCCACCGGAGGGAGCGCTGGGACAGCAGGGACAGCACGGTCAGATGTCCCTCGGCCCGCTCCGACTGGTCCTCAAGGCGCATCTCTGTCATCTCTGCATCCACATCATCCCAGCCACGCAGACGCTGTAACGCTGAGTGACAAATTACACAGAACGCCCCTTTAATCCAGTTTTTCTGCTGTGTGAAGCAGTTTGGGTGGATTCTCACCTTTCTTGGAGTTCTTCTCATCTCCCTTCTGGATGAGCAGGTACCTGGGGCTCTCTGGGAAGAAGGGCAACAGCAGCAGCTCTATCACTGCAGGGATGCCGGTCAAACCAAGCATGAGAGTCCAGCCTGAACAGATGGAGAGGTAAACCCATCTGTAGCACCTTTAAACAGCATTTTAAAAAGGCTTTTCGAACCAGACAAACTATTAAACGTTTCCAGTATGACCATTAGCACCTGTGCTGTTGCCCAGGATACTCCTGATGCCCAGCACCTGGGCAGCGAGGATGCCAATAGTGATGAAGAGCTGTGGTACGATGCCAATGGCTCCCCTCAGGTTTTTGGGAGAGAGCTCACCCAGGTACATCGGCACTACGTTGGACGAGAGACCTGCAGAAAAAGAAGCAGGGACGAACTCCATCTTCAGTCATCGTGCCTGATCCAAAACAAACATCTAAAATGAAAGTGTCCAACCTGCACATATGCCCACAATAAACCTGGCTACAATGATGATCTCATAGGACTCAGAAATCTCACTGACGCCCATCATTACAGCAGGGACGATGGAGAAGATGTTGTTAAAGAGGAGGGTGCCCTTCCTGTTGAAACAGATTAAATAGTTAAAGGACTAAAGGTCTAGCATTTATTTAAGTTTTAAACTAAGATCCTCCTATAGAAGAAATGACAGATCTAACTATTCTGGTCAAACCTTGAAACAAACATCTTGCCCACACTCATGACACTGCAACGTTACTCATGATGTGCTTGGGGTGTGTGTCGTGACTGACTCTCAGCTACTACCACATCAGATTTCAGCTCAGTGTCTGTGAAACTGACTGAGTCAACTACAGTATTTCTGTGTTTACAAAAGTTGCATCGTTGGGACAGCCACATCCATTCAATGATTTATTTTTTAATAAAATGTGTCCGGAGAAGCAAAACGTACAACAAATTATCAACTGGTGGATCACTTAGAGTTTGTTAGAGGGACTCTTCTCTGGCCAATTTGGATCATGGCATGATAAAACTAACATATTATGGTTTTTACCATTTGTTGCTAATTGTACTGTTTAAGATAAAAACTGTCATGTTCGTACAAAGAAGGACAACAATTTTCATTAAAATTAACACACTGGAATATGCGCGTCATCTTTTTAAGTGTGAAAAAATACAAAGTAATTAAGCATCCCATTTGAAGCCGCAAAGAGTAAAGTTAAAATTAAAATACCCGTTTGTTGGATTTGCAATTGTGACTTATTGAATTTTTCAAATTAAAGCAAATAATTTATCATCCTTTGACTCTTATCATGCATTTCCTGAATTACTATCAAACTGATTTACCATACTGTGTTTATTTTTGAGTAATTTGTCTTCCACATATTTCAAAAATGTGAAAAAATGATAATAATAGACAGGAAAACTTTCTGTTGTTTGTATAAAAACCCATGAAATTCAGTTTCATGTTAGTTTTCAGTAAAGCTTTAAAGAGCCGCTGCAGAAGAACCAAAGAGCTGCATGAGGCCTCAGAACCACAGGTTGCAGACCTTTCCTGACACACACACACACACACACACACACACACACACACACACACACACACACACACACACACACACACACACACACACAGAGTTTTACCTCCCCAGCTTGTCAACCAGAGGAGCCACCATCAGAGAGCCAAAGAAGCCTCCGAGAGGGTACATGGACACAGACAGAGACCACAACAAAGTCAGAAGGTTCTCCTCCATCGGTTCATCGTAACGGTCCACATAGGTGTTGTTATAAAACTGCTGCATGAACTGAAGGCAACAAGACACTAATGGGAGAGACATGCCAAGAAAACAAACCAGAATAGAAAATGGTTGTGTAGAAATCTGCTCACTGGTGCTGGAGAGTTGACTGTAGCCACATTATATCCATACTGGAAAGATGAGCCAAATGCGGATATGAGAGTAGCCAGAGCCAGAACTGCAGTTAATCTCTACGGAGACACCAGCAAACTACATTAAACCTCATTTACCAACAAACTATCACGGTGGCAGGTGGCTGGACGGTCCGGTAAACTTGTTTCAGTAACAAACACAAAAGGAGTCATTTTAGGCCTTCTGTGAAGCAGGTGGTGCAGAGGCAGCCTCATGGACCCTCAAAGACGCTGGAGCTCGCTGGAGTCTTGAAGCTCTCTTTAGGCTCGGAGCTCTTTAGATCAGTGGCTGCTTGAGAAACTGAAGACCCAGAGGGCTCGAAGAGGAACTGGAGCTGCATGTGATGAGGTGGCAGGAGCTGCAGGTAACGACTGGGGAGGCTTGGAGCTTGTGGGTGCAGCAAACGCAGAGGGTTGGAGAAGTGGTGAAATGCTGGAAGAGCGGAGCTGCTTGGCCACAAAATCTTGGCTCCTCTTGGTGGATGGAGGTTTAATAATCAGATCTCCTTTCCTCCTCATCCACCATTTGAGGCGAGGGAAGGATCTTGAGCTCTGGACTGCAGTGACAAGGCTGGCAGGGGTTCCCACCTGAAAACCGCTGCACTGGGTGGCAGGTGGCTTTATCTCTGGAGGTACAGAGGCTGGGCGCGAGAGTTCTGTCTGAAAATGATCAGGGAGAAGTTCAGTGCCATCAGGGCCCTCCCCCTCTGACAGTTCTGTCGGCGTCTCCACGACCTTGTGTTGTTCCGATCTGGAGGTTCAGTTGGTGTCGCAGCCATCAACTCAAGGAACTCAGGTTCTGTAACCAGTTCTGGAGATTCAGAGGCCGTCTCGGTGAACGTGGCCTGCTCGGGGGGTGTGTTTAGCTCAGAGTGACCATTGAGTTCATGCTGGCTCTGGGACTCGATGCACTGGAGAAGATAGGTCTGCTCCAAGGCGTGCTCCTCTTCACTTTCTCTAGCAGACCCCCATTGAATCAGCTAGCCAGTGATGGTGGGCGCACTTCTCCAGGAGCTCAGAAGCACGTATCGAGACCACAAATCAAATTAGAGGGGACCACCAGGTTGATGTATCTCTTCACCACAATGTGAAGCGTTAAAACCTCCTCCTCGGACAAATCTGCGAGGCAGCCTGCTGGATCCTGTTAAGTTTTAAATACTCTCACAGTCCCAGGTGGATGGACCTGCAGACTGAGCCAATCCAAATTCAATTCAAAAATACTTTATTAATCCCAAAGGGAAATTATATGTTGTAACTCATCATCCTGGTTCCATTAAAGAGTTGTTCTAGATGCTGATGTCTGCGGGCAGGAAGGATCTCTTGTAGTGGTCTGTCTTACAGCAGATCTGAAGAAACTGGTTGCAGATGCTGATCCGTCTTCTTGGACCCGGCAGGTTTCTTAATCTTCTTGAGCAGCAGGACCGTCTAAATGTTGGGCAGAACTCCTCCCAGCAGCTCGTTGAGCTCCTCGTCATTGCGGACATCCAGCTGCAGGTGCCGAGGACGATTCTGGTCTTCTTGCTGTCACGAGCCACGCTAACAGTTCAATATCTGGACTCCTTTGAGTCGAAGAGTTTAAAAGATAAACTTACTTTAATAACAGACACAAAACAATGACATGGCAGCAAACTTACAGCTCTCAGAAGGAAAACACAACAGAAGGAATGAGATTGTAGCAGATGACGAACAACGCAGAATTAGTGAACGGCAACACAGAGACTGAATAAAAACAGCAGGGGTAAATGGAAAGTGGAGGCACCTGGGAGGTCGACTGAGGGTGAAGGAGAAAAGGCACATGCAACTAAACAGGAATACAGAAAATACACAAGAACCCCCCAAACAACTTACAATAAAGTACTGAAACACGGAGATCCAAACAGAGAGGAAAGAACTGAACTGATGGTCCCACAAGAACGATCACGTCAACACAAGAATACACAGAAAGCAAAACTAAGAAACATGGTCTCAAATACAAATAACCAAGATACACGGATATGACAATAAACATCCTGCAAGATGAAGATCATGATGTGATGGATCAAATAAGCACAACCTGATATTTAACTCACCCCTGTCCTCTCCACAGCCTTCCCCCATTCCCCCCTGTCCTCCATGGCCGTGCATGGACTTGTCTCAAACTGCAGTCATAACTGTTGTGTTGTTACTGCACCGCTGGACCCAGCGTGCCCTTTGTACACGAGATCAGAGAGCAGTTTACGGGATTATTACTGTAACGCAGCAGACTGTGCTCTCAGGTGGAGGAAGTTTGGCTTTTTGTGTGTAATAAACACAAGATTTATTTATTGTGGCTCTTAACTGCTTATTGATAGCACACCTTAAAGCCATTTGCACATACACATAGAGCCGCAGCGTAGAGTGTTTTTACTAAATTAGAAGACGAGCATTCCTTGAAGGAGTTAATATCACCTGCCGTCTCTCATCTTAGAGTTTTAGGTTTAGATCAGCTCATGTGGAGAAATTATGTTAAGATGTAGCCGTTTTGGTCAAAACCGTGAAAACAGCATTGTGCACAAATCTTTTGTCGACGTCAGGGTATGTGTTGAGGAAGTCTCTCACAACAGACTACATCTAATCTTACATCTGTTATTTTTTTTTTCTTAACAGACTGCCTTGTGGCAAGTTTTGTGTAGTTTTTTTTTATTATTTAATTTTTTTTTAATTCAACCTTTATTTATACAGCTTAGTTTCAATGAACCACAAGAGACCTGTTGTAAACAAAGAACACAGATGAGGTACAGACAACAATAGACAATGAAAATAATATAAAATGAAAAGTAAATAGACCAAATGCTATATAAAAAAAAAAAAAAAAAAACGGGTACGTTATAAAGCGGTGTAAAATGCTAAAAACAGAAACATTTCTGCATTGGTTTTTGCCATGAACCTAGTAGCTGTTTAGAATCCCTTAGAGAGGTAAAAATCGATGTCAGATCTTTTTGTAAGATATTCCAGGAAACGGGAGCAGAGTAAGAGAAGGTCCTTCTGCCTAATTCGGTCCACACTGAGGGGACACTGCAAGTAATTATGTCCTGAGAGCCCACACTGTTGTTGCACTCACAGAGTGACATATAAGAGGAGATGTATGCACGCAACAGACCAAGAAGTGATTTAAGGATGAAAATGTACCAGTGAGAGAGTTTGTGTGAAGTTGATGATGACCAGTTAACCAGTGAATACAGGGTGCACTGGTGGGTACGGTAGTTACAGCTAGTTATGAATCATGGCGCACCATGATAGACAGCATCCAACATCTGCAGGGTGCTTATAGGAGCGTTCATGTAAATAATGTCACCATATTCAATGGATGGAAGGAAAGTCGCAGTCACAAGGTGTTTCTTAGAGTTAGACAGGATCTATTTCTGAAAAAGAAACCAAGTTTAACTTTCAATTTCGTTACCAAATTTTTGATATGAGGCTTAAAAGAGAGAGGTGAATCGACCAAGATATCCAAGTACTGTATTTATAAGAATCGACAAACTCAATAGGAACACCATTCAGAGATAAAATATAAGGGAAGACTGCTTGTACTCACTTCCTGTTTGAAAACAACATCCTGTGGTGGCCATCTTGAATTGGACTGACTCCAGTAGATGCACTTCCAATAATTAAAATCTGAGAATTCCACTAAAATTCTAGGGATTTTGTTTTTTCTTTAGTTTTTTTGTTGCAGGTCCTGAGTGTCAGGGCGGAGCTGATTACTCTCAGCTGTCTCATTCAGCTAATGAGAAGCTTCCAGTAGGGCTGTTTGGATCATCTAGACCCCGCTGGAACATTTTCCCATTCATGTTCTTGTAAACGGCGTCCTCGTCGTCCTGGTTCCGCCTCGTGCCAACGCCTGCAGTGTCTGAGTTCTCCTTGGATCCCTCTCCCACGTCAGCTGTCTACACAGAACAATAACTGCAACTAAACATCTGCCATCCAGCCTTAAGTTTCATCCTGCCACTCTCTCTCTCTCAACATCTTCCACTCACCTGGTCTCCTCCAATTCCCTGCAGCTCCCTCCTGTGTTCCTGAGCAGTCACATTTGTAAATAAACTACTTACCTTTATTCTTTCACATGGGTCTCTTATGTCTTAGTCAGAACTCTGGGTATTTTTAACCACACCAGACTTCAGCACATCTGTCAAACTGACTGCACTGAAGCCGTTTAGTGTTTGCTCTAACATCAGTTGGCTCTGGTGGCCATCTTGGTTTGCTTCACTTTCATTCAAATTGGTAGTTTCCTATAGATTTAAACCCATAACTAAGAAACTATAGTTTTTCTAACTAAAATACACAACAAATATGTGCAGCAATGGTTCTGGTAGTAATGACAACAGCGAACAGGTGGTGGAGCTGATGCTGTGCTGTATTATTCACATAATTCAAAGAGGAAGAATACACTCAATACATTGAGTTTAATAATGACTTTAGGAGCTGATTGCCTAAATAGTCGCACACCACACAAACTGTGAATCATTCAGCAGCCTTACCATTTCTGTGCTTATATGTTGTTGTGTGTGTGTGTGTGTTATTTTCTTGGTAAACGTTTACGGCTAATTTAATATTTCAATAGGGCTCTTTTTTTTTTGTTGCTTGCACTGGATGGTAAATTTGAGAACTGGCACTGAAAACTGCTGAAACAGCCAAATGAGCAGCCAGTGTTAGTGATCACCGCAGCTCAAAGCTGCTCTTGAATATAATGAATTAAACGGGCGAAGAGCCAGCAAGGAGCAGAGATGTCTCCTGTAAGTGTTGAGCTGCTTCAAAGTCAGCCAGTCCCCAGGATGGATTAATTGCTGCAGAAAACACAGTGAGAATTGGTCTTCTGTGTTCACTGCTGTCCACAAGAATAAAAAAAAATACAGTTTAGATGCTGGTGATGTCATCAGCATAAGCAAGAGTCATTTCCTCCGTTTTCCCAGACTTGCTGTCCAGTGTTCTGTCATTCCTGCAAATTAATGGCCTGGGAGAATGAACCATGCTTTGTTCCTCATAACTCTGACAAAAAAGCAAAACTAAAACATTTTGTTGTTGTTGTTTGAATAATTTGAATATAAATAGTGGAAATGAAGCAGTGCTTGGGAACTAAACGTTCTCTGAAGGTTGCATAGTTGTCCATGCATACCGAGAGCCAGTAAGTAAAAAAAAAAAAAAAAAAAAAAAAAACCAACAAAAACATCTGTTCTGAG
>JARVGQ010000116.1:22935568-22948257 GCA_031762355.1 Hypsolebias martinsi | reverse complement strand
TTTCGAGTTGCGGCAAAATCGACCTACGAACGGTTCTTAGGTCCGGAACCCGTTCGTAACTCGAGGACTACCTGTAGTGTCCTGTGGATTCAGGAGAGTGCTTTGTTTACATCGAGTGTGGACCCATTTTAGAATTGCATTAAATATATCTGTAAAACTAGCTGAGTATGCGTCATTTAATATAATTCAAAATTGTGCAACAAACCCTTGCTGAACATGTAAAACAAGATTTTAAAAAGCCATTAGAGCTGTCATATTTTGCAATTTTTGTGTGTTTTTGACTAAAATTTTCATACAAGTAGATTGTATTTAATAAATAAATAAATGAACTCCATGCATCATTTACAACCAAAAGTCTAGTACATTATTTGTCACAAATTAGCAAAATCAGAAGAGTCATCTTGTTGCCAACAAGTAATTTGTTTACATCAGAGTATTGATGAGTTTCTCGACCCCTGACTGATATTGATTCAGTAAAATAATCTTGAGTCAGAGGGACAACAATGGAATCAGGCATTAGGTCAAAAGCCAAAGTTTTCTTATTTTCTGGAAAGAAACAGCAACTAAAATCTGTCCGGTGTTATGAGAGCTGACAGAAATAGTCATATTGTGGGAGAAGAGGTGGACCGTGATAAAGCAAAAGTCAGGACTAAGACCAAATGGAAGTTAGCTCTTCAGAAATATTCTGAACTTTAATGGAAGAATTTCCACAAATAATGTAATTAACTAATAGAAAAAAATATGTTGTAAACAAAAGGCATACTTGTTGTTTTCTAACACAGCTTTAACAAAAAACCCTTATGAGCTTGAGCAACACTAACACCCAAACAATCTGTTAATTATTAAGCTATTGTGTAAAAAAATAAATAAATAAATAAATAAAACGAAAAATCATATTTTCAGTTTTATGGCTCAACTTGGTCGATTAGGCCACGCCCTCTATACCTGTGTTACCATGGAAACGGTCGGTTCAGCGGTAGCTGAGTTGTTCAACATTACGGTTTTAAAATCCTCTCTTTACCCGGTTTAATACAAACTTTTCCCACTTATTAAATTTTACAGAGTCAGGTAGGAAACTTATAGTGGTCGGGTTTTTATTTATTTATTTATTTTCTTTTGCATAACAAACAAGATTCAGGCTGTTCGGCGTTCATCTCGAACTTAGCTACTTTTTAATGTTAGCTAGCTTGTTTTGCGGTTCGCTTTTGAACTTACAAACCTGACGAGGTGGAAAAACAGAACCATGCTGTCGGCGACTCTTTGGCTGGATCGGACAATGAAGACGTACAGGTACACAGCGATGGCCACGGTCCAGAAAAAGCTGCTGGTGTTGGCGAAAGTGGACACCGCGCCTTGAACGACGCAGTCGAGCGAGTCGGCGCGGAAGAACCTCCACACTCCGAAAGCGTAGGAGACCGCGGACAACCAGTCCGACACCGACAGGTAAACCAGCAGCTTCCTCGGGGTTGTCCTCAAATCTGACCAAACCAGGTATGTGACGATGATCAGGGATGACCCTAAAAAAGACAGGGCGCAGGTACACAACACCACCACCTGCTCAGAGACGATCAGCTCTGTCCAAGTCCCGTTACCCGCCATGGTTCAGGGCAGACATCTGCTGCACATGATCCCCATTCCGTTTAAAACGCTCAGTCTGCTGAAATAAGGCAGCCAACAAACTTTTTTTACCCTGCTTTTAAGCCCTCCCTGCCCCTCTTTGCTCAAACCGGAACTTAAAGCAGAAGTTAGGTCAGCTGCTAACAGGCTTGTTTTTGTGTCTATTTTTGCCTTCAGCTGTGACCGACAGCCTGTACAGCTGTGGCATCATCATGTGTCACACAGGAAACGTGACATTTAGCCAACACTGCCATTGATCAGGAACTGATTGTAGTAACATTGTCAATTTCACAGATATTGACCTAAATCTTGGCGTGGTAGTAGCTGAGATTGATCTCCAACATATATTCTGAGCACAAACGGATCGTAACAAGAGCTTGCTTGGTTTGTTAACTTTTTGGAGTGAACTCTGCCTGCCTGTTAGCAAAATATCATGTGAACCACAGCACAAATTTTAATGAAGCTTTATGGATGTACTTCAACAGCTGATTAATGTCCATGTTCAAGATGGCCGACTTAGCCAACAGAATTTGGAAGCGACAAAACTGGTATTATTTGGTCATTTTCACAGATATTGGGCTAAAATTTGATGTGGTAGTAGCTAAGAGTCCCACACAACACATAGTCTGAGGGCTAACAGCAAGATCTCACAATATCACACATTGTGGATAATGTTTACAACCATCGTCATCATAAGATGATCATATTTTAAAACTCTGGCTGCTTTATTTAAGGAATAGGCCTTTATTTTTAGGATACAGTGAATTTTATTACAGATTTTATTTACATTTATTCCAATACCATTTTTTGTAGCACTTCTCAACGAATAGGTGATAAAATATTGTGACCATGGTTATATTAAAACAGAATAAAAACAAAAGATCATATAAGAAAGATATGACAAGATTATAGTATGAAAACAGTCATTTAGATGGTTTTAATGATGAAGTGGCACTTGATGTTGCTCTTCCAGTTTTCTTAACAATATATTGTCTTAAGTTTATATGTACCTCTCTGATTCGTTTACATAAATGTAATCAAGTAGATAATATTCACAAATTCATAACTCCAAAGAAACAAGAGCAATCTGCTGCTACACACACTGTCAAATGTCACTTTGCAAAAAAAAAAAAAAAAGAAAAAGAAAAACAATAATTACATATGTCTCAGATTTTATCTTATCTTGTTAGCCAGCTTTATTTGATAATTCTTTAAAGTTTGAGCCCCACATGTTCTGGTTTTATCCGCTTTTCATTCACACTTGTGGCTTTTTGCAGGTTTTGTGAAGCACACACCTTTCTGAGGCAGGGTTACAAAAGACAGCTCAAATTACTGGTATGTGACAGCTGGTGTGAGGTCATTGTTTAAATTTATAATCATTAAATATTGATCTCCAGTGATAACCAAAGGTACAAAGGCTAGAAATTGCACAGAACAAATATTTTGCTGGTCGAAAAGGGGTAGAGTTTGCATTCAGGAGGGATGATCCTAATCTATTCTTGTGAGAGAAAAGTTGAACATATCAAAAAGCCTAAAGTGTATTTAGTCTAAGAATCTGAAGTATTCACTTTTAAGCTCCTCTGTGAGTCAGAATTGATGGATGATGTTCAAATGTTGATCAATAAAATGATTAGGAATGCAGGTCAGGTTGCTAGAGAAAAGAGCTGTATTATATCACCGTTTTGCATCTCAAAGGCAATCCATCACATTTAGTTTTTAAAAGCGTCAGGAGCTCATTTAGTTAGTGAGTGGTGCTGCCTCAGGGGTCCTTTCAGCTAGTTATTAGAAGATAATTTGTCCCAGCACTGGTCAGAATTTTAATGAACATTTTAAGCTGTTCTGTAGTTCCACAGTGTTAAATTTTGTCTGATAATTTTTCCTTTTTTGGTTTAAATTTTGATCCAATTTTTTATATCAAACCAGTTCATTAAGGGGACAATTTTCTGTTTCAGATTTTAAATTGGAGAATTAGAAATGCTAGCATTTTGCTGTAAAGAAATTTATATTAATGCTGTTGTGTAAGCTTGGCAAGAAAAGAAATCATAGTTTTTCTTTGGTAAATTATTTTGGGACATTTGTAATTTATTTACATGACAATTTATTGTAGTTTTCTTAATGAAATTTCACAGGAAAAAGTATTTTCTTACATCTTTCAGGGCTGCCGTAACAGCAGCACAATTAATGACATTTTTGAGTAATGTCTGCTTTGCTTTGTGTCCAGCAGCAAATAAATATTTCTTGCACTTTGTATTGTTGTATGTAAAGAGTAAAGTCTAAAAGGTTGGAAGTCCAGATTGCAGCAACCTCGTGTTGGAGTAGAGCTTTCCTGCTTCTGCATCGCTGCAGGTCAGGAAAAACTGCAATCCCCTTTAGTGTTTGCAGCAGTGCAGGGGAACATCTGTGCTTTTTCTGCAGACTGCAGCAAACACAACATCTGCATAGCAGTCAGAATAACATATGAACAGAAAATGCTGTTTAAATGCACACGTTTTCTTCATCAGGGTAACCAAAAATATGTTTTTCTATGATTGCAACGTGTGTGTGACTTTTAATTGGTGTGCACCTGGTTCATCTACACTCATTAAGGCTGCTTTGTTTTCTTGGCAACATTATTTCAGGTGTCTTGGCGCTTTTACACACTGCAAAGTGGTTTGCACAACATTAGTCTGTCATAATTACAAAATGCATGCGTCATAAAAAACAAACAAATGAATTAGCCTTCATTTAAATTTTATTCCTTCTTTGTTATAAGAGCACTATGAACACATTAAGAAGCACTGGCAGACAAAATATGAAAATTAAATACTAATTTGCTGCCATCCAGAAAAAAGTGCTTATGATGCAAAATTATTATTTGATGACAACTAAACATGCATTTGCAACTGCAGATTAAAAAATAAAGCAAAGAATAGAAGTATGTAGTGATTTTAAGCTGTGCCATTTGAGCTGAATATTTTCAGTGAATTAAAAACAAAATAACTCAAGAGCATTTTGTCAAACTGGTGCTGTATTTGATGAACAAAAGCATGCTGGGAGGTAGCGTTCAGTCACAAGATGGCAGCAGAAGATCATGAAACTTCAACATAGAGTTTTTGACCCAACTCTAAATGCTATCAGCTGTTCTCTGGATGCAGATTTCTGCTCCTCTTAGCATCCTCCATGGCTGGGATCCCAGGGCTTCTTATTGCGAAGAATTTCTGCGGCAGTATACTTGCTGATTGCTTCGTTCTCACTCCTCACAACAACCAGCTAAGACACTGCCAGAGAAACACCCACAGCAGCCGCGTGCACCCATCCGTCTGTCCACCTGCTTCTTCTCAGCCGGATCCTGGCTGCTCTTTCACGCACGTTTTGACCAGTGAGTCAGGCTCAGCGGACGCTTTCACTTCTGCTTCCCAGACATTTGCTGGAGCGATGCTTAGCAAACTGCTGGACAACCTACAAAAAAAAAAAAAAGACAAGAAGTGGGATGAAAACACGACTAACCGTTAATTGTTTAGTAAAGCATAATTTTGACCAGAATAGATTTCAGAAAAACTATTTCTAGAGGTAACTCCTGTAACACACGGTGTACCAAGAAGTCGACACACGTCGCTGCTGAGGAAGTCACAACTTGTTTCCAGGCAGATTCTCGATCATCTTTAAACCTTTTGCGCAGCATCGCTTCACGTTCACATAACTTGGACAAACACAGACACCCCCAAACTAAGAATAGATCTTCCGTGACTCATGATTTTGCATCAAATGCTTGGTTTGATTTAATTCTTGACTTTGCGTGTGCACGCTTATATCTGTTCACTTGAGTACGGTGTGTGTCATGTACTTGAGGGACGATAAATAAAAGCCCCTGCTATCAGATGCGTCTTCTCACTGCAGTGCTATTTTAGGCTGGTTGTCCACTGTGGTCTCTGTGTTGACGCTGCCTACAGGACAACAAGGACATCAGAGACAGGCGTGCAGTTGCTAGCATAAGAAGGGACTCTTCAAGGAGGAACTCTTTATGTTTGGATTCAGTAGCAAGTTGTTTGTTGTCCCACACATCTGCTGTCGTTTTGCATCTGCAAATTCCAGAGCTTGATTTATGGTTTTTAGTCTTTGAATTTTATCTGATGTAAGAAAACTGTAGATACTTGGATAAAAGCAATGGGTGACCCTTATATGCAAATAAATGCTGAATATATTTGCTGAAGCTAATGCTATTTGTTTTATTTGTCAGCTTCTGTCAGACACACAAATGGATACAAATACAACAGATGTCCGCAGACAAATACAGAAGATCCTCTTGACCTGCTTTCAGCTGCCAAACAGCTGCATCTGTGTCCCTTTGTGTCTTTGCACCGAGCTAGACGCCGCCTTCACTGAGCACATGATGACAGGAATTCCTTCCTGCTTGGACCTTGATGTAATCCTGAATACAGGACTGAGGCTTGCCAGTGAAAACACAACCCGTCTCGCAGAATGAATGCCTGTCTGTCTTACTGCTCCGTACAGCCGACTGCAGCAGCACCAGTGAGGCTCAACTTATTTAGTTTCCACAGAATGTGTCTCAGTCTGCACAAAACAAGCAAAATCCAAAACATATTGTGGCTAATTTGTTTTACAAAGATTAATTCAAGGTGAGAAACCAAGCTGAAACATAACATGTATTACTGAATAAAGTGTAATTTTCAAAAAAAAATTTTTTAGCCGACAACATGTTAAGAAAATTACATACATACGGTACCTGTTTTCTAAAGGACAAATTAATTCAGTACTTCTTTCTGTTTGCAACTCAACTAAGCATAATGTTATAGAAAAGTAAAAGGGTAAAGAAAAATATTATTAATATGGATTTATTAAAATTATTTAAAACAGATAATTGGTTATCAAAATACTCATACATTTTCTCAAAAAAAAAAAAAAAAATGAACCCAATCTAGATTTAAAAGTGTTTTAAACAAACGGGAAAAATGAATGAAGATGGTCATTAGACTGACGTAGGAGCAGGTTGGCACAAAAATGAACTTGAGCTTGAGGACTATCTGGATAAACAAAGATAGTTTTATTATGCAATCTACGAGTTGCGCTGATCTGTTTTTAGTTCACCCCAAAATATTCAGTGAACTGTCACGTAGTTTAAGTCCATGGCGAGTAAATTGCACATCATCCGTCTTTTTGGTTTGTCAAGCTGTACGTTTGTTCAAACGTGTTTCTTTTTCTGTTTAAAACTTTCCTCTAAACTGAAATGGAGTTCAAGGAGATGATTTAATCTCCTCCGTGTACCGGAATATTTATCTCCTTTTCCGTGCTGCTCATTGTGTCATGATCATAAGTTGGGCGTAACTGCATTGCTGTTAAATAACATAAATGCTGCTAAGAAAATGAAGGTTTCAACTACCAGTATATTGATTAAAAAAAGAAAAAAATATATATATATACAGTATATAAAACTGTAATTGCGGTGTTCACTGTCTCACAGACTGTGTTTAGTTCATGATAACTTGAAGTAACCATGACGCTCTGTCGTTACAACAGCAGAGCTCTTCTTCTTCAGGCCCTCGGTCAGTGACATAATAAACCTGCAGGTAACAATCCTTAGCAGAACAGGGAACACACACGATCATCCAGACCTTCAACTCACCTATACCCGAGTGCATCGCTGCTGTCTGGCTTCAAAATGCATGAGCTAAAAAACAAACACTCCACAACTCGTCAGAAACCCCATCCGTGCATTTCAGTTCTCCTGGCCGCCTCCTCTCTTTGCTCTGCCGTAGATTTCTCGGTTGTTTCAGAGTCGGCTAACAGCGCTAACATCAGTCATGCCTCCCAGCCTCAGTCCCATTCCTCCCACCTAATCATCTTATGGCCGTCAATGCTATGAATTTACTGTACAGCTATGCACATGAACAATCTCATGCAATATGATCTGTTTAGATGTTTTAGCTTCAGAAAAGGTCAAATTGAGAGTATTTCAGTATAGAATAATCAGTTCTACAATTTTTTAAAAACCTTTTAAAAATGTTTATTGTTGTTGAGGTCTTTAATTAATTAGAGCTACACCAAACAATCTATAGTATGTCAAAATGCAGTAAGTTAATAATTTATTAATTTTCACATGATTCACACTACACTGGTAACCAGGAAACACAGTTGCGCCAGTAACTATCAGCTGGCTACACTGCACACAAGTAAAACACACAGGTCATAGTTCACTGGGCACTAAATGATTGTCATCTGAGTCACTGAGTGATTAACATATTTGGGATGGTCTTGCCCGGTTTTATCAGCTTTTTTCGTGTAATCTTTCTGCGCAGTCACTGTACAACACTGACAACAATTCTCTCTTGAAGCAAGAGTGGTTTGTTGTGTCGTTAGTGTTACATTTTCTGTCAGATTCACATACGTTGTAGTAAAGAAGCCCTCTTTTGTTCTGTAGCTGGAGATTTGCGGATGGGCTGCTGCTCATTGGGTTTCATCTTAAGAATCGAGGAGGAAGAAGAAAAATGGTAGTCCCTCTGTATGAAGAAATTCTGGAGTGTCAGTAATCGAGAAAGGGTCACTCGTCTCAACTTTGTTGTAATTTGTTTCGTCATGCTTTGCACTCAGAAACTTTTTCTCTAGTTACCATAGTGTCATGTCAGCATCAAGCATGGGCTCAGACGCTTTCACAGCACAGCTGTATGCTTCACATTAAGATGCTCTAACTTGTATTTAAGACAACTCGCAGCCTTAACATTTCTTTTTGACCTCCTCTCACTAGACAATTCTTAAATGTGCATTAATAGAGTTAATTTTATGCAATACCAGCAAAAAGTGGAACTACATAAGTTATAACATAAAAAGTCACCGAGTCGATTCATTCACAGTGTTTACACTCACCAGCTCAGCTCCGTCCTCCACTCATATCGTCACTGATGAAGTCTGCAGACATCTGAACGTGGAGTGTGGATGACCACCAGCCTCTGGTCTCTCCCTTTCTGCTTCACTCAGGCAACACAACAAGTCAAGGCATGTTCCAGCTTGCCTTCAACAGCTGAACCGGTGCATGAGCCTAGACCAGAGAGGGAGGAGCAGAGGATCAGAGAAGGGGGAAGCCCAAAAAGCACCCAGCATGACTCAGCCAGCCTCAGTGAGTTAGCAAAGCTTTCATTTTAAAAGCTTTAACACGAGATTAATTTGCTGTTTGAATTGACCGAGGACCATGGCAACTGGACAAAAGACTGGACCATTGTATTATACAGTATATATGAAGAAAGATGTGACAACTTGTATGTATACTTTAGCCAAAATCTTATTATTGGTTGTTCGCCTTCAGTATTGGTGTTCACTCATCCTCTAAGTTGCAAACAGTTCTACTTAACCTTTCACACCAGAGAATAGCAGCATACAGAAGCTGTAAGTAGACACCAGCACAGCATCCTGATGAAAGCTGCTGAATCATCAAATCACATTACACTCCAACCCTCAGTAGGTCACATCAATTACAGATGATGCCCATTAGTATGAATTATAAAACTCAAAATCACAAGAAATGCATCAGCAAAGAATTTCCAAGTGAAATATTAATGTTTTCTTGAGGCAGTGACATTTGAAGTTGACTATATAGTTAAAAGTAATTAAATATTGCATTGAATAAGGAACTTTGTGTTTGATTGATCGTGTACAAATGTGTGCTGCGCCTTGTTTAGCTACTGACACATACAACTGCATTAAATGTGCAGGATCATCAGTATCTGTGAATGCTAATTATTTCAAGTTGCTCTTATGTTTGCGGTTTTATTTATTTATTTGCTTTACAAGAGGAGGGGTAATGCAAGTTCATCACTGCTGTTAGTGGAAGATGATCACTAGGCAGATTCTGGCTACAGCAGCAGGAGCCAGCTCAGCAAAACTCACCTGCTACAACATGGTCTGAGTTTGGCTGCCTGAGCATCTCTAAAGTACCGTACTGTACTGTACATCGGTGCTGCTGCTCTCCACTGCAGCCTGTCAACAAACTGATGACCTTATCAAACAAAGTCATGATGTTACACTCAAAGATCTCAATACACTAAGTTCTGCTCTGCTCGCCCTCAGGCAACTAGAGATCAACTGTAGCAGAATAGTTAGTTGCAGAGAGTTTGACAGGTTGATAGGGAACATGTCGTGCTGCACTGTAGTCTTTTAATAAATTAACAGCACCTGTTTCAGCTGAGTTGGCTCTTAATTTATGCAAGCACAAACTACTAGTTTACACGTGATCGTATGGGCAGCCATTCAGAGGAATTACCGGTATATTTTTGGTTGTGCAAAAATTAAATGTTCACCTAAACTTTAATTTATTAGTTGTTTTCCCGGGTCAGAGACTGCAGTGAGGTCTCACATTCAGATCTTTGTCAGTCAGAGTGGGAGAGTCTGGTGGACAGGGAAGGAACCCCTAGCCCAGCAAGTTCAAAGCTTGCTGCATTGATTACATCATCAGAACTGGAGTGCTGGAATGGGACAATGCACCATCAGGGGTGAGGAAGGAAAGGGGGATGGGGTGGGGTGCAATCGTCTGTTTCTTTCTCTTCTGTCTGTGAACTCTTTGTAGTCCAATGCAGAGTGAGACGGCCTGTTCTGCCTCAGTCTGACCAACCTTGTGTCACGTGAACGAAGGAGACTCTGAAAAGGGAGTGATAGTGTTCTTGTGCATCTCTGCATTCCTGTGGGTTTGCATCTGTGTGTGTGTGTGTGTGTGTGTGTGCGCGTGCACGCGCGTGTGCATGTACTGCCAGAGGCCGGTACTGCAGGAACACAACTGCTGCAGGACACTGCAGGATTGGTGCTTTGCTGCCTTCTCACTGGCTCTTGCTTTTTCCCCCCCTGTGTTCACTCGGGCAAATTGCTAGAGGAGGATGGTGAGAGCATGTGCTGCATACTTTTTCAGTGGAGGGGAGGGGGGGGAAGGGGAGTGGGGAGAGTCACAGACAGAGGTGCAACGCATGCAGGTGAGAGGCTGCGTTGCCCAGCTGCATCTACGAGTGAGAGTACAGTAGAGAAATTAGAGTTGACAAAAAGAGGAGGAGAGAAAAAGATGAGACAGAGTGGGAGGTGGAGGATAAGAAGAACTGAGGTGCAAGAACAAAACGTCAGGTGAGTGCGGCACTTTCCTTTACCGGCAGTGCAGCAGCTACCTCCTGTCAGGTGTGCGGGAGAACTGCAGATGTTCCTAGATGATGTGAGGCTCTGAACATAGTGTCTTCCTGTAGCACAGACTGCTCATTACTGCACTGACCTGTCGGCTATGGAGAGAAATCCATAGACAAAAGAGTTGCTGTAGACTTCAAACTCAAAAACAGCATCCATCATCAGGTCTGCCTTTTAAAGTCTTAGCACAGTTACCTGAGATGAACTCACAGCTGACCCGGGACATACAGTTGATCTGACTGAACTCATTGTCCAAACTAAGTAGACAACCTTTTCTAACAGGTTCTCAAGACTAAACTATTTTTATATTATTCAGTGCAGACACCACAATAGGTCAAAATCTGACTTGTAAAATTTCTGCTGTATTACTGCTGCAGTCTCACTGAGCACAGGGATACAGTAAATACAGTTCTGCTCAAAGTATTATTTTCAGTTCTGTTGTTTAAAAAAAACATCTCTAAAGATGTACAAAATCATCTCTGTTCATTTTATTGATTTTCAAGCCGAATGTGATAAAAACTTTAGAAAAAAATCCATTAGGCCTGCCCTCTGCTAACGTATCCTCTAATCGGATGGTAGAGAAGTCTTCATAGGTACAGCACAAGTTTATGACTGCAGCACAGCTCCCCTGTCCCATTCAGGCCACTGTGGCCTTATTCTCATCACTCAGACACTGACGGTCCAAGAACATTGTGACAGTTCATCCTTCTTATCATTCATAATCAACTGTTAAATTTAAACTGACAGCTAACAGAGAAAAGTAGAGTAATGGGAGTGTCTGTACTCCTCTAAATGCAGAGTCAGCATACATAAGTCTCCTCTGAAGGAGAGAACTTTTTGCTTCCTGGTAAGTTTTTTTTTTTCCCCTGCCCTTGAAACAAATGGTGACTGCTCTCGACCAGCCGCTATCTGACACGCCGGCTGCTATTTCCATTCTGTACTATGTGTTAAACATGGATGAGGAAGCAGTGGAGCCTGACTGCTAGCCGGCTGGCTCTGCCTGGTTGTTACTGATGCAGAGGATGAGACAGAAGCAGCCTGGAGCTTCAGCACTGCAGGCATGCACGCCAACCTATAGATAACTCATATAAGACTGATTTTAAAAGTATGCAATCTTTTACAAAATAAGAGTACACATAATGAGACAACATGCAAGGTAAAGCAGACTACAGAGGAATGAAATGTTTACCTACAGTTGAGTCTTCGAGCATCGAGCAGAAGGAGGAGAGGATGGAAACTTCTCTTCACTCACTGTGAGCCTCTTGGTCAGTGGTGATGTGCTTTCATGGCGCGGCAAAGTTGACTGCAGCATTGCCTCCTGAACAGAATGACATTGTTTGCACTCTCTCTCCTCCTCACTCCTCCTCCACCTCCTCCTTCGGTACACGCTTGTTTCCCCCTCCTCTTCTTTGCACTCTCACTGGCAGCATAAACTGCACAGCTCAGCAGTGTTCCCCCACTGCCGCAGCAGATCCTGCATGAGCTCTGCGTATCTGAGAGGGAAGGGACTTTTAAAGGGGAACGCAACCTCCGGGGTCAGTGTGTGCACATCCTCAGTCCACCCTCTTCGCCTCCTCAGCAGCCCTCCTCTTTCTCCTACTCCCTACACTGAGAATCAGAGTAAAGCACCTCCTCTATGCAAACATAACTCACCATCCTCTCTTCATAATTTCTACTCCACAGCAAAAGCAGCTTTAAAATATGGTGATCAAACTTCAAGAGGAGCTGTTCCAGAGTAATGTGAAAGTTAACTTAGTGTATTAAATAAATATTTCTTTACAACATTTTTAGAAGGATGGCTGTTCTCAGGCAATAATTGCAAAAATGTTTGTAGAATGTCCATTGCTTGTGAAATTAGAAAGTGGGAAACTTTCCAATAAAAACAGGTAAATCAAATAAATGTGTTCAGTAAAAAATGTATGTAT
>JARVGQ010000116.1:22890081-22916781 GCA_031762355.1 Hypsolebias martinsi | reverse complement strand
TAATTATTGTGAAATTTCAAACAATATTATCGTTTATCGCAATAACTTCTGAGACAATTAATCGCCCAGCTAAATTTATCGTGACAGGCCTAGTCCCAAACACTCACCTGTGATTTCTTTCTTATTTGCATAATCAGCTTCTTAAAAAGTCAAACTTTTGAAAGCCTTTGTGGTGACTTAAATGATTACTGGTAAAACCAAATTGATTCAAGTCCGACACAAAGTTTGAAAAGTGCAACACTATATTTTCTTAGTCATTTTTGTTTTGATTGTCCCTACCTTTTTTAAACAAAGATGAAGCATTACATTATGAATACCTTTTTTAAATCTTTTCTGCAATTGGACATTTACATACACTTGAAACAAGGCTGTCAAACCGTTTCCATACCTCACCCTCTCTCCCTTTTTCTCCCCCCCTAGCTGAACCCCTCTCACTGATGGACCTGTGTCGGCGTTCTGTAAGGGTGGCTTTAGGAAGAGATCGTCTGAGTGAAATCCATAGACTACCCCTGCCAGCTTCTCTCAAGAACTACCTTCTCTACCAATGACGACAACGCTGTCACAACAGGCTCAGCTCTCCTTTGTTTCTCTCTTTCTCTGGGATCGTTGTTGGGTTTAACCCGTTTGGCAGCATTATTCAAGTCTCCATGACTGATTCAGCATGTATACTTCACCGGCAGTGGGTAGACTCTGAGTTTCTTATCCTGTTTTTAAGACTCGTTGCAGTTGTATTCTCTAACTTTGTAAAATCAGGAATCACTGAGCACTATGCACACACACCATCCAGCTGTCACGCTGACAGCCACCTCCAGTTTGTAGGTCCAAGTGGTCAGTGGCTCTGCTGTGACCTCCAGACTTGATCATTGATGCATTCCTGTCTTGTAGCTTTTTGAGTTTAACTGATCTACTCCAACAATTCTGAGGTGAACGCTGAACTTTCAACGACACAAAGGTGCACTGCTCTTATCAGACCACAAGATGGCAGCACACTCAATGGCAACAGTGCTTCGTCTCAAATTGAACATTATAATAAAACCCTGTTTTTAGAAAATATTTTAAATGGATATTGCACAGAAAAGAGACTCTGATCACCCAGCAGAGAGCTTTTTAGTACGATGTGGATGAATGCACTGAAGCGTTTGAAGAGCAGCACCGACCACTCACCGCACTATCAGGTTTCTGTGACATGGAGGTGTCCCATCACATCATCAGCATTCTTTTAACCGAAAGATGTCACTGTGATTATTTATAGCATGCATCTGCAGGAAACTTCTCTCAACAATCACTTTTTTTTAAGTCTTTTTTTTTTTTTTAATGCGGTAGATTTCAATCACATGCTGTTGAGGAAGAGTTTTTAAATTCCCGGAGTCTCTCCAGTAATCGAGCACTGGTTTGCACACATTGAACCAGAGATGGAAATGAACCAGTGTAATTATTGGTTGACTCTCGGCTCTGTTACCTGAGAACCATAAATGTTTGTGCTTATGAAATTAATATGAGACAGGAGGTTTGGGAAGCAGGCTGTGTTGACATAGCAAACTTTGGTTTTAAAGCACCATAAAAACAAGGTGCTGCCCAAATGTTGTGAAAGAAGGCCAGACTGGCAACATTTTGTCAAATGCTACATCCTAAACTTCAAAGGTTTTAAATGTTTAAAAGTGACACATTCAGCACTCAGCTGAATGTGAACACAGTGCTACACCTCTTTGTTTTTGCTTGCAACTTCCACTTGATTTGTATTCCTTGTTGTAGATTTGTTTCTAAGTATCTATTAAAGTTTATTTCAAATTATCTGTGCGTTCCTTGATATTCTGTTAAGACGTTTGCTCAGGTTTCCAGTAAAACATCTAATCCCTAGATTAAATCATGTGCAACATTTACCTGATGTGCACATGTGGTTTGAGCTCAAATGTGTTTTCACACTGAAAACTTAACTTTTACAGCATGTTTGCCATGAAGATTTTTAGGTTCATTTGGTGTGAATGGTTACTAAACATCAAATGTAAGCTAAAATTTAAAATGAAGGAAGTGCAAAGCTATTCCTGCAGTGGGAGGAGTGGTTTACATAATTTAACAAAGCTGACAGCTTGGTGAATCAAAAGAGGGAAATGTGTGAAAAACTAATGTAATGCCACCTTTATTTCACGACACATGCATGTGTAGAAGTGCTGCACAAGCAATGAAACACTCAAAAGTAATCATTGGATCTACACCTGATTAACTTTTGAAATCTACATGATTCAAGATGACCAATGTTAGTAAATGCTAAAATGGCTGCAGCTCAGCCAGACTTACAGATAGAGCTTATATTTTGTGTAGATGTAGCTGAGTTGATTTGATGGCCAACCTCTACAGAGTACAAACTCATACATGATGCAAAGTTTTGACCTTTCAGCTCAAGATGATTTCACTTTAAAACTGACACGGAAGGCAGTGCTAGGTTTTTAATTGTGCAATTCCTAATCTGTGATTTATCAGTTTAAACAACTTGAATATTCATTTCTCGTATTCTATGTTGAGAGAGCTGAAACTTTAATGTGACATCACACCAATGTGGCCCAAACATCATCTGGAGAGATCAACCTTTCACGATGATGTCATCAGTCAGGAAGTGACCCTGT
Organism: Hypsolebias martinsi; assembly: GCA_031762355.1. Lineage (NCBI taxonomy): Eukaryota > Metazoa > Chordata > Actinopteri > Cyprinodontiformes > Rivulidae > Hypsolebias > Hypsolebias martinsi. The sequence goes on along the minus strand of JARVGQ010000116.1, from coordinate 22,914,160 downwards.
GCCAACCTGCTGGGACTGCTGCTGCTAGAAAAGTGCAGCATCAGGGACTGATCCCAAGTCAGTTTGTTGGAAATATGAACTTTGGGCTCAACTATTAACACATCTTCAATGTGAGCAATGTGTTCTTGTATTGGTTCAACAGGTTGAACCCTGACCATGCTTCCCTGGAAGTTATTCACTTTTAAGACACATTTATTCTTGTCACGGTTTTAATTTGTTTCCTTAAATTTTATCATAAATATGTAACTTGTATCCTGCATGCCATCTTTTATTAGATGTTTACATTTAATAGGGTTTGCCTGCAAGCATTCAACCTAAAAAGCGTCTCCTTGGTGACTTCCTGCAGCCGTGGTAAATTATTCCTAATTTCTAATCTGCCTGTTCAAGACAAAATGCTCAAATTAGGTTAAAAAAGAGACTTTTATTGTTTTTGTTCTCCCAGAAATAGATGCTGGTTGGTTTGAGTCAGAAATAAATGCAGGCCACATAAAAAAAAATCTTAACTTTTTTCACAGCAAGATAGTTTTTTTTTTTTTTTGTCAGGACTTGTAAACCAAACTAGAGATTTTGCTTGAGCTGCACATTTTGATATAACCTAGTAAGAAAAAAAATTTTTAATTATTTTGACCCTAATCTAGAAGAAACAGATCTGACCTTTGTAGTGAGGATTCCTCCTCAACATTTTCAGAACATTTACTCTGTAGTGATGAAGATGATTTTCCAATAGCTGGACGTGAGCGTGCACAGGGGTTAGTGATCACGTGAAACCTCTAAAAGAATTATGTTAAAACATGTTTTAGTTCTGTACTATCCAGGCAGCTGATAACAAAATGAATCTCGAGGCCCCAAACTATGCCTACAAATAGTACAGAGCCTTGTGACAGTCAGCGGGGTGACGTGTCAGTTTGTTGCTGCAGGCCTGTGACCTCTCTAAAGCAGGTCAGAGGCCTTGAAATACCGCTAACACTTGTGCATTTGCCTGTTGCTGGTGGATGTTACCACCTTCAGGGAGACAGCAAACTAAAATATTTTACAGAGGGAAAGCAAGAGCCAAGCAGTCAGTTTTGATATATATTTCTTGTATTTATTATTTTTTATGAACTTGAGAAACACAGGAATGCAGCCAAAATATTTTATTATAGCAAGATATACATGAGTGAAAGATATTAAATCAATTTTACAGTTCAAAATGTTAAATTTTATTTGAACATGTTGGAAAATGCATCACAACTTTGGTTCAGGCTTCATATGAAATATGTGCTTTTGATGGAAATGCATTATCAACAGCACATGACCCATCGAGATAAGTTGTAATATCGCAGGCAGGGCGAAGTCAGATGGATGTGAAGGTTTTCAACATTAACTGTTGAGTCAGAGTGCATACTCTGTGTCATCTGAGACGTTTTAATCCTCGCAGTTTATCTTTTTCACACAAAGCCTGGGATTTCTTGCAGGAGCTGGAGAAAAAAAGACAAGAGATTTCTAAACGGGACTAAAATGCAACTTGAGACTCAGCTGGACACACACAAGACTCACAAAGTTAGGAGTAAAATGGGTCATTTTAAAAATACACAAGAAAAAAAAAGTGGCTAAAAGAGTAGATGAGTATGACGGAATCAGTTTTCTGTACATTTCTTGCCTGGTCACTTGATGTCAGCATTTGTAAAGCCTAAATATGACAAGTCAACTACTTAACCAAAATCAAATGAAAATATTAGGGCAAAATGTAGAAAAGATATTCCCTCGTAACTAATATTTTCAGACATTTCATGCATCAAAATGTTAGCAGCATGTTCCAATTCTTTAGCTGAGTGTCAAACATATCAAATACCATATTTTACAGCATATAAGTCACAATTTTTTTGCATAGATTCGACGATCCTGCATCTTATATGTCGACGCAACTTATATACGTTTTTTTTTCATATTCATAATGCAATTTTTGACTGACGCTTTAAATTTCAAAGAACTGCAACAGTGGGTCCTCCCGTGTGCACTCACTTCATTCAGTTAGTGGATGGATGGATGGCGCCGCCCAGGTGAAATGAAGCTGTTTTGACCATTAAATTGCATTTGTTAAGGAAAAGTTAAACAGAGCCACACCTTTGCTATAATGATGAGCAACTAAATGATTGTTTTTAAGTGTTAATCTTGTTGAATTTCAAAGAACTGCAACAGCGCGTCCTCCGGTGCGTGCTTGCTTCACTCTGCTGGTGCAGGCGGAGGGACGCTGGAGAGCTTGAGTCTCCGGCGCGATGGATGAATGGTGCCGCACTGTCCAGGCGAAATGAAGGTGTTTTGACCATTAAATAAATGCATAATAAACGCAACAGGTCAGAGTGACGCATAATAAATGCAACTTATACACTGAAGCAACTTATATACAAAGTATGTTTTTCCTCTTCATGATTTTTTATTTTTATTTTTTTTGGACTGGTGCAACTTGTACTCCGATGTGACTTATACGCTCAAAAATACGGTAGTTGGGCAGCTGTTTTCTTCACTTGCATAAAACTGTATCCTCTTTGGACCTTAAACCTCTGAAACATATGAGTTGGTGAAGTATTGTGTTGATTAAACTGCTCATCTTTTATCATTTCCTGGAAAAATAAAGTGCATCCTCTTTCACTTCTAGGGTTTTACGTATTTAGGGCATAATGATGATGATCTGGTCTTGACCAGATTCTAAATTTGTTCAAATCTAATTTTGTTCATCAAATCATACAGTAAATTCCATCATGTCATTACTTATTAAACAAAAAGCAAGCTGAAAATGGAAACACTGTTGAAAACGTACTGCTGCCATTTAAGAGGTCTTTCAGGTCTCTCTTGTAAATGAGTCCTCGTGGCTCAGTGGGACTAACCTGATTAAATAAATGTTGAAAGAAAGAGGAGAAATAGCAGCCGAAGCTGCCAATCGACTGCACTGACTCATCAGTGTGAGCACTTCAGTGAGCGCAGGACGTTTTGACAGTTTGCTGCTCCGGAGCACACAGGTGTGTAATAGTACAATGCCAAGAAGGAAAGACATCAGCAATGCCCCTATGGAAGCAGCTGTTGTTTATCAGTCTGTAGGTTAAAGTTCATTTCTAAACAATGAGAAGTTTACCATTCGACAAAGAAAGATTTCTCATAAGTCAAAAACATTTAAGACAGCTGCCAGTCGCCCCAGGAGCGGATCTCACCCCAAGGTCAGACCTTACAATGCTCAGAGAAATTAGGAAAAAAAAAAAAAAAAAGGAACAAGAGCTTTGACTCAACCTCTATTTTATTAAAGTAAAAGTTTGTGATAAGACAATAAAAAAATCTGAAGGAAGCTGCTTGAAATGGGTGTCAGGAAACAGACTGGATCAGGTAACAGGACAATGACCCCAGACACAGCAGCACATCTACAACAAAACAGCTGAAAAAGGAAAAACATACAGAATTTAGTTTTGTCACACAATATTTTACCATTTTGTCTTTGTTTTGGTTTAATAAATAAGAACATGCTGGAATCGAGAATGGAAAAAGGGTGTACTTTTCTCCTGGTTGTATACAGTATAGTGGTGCAAGAACATTCCTCTAAAATGTAGCACATCAGAGACACAATTTGGCAACGTCAAACTAAAGAAGAGGAGCGGTTCATAATTTTACAGGTTGGATCATTTACGCAAGCTTAAATTAGATCAGTCATGTTGGCATGGCAGAAGGAAACGACACCGAATGCTTGTTACGCAAAATGGGACCCCATTGCTGGCTCTGTCAAAAATAATAAACACAAATAAAAATGAACACAATTCTGAACTTGACACAAAACAAGCTAATTTCCAGGGTTAGATGTGTCATGCCAATGCAGCAGGAATCACTAAACAGTTCTAAACAAAGCAAAATCCAAGTGCATCATTTTGAAGAGGTTGTTTCTCGTAATGACGCGGTTTCCACTGACAAACAAGGTGTTATCAAGGTGAATGTGCTGCTTGATTACCTGTAGCTTTAGCTGTAACCTGTGCATGGGAAGCTGGCTGATTAAAAAGTTTTATGTCTGTGATAACAGACAGTAGCTGGAAGTCGTTTTGTTTCCATTTACAACTTGAGTCTGTTAATTTGTAACTTTCCAGTCATTAAAAAAAAGCAAAGCTGTTTTTAATTTTATTTTTTAAATTTTCATCTTATTCCCAAACTAATTCCAGGTAGACTAACAGTTTAATGGAAGTCCTCTACAAGCTGATATGTCAACATGAGGTAATAAAGGGTAAGAGATAAGCACACAGTTCAGCGTGTACTCTGGAGGCGTGTGACTGCCCCTGCAGTATTATTATCCATACATCAAAGAAGACCGTTACGTGGCTGTAAATGCCCATAGTACTCGTTCTGACAATTAAAATATAAACTCAAATACCAAATAATAAATGTAGCATAATAAAGCAAAGAAGGGCCTTGATGATGCACGTTTGTAAACTTAAAACAATATGGAAATTTGTATTTGGTTTATTATTTCTTTGTTGCAGCTTTGCTTCTTGGCAATACATTTTTTTTTTGTCCTTGGAAAACCTGTTTCCCTCCCCTGAAGTGGCGCCATATTTGTGAGAAAAAATACATTTGCGAACTGAGAGGCAGAGTTGAGAATGCAGGTTATGTCTATGAGAAATTTGACAACTCTTTTCTGCCAGTGAAAAACAGCTCATTCTTTTATTTGTTGTTGTTTGTTGGATGATTGAATTAGTTTGTAAAACAAGATGAGGGAATTGTTGGCACACTGGCAACTTACGTTTCTTAAAGTGACAAACAGAAGCTTAAGTAGCATGTGGAAGAACCATACACAGCCTGGTTCCTCCTTCTCATGCTGTTCACCAGCTTTGTCACGCACCGCTGAGATCGCGTCCCGTTCTTCATCCAGCATCTGTCGTAGGTGGGTCAGTGTGGTTGTGTTGGTCACTTTGGAATGAACAGCACGCCTAAGCTGGTCCCACGGACATTCACTGGTGATGAGAAGATCCTGGCATGGTTGCAACCCACATTCTCAACTCTGCTGCTCGACCCCCAAATGCATTTTCTAAACCAATATGACAACTTAATATGATTTATTGCAAAGAAGCAATATGTTACAACAGAGAAATAATCAACCAAATACAAATATTACTTTTTGTGCTGTATGTGTAAGATATATATTTTAAAACACACCATATTCACTTGGACAACTTGTTCTAAAACAGCCCAATACATTTTGAAATGTCTTGCTGGCACCAAATTCATACTGCGTACATAAACAGCAAGTTACAAACATTTTCAGATGAGATTTGTGGATCAATTCACAACAAAATTGCAAAATTTGCTAACTGTCATGTTGTTCCTGCATCTTGATTTATTACTCAGATTAATAAAACATTGTAAATAAATAATATTGTTATAATATTGTGTTAATTCAGTGTGTCATTCAGAGCTCCGGATTTTTCATTTGTCCCTAAACCGGTGAAAGTTAGCAGTTCAAAGTCTTCGGTTGTTTTTTTGAATTTGTTGCTGTGTGCTCTCATTGTGCAACGCTCCGCAAAATGCCAAGGTGGCGTAACGTACGTGCTTACGTCATAGACAACACCCCCGTGCGTCCCTCCTCCGTAAAGACGTTACGCACTCTTTATGTCACCTCGTCGCTCCGCCGGCTGGGACTCAGAGAGGGAAATGAGCTTCAGGTCACCCAGGCTGTAGAGCTTTTACTTTTGATTGAACACGGTTTTAACACAAAGCTAGTAAGACCATGGTGGCTGTTTAAAAAACAAACAAACTAAAATGTCACAAAAAGACACGCTGCTGCATCTCTTCGCCGGGGGGTAAGTCACTGATTTTTTTTTTTTTTTTAAAGATGCTTACAACGTTGAATGGCTAGTTTTTAAGGTGGAAACAAAAATCAAATGCAAGCGGCGTGTTACCTTTTCTAAACAGCTATTTAAAAAATATTAATTCGCTGAGCTAATTCCAATCTTTGATCCTCCAGACAGAAATGTAAATGTTGGCTCGCGTTAGCGCAGCACGAGCTTCCGACCGCTTAAACACATTTCTTTTACTAGTGTCAGACTGATTACTAGTGTTTGAAATAAATAAGCGTGACAAAAAAAGCAACGTTTATGTCCCAATATACATATATACATATATGAAATTTAAATTCCTGACCCTGGTCAGGTGGTGTTGAACAGAAACCGGCCGGCTTCTGATACACGATTAACCTCCACGCGGAAGTTGGCTAATCCTCCATCGCTGCCGCGGCTAGCTAGCAGGCTAACACCTGCATCTTGTAGCGATAGTGCTGGTTGGTTCTTTGTTGGGAGGGACTGCGCTATGTCTTATTTAATACGTGTTTAAAAAAAATGACGCGTATTATGGTTAAAAAAATGATATTAGGCTTTGCCTATGTACATCACTGTGACTAGATGTAGCCCTGATGGGTATAGTTAGCTGTTAGCATGTGGATGTCCTTCACCGTAATGCAACCCTGTACAGTCACGTACCGTTACTGCTGATACCAGCAACTCAACACCACACCAAAGTATATTAATTTATATACTCTTGGTGATCCATAATAAAACCGAGGGATCATTATAGTATTTTATCACTAAAACTACATTTGTTACAGTTTCGGTTTATAATATGTTGCGTCACTTACCCTTCAAATGTTATGGGAACCGCAGATTTCATCAAACTAATTTTAGCAAAACCAGGCTTTCTGTCCACTATTTATAGAATGCATTTTATTTTTTTATATGTATGGAATTTCGATGTACAAATGCACACACACACAATTGTGAGATTTTATTGTATGTTGTACAAATGTGTCTTTCTGTAGTTATTGCTATATCTTACAGAGATACAGTGGGCACAGCTAACCAAAAAGTTAGCTTTTCTAATACTTAATGACTAAACAGGTAAAAACAGGCTTGTGAATTTTCTTATCAAACACTGGCGAAACCTAATTTAGTGAAAGCTTTTTCATTCAACCTTTATTCAGGTTAGTCTCTGAGTCATGAGGACTCATTTGCAGGCGAGACCTGTAAAGTTAATTCCACTACCGGTTTCCAAAGTTAGTGAAAACGCTAATCCTCTAACCGAATAATTAGTTCCGGTGTTAGCGGAACTGTGCCCAGAGATCATATTGGAAGACTAACGCTTGAATGTAAATTTTAAGAAAAGAAAAGGATCAGACAGCTTTGTCTGTTCTTGAAGGACACTGAGTAACTAGTCTGGGAGGAGACATGTTTCCTGTCCAGACATTCAGTTGGAAGAACAGTTAGTCTTAACACAACCTTGAAGCAGAAAAACAGTCGATGTTGTCCAAAATTCATCTGTTTTATCTCTGAATATTAACTTTTTACCACAGTGTAGTTGTGGCTTCTATATAGCCAGTATTTACATCGATAACAACTTGTCACCACATTATCAGCATAGCTATGTTTGCATGTTTTTTGTAAAATCTAAAAAGTATAGTTTCTTTTTCTGAATATTTTCCACAATTTAACTAAATATTTGGGTTTTGTGTTAGTTGATGTTTCACGTTGTCCTTTAGAGATGACTTTAGGCTTGTTGAGGTTTGTTTGTGTGCAACATATGTGAGAGTTTTATTAACTAATTAATTGCATTATATGTAAATTTTGAAAGTGCCGTTTTAAAACATTTCTCAGTCGCAAAGCCATTTCCATGTGCAACTAGAATGTCTGTCTGAGTTGGAGAAGCAGACATGTTGGGTTCAGTTAATGTTTTCCCACTGCAGAGCAAGGAACGCATCTTTGACCATAACTGTTCACTTATCTTTATCTGTAGCTCTTAAAACTGTGTTGATGGAAAAACACATTCTTCAGTCAAAGCTTCAATGGCTAACTCAAATTTTAAATACCCCAGTCATCATAATCTTTCTGTTTGTGTGTTCAAATTGCAGATGCAGTGGTACAGTGGGAGCCATCGCGACCTGCCCGCTGGAAGTGTTGAAGACACGGTTTCAGTCCTCTGGCCTCACCCTGCGGCCTGTCTTCCAGGTCCAGCTGGGCACCCTGAATGGCACCGGGGTTATCCGACCTGGGACGGTTACACCTGGGCTGCTACAGGTCCTCCGGTGAGACGATTCTCTGAGTTGTTGAGCAACGTGTGCTGTATGTATGGGCTTTCCTCTGAGACATAATTTTCTCCCTGAAAACAGAGGGACAAAGTGTTCCTTCCTGACAGCTGGTGCATTCTGATGTTTATCTGCACTGACAAATAAGGAATAACATTGTTGTTTGCAAACAACTTGTCCATTTTGCATTAGCATCCTACCTATGCTATCATTAAAGTATGACAGAAGAATAATCCTACGTTGCAACTGTTCATAAAATCCTGCTCAATTCTTGAATTTGGTTCTTGGAAATACTTTATGTTGCTCTCTGTTTTCATTCTCCCCAAATCAAGGACTCTTAATCTGGTCTTGCATAAAGTGAGGATTAAGTGCACAGTGTCCTGCCCATATTTAGTGCTCTCAACCAGCTGTGACATCTTTTTTTTCCCACTAGTCTCTAAATTTTGCTCAGACACATCACTGTGATGTTCCTAAAACCAGTCCCTTGAGCATGCATCAGGACGTCCCTTAAGCTGGTTGCTAAGATTGCTTGATAAGGAGTAGAAACGGTTCCTCATGGTTGAAAGAGGAGGAGGAAAGGATTTAACCACGGTGCTGGGTCAGTGTCATGTTACACTCAGATCACAAGGCTCACGAACTGAACTGGTCTAGACTGGTGTCAGCAGCTGTTGTGAAAATATAAAACATGAGCTTTTGACGCTGCAGAACAATATTTGTCCAATTTTTTGTGCCTTGTTTTTGTATAATTTAGCTTAGCTGCTTCAAATGTACAATACATTTTCAGGGTAGGAAAGTTTTATTTTCTGTGCCTGCAGACTGGTCATAACGTGAGCATGGAAAAGGTCATTGTGTTCGTCAAGCTCGTCAGAAGAGGTGTCTTGAATTGTGACAGAGGAGTGGAGTCCATGAACCCTGCTTGACCAGTGTATGACACATTAAAGGAACCAACTCCAGTCTTACCCCTCCCTCTGCAGAGTTCCTGCCAAAGAAGACAATGGTGTTGCAAGTGAGGGTCGCTTCCCACTAAGAGTTAAAACCCTTCACTCTTCTTTGGGGGATGTGGCTGGCGTGACATGCCAAACATTAATCAGGGCACTAAGTTCAGTCCAGAATCCAGTGAACTCAGCTGATGTAACTCTGGGGAGGGTTGCAGCAAATATCTGCCTCCTGAAAGGCATCTGATATGATGCTTCTAACAAATATAAATAAATCCTATTGTATCTTAACAGTTTGATAAGTATTTCACTGTTTAATGGTGGATGCTTTTGTTTCAGATCAATTCTTGAAAAAGAGGGTCCAAGTTCCCTCTTTCGTGGACTGGGGCCAAATCTTGTTGGTGTTGCCCCCTCAAGGTATAGAAAAATAATTGTTTATTTTATTTTCACATTTTCCTTTTTTATTTTTTATTAAATTTTTTTTGGACTGGGATCTATTACTCTGAAGCTGTGAGACAATAAATTATATATATATTACTCTGCTCTATAAACAGGAAGTGACTGCGACGACAATGACGCATATCTCAGTACAAAGTTTTGAATGAGCTGTTTGTCAGCATGAGTAGGACTGTGTAATTTGTTACTCAATAAAGCATCAGAGATGAATGTTTGTGCCACAAAGAACAACTTATTTAGGCCTGAGGATGGTTAGATAATGTTAAAAAATTGAGTGCAAAAGTTCAGTCTTGTATAGAAGTTTCAATTTCACCTTTATTCTATTTTTAGTGCAAACAGTACTTTGCCCTGTTTCCTCATTGCTGATTATGTAGAATGTAAACTCTCAACAAAGCAATATAAACTGAATAGAAACAAATGACATGGATACATGTGGCAAAAAAATAAATAAAACACTGATTGGACTTTGAGACTGAAAAAGGTTACTAATAAAAAATAATTGTGGTTGAATAGTAGCCACAGCTTTATCACTTGCCCCACCATCCTACTGGTCAGCCTTTAGACAGGTTGGCGTTAAAACAAGCTCTCTGGGTTTTTCCTGTGCTCGATGCTTATTCAGCTTTTTCTGCTGCGCTGACGGTCTGTTCCAGAAGCCAAACTATGAAAACTGTCACAGAGGAACAGACTGCACTAGACAACTGCTGTCAAAGGCTCCCATCAACCCAGACTGATCCGTTACACAATTGCACAGCTATTAAAGGCAGATTTACATTGTGAAAATGCACTCTTTTAATTTTTATTTATTTATGTAAAACACCTGCAGCTGCATCCAGTTCTCATAAATGTTCCTGTGTTTCAGAGCCATTTACTTTGCTGCCTACTCGAAGTCTAAAGACCTGTTCAATGGGCTGTTTGTCCCCAACAGTGGACTGGTGCACATGTCTTCAGCTGGTGTTGCAGGTGAGCAGTTTCTTGCATTTTTATCACCCACCAGGTATACAGTAATATTTTTTGCCTGTGTGTTTGTGCACTTATCATACCATCTCATGCACCACTGGGCAAATTGTAATGAAACTTTCAGAAAGTAAATCCACAACAAAGTGGAAGCACATCTACAACTGATTCCCTTTTGGAATCAGTCCAGTTCAAGATGGCTGCCACAGCTAAATGCTATTAAGATCCACATAAATGGCTACAACTCAGCCAATTTGACAGATATTGTGATCAAATTTGCATGGCTGTAGCTGAGAGTCATTCACAACAGATATTTTGTGTGCCATTTCACAATACTGCATGTGTCCTAAACTTAGGGGTAGGCATAAGGAAAATTTCCATGTTGTCCAGCAGACAGTTTGGAAGAACTTTGTGAGTTTAAGGTTAAAAAAAAAAAGGTTAAATGAAGACATGCATCTTTGTTAATCTGGGACATATAGATATAGTCTTTTATCATTAATATTGTTTAATTAAAGAATCTAAAGCAGCAGACACCGATTCTTCTCACTATAAGAGACACTCAGGCTGAGTTTAGTCACAGGTGCAAGTTGCACACGTCTGTACATTGACTGACTGCAGTGAATTGGTCACATGCAAGCACACACGTTTAATGCGTAGACATTTATTAAGTTATTACATGTCATCATCTTCGGTTAGGGTAGCGGGGTGTCCTCTTTGGAAAATAGTCCAGGAAACACTGGTTGGTGCTCTCACCTGTTGGGAACACTGCGCACACCTGCCGTGTATCAGACAGGACGACCCGCCCTCCTCTGACGGGGTTAAACTGTGGCTCTGCTTCTCTTTAATTGTTGAAAGAAGTGTCAGTTTAATCCCTGTATCATCATTAGATTGGATGGCTTTAAAAGACCACAACAAACCCCTCCCTTCAGTTTTAAAGATGACAGAAATCCATTGTGGCAACAGAAAACTTTAATCCATGTCTGTTTCACTTGGTTGTCCAGTCTAGTTGAGGAAAATAGGTTGTCTCAGATAAACGAAAACCGCTTACTGGTATGTCGATTCCTGCTTTGATATGAAGTGTCGGCACAAAAAAAAAAAAACACATTCCTTTAAAGAACATCAGGCCTTTAATTTTCATTTGTTTATGTAAAGCTCCTAACATGAACATCCTGCATGATGAGTTTCATGATGTTCTAAGTATAATTTTTTCCCCCCTCAGCCTTTGTTACTAATTCTCTGATGAACCCAGTCTGGATGGTCAAGACTAGGATGCAGCTGGAGAAAAAGTACGTGCTAAAGTCTTAATATCTCTTGTGTTTCCTTTTTTCTTACATAATATTTTAGACACATGATCTGTTAACAATCTGTGTAAAACAGTCTGACTTATTTTAGGTTGCTGGCAGGTTGCAAAGTATAATTGACCTTCAGCAGGAACCTTTTTAGGGGGTGGGAGGGAGAGAAGGGGTGTACACTTTTTGTACTGTGTCACCAGTCTGCGGTGCATGAGGCTGAGCATGTGACATCCCTTTATAAATATGCGGTGCTGACGCACTGTCCTTCGTGCTGAAGATTATATTTACATTAGCAGGTAGAGAGCAGCCGTATCATGTGAAGTCAAACCCTCACTGTCCTGAAGCACGAGCTGGCTGCTTTATGAACAACAAGAGATGAGGGTTGAGCTCTTTCAGTCACTATCTGTAGAAATTTCCTTATGTCCTGCTATGGAAATGTTTTTCTTTCTAGTGTTACATCATTGTCCTACAATGCTGCAAGACTTGGTGGCAAACAAAAGACTAGTGAACAGAGTTAATTATTTCTCTCAATGAGGGAAACTTGAAATCATTAATGCTTCCTTATAGAGTTGAAAAATGACTAATTATTTAACAAGAACTTCTTGTTTTTGTGTCCATAACGTTGCAAAATTGAGACATAAATGTGGTTGTCTCACCAAATGTATCTTCTTCCTGCTTGGTGTCTCTTCAGCTGACTGTGTGCAGCTCAGACATTTGCAACCAAGCAAATTTGGCATAATGATAATTATATATGAACGTAAATCAGTCTCAGTTTTAGAAATGACACCGAACAACAAGCAGAGTAACATGAATGTTTTTCATACCTCCAAAAACAGACTTCGACGGACGAGTTTAACCGCACAATGATTAAGTTTCAGTCATTCACAGAGTAAAAAGTACTTGAACACAGCCACCTTTAAAATCATTTCACTTGCAATGTAGCTTGTTTTCCTTGAAATATTCTCAACATGAACTGTTAAATTTGATAGCTCAGTCTGTCTTGTAATGTTTAGGACTGATTAGCTAGTTAATCTTCAACACTTTTTTCCAACTTTTATCACTAATATGCCATCCGTGTTTGACTTTCAGAGCCAGAGGAGAGAAGAAGATGAATGCACTTCAGTGTGCGCGCTACGTTTACAGAATGGAGGGAATGCGCGGCTTCTATCGCGGCCTGACTGCGTCCTACGCCGGCATCTCGGAGACCATGATCTGCTTCCTCATCTACGAGACGCTGAAGAAACACCTCGCCAAGAACCAGTTCACCTCCTCAAACGGTGAAAAGGAGAAAGGAGTGTCAGACTTCCTGGGCCTGATGATGGCAGCAGCTTTTTCTAAGGGTTGTGCTTCCTGCATAGCCTACCCACATGGTAAACGACATGCGCCTGCACTTAAAACACAACGCTGTCATAGAACTAAGTATCTAAAGTCTTTACTGTTTAAACCATTTTCTCCACAGAGGTCATTCGAACAAGGCTGCGTGAAGAAGGCAGCAAGTATAAATATTTCTTCCAGACCGGGAGGTTAATTTGGGTGGAGGAAGGTTATGCAGCGTTTTACAGAGGACTCATTCCACAGCTATTCAGACAAATCCCCAACACAGCCATCGTCCTCTCCACGTACGAACTCATTGTCCATCTGCTGGGAGATTCCAAGGGACGGCACGTCTGAAAGTCGGGACCTTCCTGTCAAACAACAGAGGTCACACAAGCCGAGACACGCTGGGCGAAAAGACTGAGAACGTAGCACAAACATACTTTTGAAGAAGTGCAACATGGACTGTTCTGATGAAACTGTAGCTGCTTGTACTGTTTGTCCAAAGAGCTATAGACGCATTATTTAAAGCTTGTTGGGAGTTTGTCGAGACAAGACAAGAAGTCGTGGTACTTATTACAACTCCAAACCTATTGGTGGGGGGAAAGGTCATCTGTGTTGAAGACTAATTTTAAGTTAACTAAATTATTATTTTTTTTGTAACGTAATATGTTTTGTTTTTGTTATTGTACCATAACACATGGACAGACAGACTGACTCATGTATTTAAAGAAGGGATATCACTTTAAAAAAGTTCTGACGATGCTGTTCTTTGTTTTGTTTTAACACAGGCTACCTTTACACGTTGTATATTTTTAAGTTCTGAGCTACAGAAAAATGTATTGTATTTTTCCATAAATATAAAAATCTACAGACTTATGTTTTATTTTTTTTTTTCTTTGAGGATGTTCAGCTTTTGCAACCAAGGACCTGAATGCTGACGACCACTGGCTCAACGAAATGCATCATACACGAGTTAATAAAGTCATCATGTTCTGTTGGTCTTTGTTTGAGGAACACATTGAAAAAGCTTTGAATTATTTCAAAGACTTAAAGGTAAATCCAGATTTGTCTGACAATACATTTAAGGGATGTTGGAAAAAGTCTGTTAGCATATTTTTGGTGGATTAATCTGTAACAACCTGCTTTTAGTGCACTTTAGTTCTGTCTTCAAACATACTGTCGTCATTATGTCAACCAGGATATTGTTTTCTCGTTTAGCTTATTTTACATTTATGGAGGCGGCTCCAAGTACTTGTGCATGTTTTGTTCTGTTACCTATATCAAAATGTTCAGCTCCATTCAGAATAGTTTGTCATGACTTAAAAAAAAACTTTTTACAATTAAGATTATTTTAACTTTTAGCTACAGTTCCTTGTAGATTTTTGCTATCATCTGCTTTTTCTTTTAGCTACTCTTTTAGCTTCAATTTTGATAATTTCTTTTTCAGCTTCTACAGGAAAGTCAGCAATTCTGCAGAAAATTCTAATTTATGTATTTTCTTCATTAAAAAAAAAAAAAACTTATTCTAAAAACATGCATCTACTGCTTGGTAAACTTAGTAAACTCCAAGCCACTAAGGTCTATCAAGGTTATTTCACCAACTACGAGCCAGTATTTAAATATTTTAGGACAAACCTGGTGTTCTATCAGTAAAAACCTTCCTGTGTTTAGACTTTTAAACGTGTTTCCAGCTCATTGTGAAACGGATCAAGGTTAGCCTTGTTGAGGGAGCAAACAGCCTGAATAACAAACACTTGGTCAATGCTGTGGATAGTTGTGTAAGGCAGGAAACTAATGGGAAATGGAAAAACGCCTCAGTCCATTTCTCAGCTTGAGTCACTAGGTGCGTGAAACTTCACAGTGACTCAGACATGAACCACCGGTTAGGACCGACATGCGTATGGGAGGTAGGCTTGTATCTCCCTAAAATTAAAACAGGTTTAATAATTGGAGTCAATTCAGTTTATTTATATACTGTGGTGGCAAGTCACTACAGAAGTCGTCACAGGGCACTGTACAAAAACATTACATAAGACAAAAGTTATCTAAGGAAGCCAGCATATTGTTGAATCTTCACTTCTTTGCAGTCTCCCATCCTGCGCAAGCACATTGGCAACAGTGGAAAGGAAAAACTCCATTTAAACAGGAAGAAGTCTCCAGCAGGATCAGGCTCAGGATGAGTGGCCATCTGCTTCGACCGGCTGGAGTTTGAGAGAACAGGAACACAGTATGACAGGTCCAGGTGACTAAAGGTTTGTGAGCTCAGTCATCCAGGTAGATAAATACACAAAAGGTTAAGTCAGGCACAATTTATTTTTGGGAGAAATGTTTTATCTTTCTTCCGAAGGACTTGGTCAGTCTGCGATCTGCCAACTCAGAGCTGTCTTATAGCCCTCACTTTGGACGAATGGTTCCTTTTTTTGCATGTGCAAAGTCATTTTCTGGGAACTCAGCAGGAGGCTAGCTTTAAACACATCAATGAGGGCTTGTAATGACAACGAACCGCTTTTAAGAATGGTTGTAGAAAGTAATCTTTGGATGTACATCAATAGAGTCGACATGATTCCACATGCCGCACTGAACCTGATACTGAAGTTTGGTGTGTTTGCAAGTCAGAATGATCCACAGCATGTATTCTGAGCAATAACAGATTATGCAAGATTATGCTTTAAGACAAAAGATGCATTAGATATCATCCTGCAGGAATTCCAGGTTTTTATTTATAAATAATAAAAATTGCGGCTGGTGGTAAAAATGTTACAGAAGTATATAAAAAAAAACATGTTTTAAGAAGATACTAAATTCTGAAGTTTTTCATGTGTTTTATTTGAAATTATGAAGGCTTCACTTTTGATAAATTAGTTTATTATATTTTTGGGGTACCAATGAGTATCATTAGGGAGCGGTGGCGCAGAGATTAGAGAAGGTGGGCCTGTGATCAGAAGGTCGTAGCTTTGAGTCCCCGCACAGACAACATCAAAATGTATGTGGGACAGGTGAAGCATCCACATTTGCCCCACTCTGGGCCCTTGAGCAAGGCCCTTAACCCCCACCATCTGCTTCCCCGAGCTACCCAGATGGCAGCTCTCTGCTCCACACAGAGGGCTGTGGTAGCTCGGTGGTCTGTGGTTACATCAGCCATCAGGAAGGGCATCCGTCATAAAAACAAAACAATAGCCAAGTCTTCGTGCACGTTATGCTGTGGCGGCCCCTGAAGAAGAGAGCAGCCGAAAGAAGGAAAAATTTGTATCATTTTTATAATTTAGTTCAGATTATTCTTTCAACCTTTATTTAGGCAGGTTAATCCCATTGAGCCTCGAGGACTCATTTACAAGAGGGACCTGGATTAACACAAGACAGGTAGAAAAGCTGTTCAGAAATGTACAAATTCCTAAAATGAGGCCACTTTCACGAAAACTGACAAAAATTGCTTGTTTGATTTCCAGCATACTCTTTTCAAGTATCCAAGCATAAATTTATTTATCAGATACCATAAAACAATGGTTTTAATGCTTTTTTACATGCAATAATTATTAATAATTAATCATTATTTCTGTTTGATTACAGTATATGAGAAACATTTAGGTGTTTAATTTAAATGCAGGAACACAGGAAAATGACCCCTGTAGCCACGCCCCCTTTGCGCCGAGCCTCCGGAAACAGTGGGCGGGGCTTCAAGTGCGACCTGCGGCCTGTGGTGACCTCTGTCTGCCGCGGGGAGAAGCACTGGGCTCACAGAACTCTCGGAAGAGTCTACTGACGGTCGGACGAAGACATGTAGAGTAGGTAACTCCAGTCTGCAGCCACTCGAATGTAAAGAGACCCAAAAAAAATTACTCCATTTGATTTAAACACAGTAATTAAAAAACAATTTGTAGCTTCGACTGCGTGTTTACCCCGTTACGCCCCGCGTGCGGAGTATCGATTACTTACCGTTGGTTAGCTGTTAGCTCCGTTAGTTTTCGGTGTGGTTTAGGTTAGTTAATCGGATGTTTTTCAACATCGATCAGTGCCATCATCACCAAGACTACAGGCTCTCTTCACATCCGGCCGTCTGATGGAAAGCTGACGGAACAATGCTGATATTCCTCCATATCTATCTAGCAGGTAAGCTAAAAACATTTAGCTCTGCATGTTTAGGAGCTAGCAGCTTCCCTTCCCATGTGATTATTTTACGTGATAACCATCAAACACGACAATATTAAATATGTACATACAGTTTTATTTTCTAAACCTTTGAATTTTTTAGTGCATGTAATATTAATCTTTAGATGATTAGGATGATTTAAAAAAAAATTCAACCCAATAAATCTAAATAAAGAACATCAAATTATCTCAAATACATCTTCTGATTCAATTAACTGGTTAGAAATTAATAAATAATAAAATCTAAATGACGAAAACAATTCCTATATTTTATTAAAAAAACTAAAATGAAAATGAGTGAAAACACTGATGTCAGTGCTTTAAAGCCATTATGATCACTTTTATTAATTGGATGCATTGAAACATTTTTTTTTTCAGTAAAGCATGTAAAAGTGGGAAATTATTTGATACAAACGTGGTTTTCACAGGTCCCATTGTGGAAAGGTATTTGTTGTTATAAGTACAGTATACCAAAAAATGTGCCGTATAATATGAGACTACGCTGTAAAAGGGCTCTATTCAAAAGGTGTCATGATTTATCAGCTTTAAATTGATGTGTTATTGTCTTGTGCCCCTTAAGGACACCAAATATTTAGACAGTCTTTCCAAATCTCCTGTTTGGTTAAGTACTCAAAACATCTGAACAGTTTTTACTTTTCAGATTTAACCAAAACTCATTTGGTTAGAAATGCCTACAGACCAGACTTTCTACCTTTCACTTTCAATTCGACAGTAAGTTGGCTTTGAGCAGAGCTGAATCTGCTACAAGCAGTACGCCAGCTGAAAAAAAAAAACATTGTAAAAAATATTGTGGCAACAATATCACCCCCTGCATTACCACAGCCTGTTCGTTTTATGGAAGTAACAGAAAAGAAAAAAAAAAAAAGCTATAAGAGCTGTCAAAATACGCAATTTTTCAATGGTGATTTTAATTTTTGTGCTTCTAACACAACTTCCATATTAAGTAAATAATTGTTTGTGGGTTGATGTAACTCAGACTCTAAAGGTTTTTTGCAAAAATTGCATTAGACAAATTATCCTCATCTTTATTTTTGAACTGAGTGAATTAAGTTGTGGAAGTTCCTCTGTAAGAGTTCAGAATATCCTAACACAGCTCATTTGCATTTTAGCAACTTTTGCTTTAACGCTCTACACCGCTCCAGTTCCTCCTCAAAATGACTCTACTTCTGTCATCTGTCGTCATGACAGCTTTATTTTTAGCTACTGACCCAGCGTCTTTGATTCCACTGTTCTCCCTCTGACTTTTTACATCCAAGGATTGTTTTACTGACTCTATATGTAACTTGACAAGACTGTCAGAAGTGTACTTGTCAATTTTAGATGTTAACAAGTCATTTTTGGCAACAAAACATGACTTTGCTGATTTCACTAATTTATTACAAATTGTGTGGTGACTTCTGGTAGTGAATGATGTACATTTAGTGTATTTTTAATACATTTGATGAATGCGTACAAAAAACTTTTAAAAATTGGGTATTTTGACAGTTATTATGGCTTTAAAGAGTACACCTTAAAGAGTACTCATGAATATCTAACCAGAATAATCACTGTGAAAAATCACATCAAGTTGCTGCTGATCTGTTTCATGTTGCTGTGTTCATTCCTGCTCATCGGCTCACACAGACTCATGTTCGTGCTGCTGTTCAACGTAATGTTTTTATGCTATTAGTGCTTAGTGTATGTATATTTAGTTGATGTTTTTCTTAGTTCATATCTTAGACCTTATTACTGTTTTTCTTTTACATTTTATTGTTGGATGCAACTGGGAACCTGTGTCCATAATTTCGTTCCACCACATGTACCACAAGTGGTGCATATGACAAATAAAGAAAGTCTGACTCTGAAATATTTGCTTTATTTAAAGAACATTTAGATATTTGTTCCTTCTACAGTAGTCTCTCACTACTTCACGGTTCGACTTGCGCAGACTTGCTCTTTCGTGGTTGTATAATGTAATGTGTACACGACACACAACTTTAATATTAATCATGTGATTGGGATGGTACAGGATAAAAAGTTAACAAAAAATATATATATACTTCAGACAGGCGCTGCCATTTTGTAGTTTTTTTTTTTTTTTTCCTAATAAGCCTATACTGTAACGCAGGTCAAAAGAACTGCATGGCCCAGAAACCAACAGTGCTTCTGGCCACTGCCTTTTGCCAAAATTCAAAGAACAGCAACAGAGGTTTCAAGTACTTGCAGAGAAACCATAAAAATAGTTTTGCAACACAAAGTCAGAAGTACCTATCTATGAAGCTCACAGAACTGGCAGGAAAGTCACAAATAATCCCGAAGCTTCCTGAAGTTCAATTATCCACGTGCTCATCAACCTGGACAGGGCGGTGAGCTTTGTCACTGCATGGTAGGTCTGCAGAACCAGAACCAAGCTGCTGCTCTGCAGAGCTGGTGAATAAAACTTTACAGTACTGTACATATATGTACTGTATGTTGTTAAAATGGCATAGGTTTAAGAGTTAGAACATTCCAAGAGTGTGAGAAGGGTTTAAAGCCTTAACAATTATAAAAGTACTAAAATAAATAGTGTTCCTACCGGTACTTTGTAGTTTTTCACCCATAACGATGGTGTGTGGAACGTAACCCCCACAGTAATTAAGGGACTACTGTATTGTTTGCTTCATACATATTTTGAGATGTCTTCCGTACAAAAATTGAAACTATAATTTTTATTTTTATTATTTTAACTAAAAAGTTAAAACTGTTGGCTTTTTACAAGTAGTTTTATTTATTATACTTTTGTCTTATTTCTGAAGAATAAAAACTGACCTGGTGCGCTTTGTGTGTTTCTCCACACTTTGAATGAAAGCTTAAGCAACATTTTAGTGTATATAACGACACCTGCGGTAATACAGCCTTTATTTTTGTGTGTTATAACAAATGACTTGGACGTTCTGCTTTCATCATGACTTCTGTGATTTACAACATAATTCAGTGTTTATAATTACTTTAAAAAAAACTTGATTTCAGACACTTAAATATTTTTGTTCAAACAGCAGTTTATCAAAACAAAACACAACAATGATTTGCTAAGCAAAATGACAACTATTAGATTCTTAAATAGGTAATTTTAACATTTAAATGTATTTTTTAAACTGCACCTAAAATGTGTTAAACGTTCAAAGCAAAAACAATTTACCGGTATGTAACTCTGTTTTTCCCTTTTATTTTAGCATTCTTGTAATAAGTAATTTTACAAAAACATACCGACTGACTCATTTTGTTTTTCCTCACCTGTGCACTCGAGGCGGCACGTGACTGAGGATCATATGGAAGAGCTCCTGAGAAAGCTTGGCAGAGTTTAGGGCGGGACATCGGTCCACCTCCAGAGCCAGAGACAGCATCCTTTGGAAGAGGGACACGATTCTGTGGGGAACAAAAACTTCTGTCACAAAGAGTGTGAAAGGAAAAAAACAAACAAATAATCTGATATTTCCTCTGCTTGTTCTTACAGCTTTTGACAAGAGGTTACAAAAAAGATCCTAATTATACTAACAAAAGCCGAAGATAGAGCTGAAGATGTTAAGACTTTCATTATTGCTCAAAGTACAAAATGACATTCTTCTGTCCCTGGATGCAAAAAAACCTGTTCTGCTGGTGATGTTAGACCTCTCAGCAGCTTTTGACATCGTAGACCATCAGGTACTAATCACCCGTTTGGCTCAGCAGGTGGGCCTTCAGGGAGTTGTGCTTGAGTGGTTCAGAACATACTTAACAGACAGAACATTTTCTGTCATGATAGGTGATCTATCCTCCTCTTCGTCAGTCCCTCTGACCTCTGGCGCACCACAGTCATTCTGGGGCCAGTTCTCTTTTCTCTTTACATGCTGCCATTAGGACCAATCATTGCACGCCATAATCTCTCTTTTCATCTGTATGCAGACGATCTACAAATCTATCTGCCGGTCACTCCCAATCCCTCACTCAGTTCAAACTCTATTGTCAACTGCTTAAATGACATTAAGCACTGGCTTTCTCAAAATTTTCTCCACCTAAACACTGATACAACCGAATGCATTTTATTTGGTTCAACCGGTGACACCAGTAACATCCTTCCCAGTCCCAGTCTCGGTTTTCCGCTCCCCCACTTCAACCAGGTGGTAAAAAAAATCGTGGAGTGGAGCTTGACTCCAACTTAAAACTAGATAACCAGATCAGTTCTGTTGTCAAAACAAGCTTCTTTCAGCTCCATCTGCTCTCTAAAGTAAAAGCATTCCTTAGCCGTAGTGATCTGGAGCGAGCTATCCATGCCTTTGTGAGCTCCAGACTTGATTATTGTAATGCTTTATACATTGGAATTAATCAATCTTATATCTCCCGTTTACAACTTGTACAGAATTCTGCCGCCCGCTTTTTGACCAACACACAAAAATATGAACACATCACTCCTGTCCTGTCCTCTCTGCACTGGCTCCCGGTTCAGTTCAGGATAAAGTTCAAGCTGCTGCTGTTTGTTTTTAAAGCTCTGAATGGACTTGCACCTCTCTACATTTCTGAACTTTTAAAAGTCCACCAGCCTGGCAGAGCTTTACGATCTGCCAACCAACACCTGCTGGAGGTGCCTTGCTCAAGGTACAAACGGTGGGGAGACCGGTCCTTTTCTGTTGCCGGCCCTAAAGCCTGGAATAGTCTCCCCTTTGAGCTGCGAGTCACCTCTGATCTGACTCTGTTTAAAACAAGACTGAAGACTCACTTGTTTAAAAAAGCTTTCAGTCTGTAACTTTTATTACTTTTGGTATTTTAGTATTAAGTATTTTATTTCCACTGCCTTTTTTAACTGCTGCTGTGTTTTTATTTTCACTGATTTATTCTACCAGTTTTTATCTTTTTTATCCTTTTAAGCACCTTGGTTGATGCAAGGCATTGTAGGAAGCTGCTATACAACTAAAGTTTATTATTTATTATTACATATCTGTGTCTAATAAAACATCTCCACATGTTGGCATCAAACTATGGAATGGATTTCCTGAACGGAGGCGTGTCTCATGAATCCAGAGTAACAAGACCCGCCTCACATTCAGGAAATCCAGTTCATAGTTTGCAGCCAGCTACAACGTGAGGACTGAGTGAGGAGCATCTTAGCTAACAGCTAGCCAACTTTTCTTCGTAACATGTCCGCTGTGTGGAAATATTTTACACTAAACACCACAAGACAGCAACGTGTAATGTCTGCAGAGCCATAGCGCCAGATTAAACCACGTTCAAGTTAGTTTTACGTTGGACAGTCGAGCTCCGGGGCTTCAGAGGGACGACACTCTCGCTGAACCGAAACACAGGCATCCCTACCCAGCCAGCCGCGTCCCCGTCTCAGTGGAGGGACAAGCTGAGAGCAGCTGACCGAAATCAGAGCGCCCGCCCTGGATTGAACAAGAAAAACACACCGCTGAAGCCACAGAGCTCAAATGTTTACTGAGAAGTTGCTAAACTTCATCATAATTAATGACCCAACAGCCATCAGCTGTAGAAAATGAAGGATTTCACAGCTTGATACTTGCAGCCAACAGTAAACAATCATAAAAAAGCACATTAATTAAAAATCACAAGAAAACTGTATTTTAAAAAACCCCGAAACAAACAGCTACATTATAAAACAATTTAAAATACTAAAAGCAGGAACATGTTTGTGTTGATTTATTCCAATAACTTAGCAGATGTAAAACTATTTAATATTTTATTTAATTCATTTTTTCATTCATTTAAAAGAGACGAAATTAAACAAAGTCATCAAAAAGAAAACACTGAATGAAAAGAGTGCAGAAAGAAGAAAAACAAATCTTATCACCCCCTTAAAATAAACATTAAACCAGTCTGGCCCTTGGCTTGTAGCAAATTTGTTTTTTTTTTGTTTGTTTTGTTTTGGCCCTCGGTGTATTTGACTTTGACACCCCAGATCTAAAACACCTAAAAATTTAACTTCATGTACTCGTTCAACTTTATTATCATCTATAGACATTATAATAGAATCATCTATTTTTCTGTTACCAAAAATCATGAATTTTGTTTTATTCCAGTTTATTGATAATTTGTTGTATTTAAGCCACTCATTAACTTTAGCCATCTCACAAGCCATACATTCTATAATGGTTTTTAAGTCATTCCCGGAACAAAGTAAATTTGTATCATCTGCAAACAGGATGATTTGTAACTTTTTAGTCACCTCACAAATGTCATTGATATACAAAAGAAAAAGCTTTGGTCCTAGCACTGAACCTTGGGGGAATCCACATTTTATATTTTGAAGATGTCATTTTTCATTTCCTAGCTGTACGCTTTGTTTTCGGTTAGTCAATTAACTACTTAACCAGTTATGAACTATCCCTCTTAACCCATAATCTTGCAGCTTGGAAATAGGGGTGCAAATCTTTTAGTGTCTGGCAAATCAATTCGATTGGTGTCACGATTCGATTCAAAATCGATTTTTCGAT
The DNA here is from genome assembly GCA_031762355.1 of Hypsolebias martinsi. Classification (NCBI taxonomy): domain Eukaryota; kingdom Metazoa; phylum Chordata; class Actinopteri; order Cyprinodontiformes; family Rivulidae; genus Hypsolebias; species Hypsolebias martinsi. The sequence continues at coordinate 22,890,519 of JARVGQ010000116.1, read as the reverse complement.
TCAGAAACGATTTTCAATTCAGAAACGATTTTTCTATTAAAATGATCATAAATTTAGCTTCAGTTATGTAACTGACAAGCTGAAAAGAATAAAGAGCAATGTAAACAAATACAACATTTACCGTACTTTGCGCCCCATAAGTCGCTCCGCCCTATAAGTCGCATTGTCCAATTATGTTCAGTAATTTGGAAAAATCCATAAACATGTCGCACCGCCGTATAAGTCACATCTATTATCGTCACCGCTGACGCATCGCCTATGTTAGGTGTCACCGCTGACAACCCGGAAATGTGGGCGGTGTCTTACCAAAAAAGGATTGTTGCAGCCACAGTGCACGGAAGCTTTAACAAGATTAACATGTTAAAAACAATTATTTGTTTGCTGAAAATTATAGCAAAGATGTGTCTGAGCTGAACTTTTCCTTAATAAATGCACGTA
>JARVGQ010000116.1:22846100-22857261 GCA_031762355.1 Hypsolebias martinsi | reverse complement strand
CCATCTAATGACCCGGCATGGTAACTACAGCAGATTCATGAGGGCGGGGGGAAACATTCGGGGGCATGTAAACGCTGCAATTCGCCCGTGTCAACGCAGAACTTTTTCTGTAATTAACATACCCAAAACCTCCGTTTCCCCCCACCGTGTCCGTGTAAATAGGGCCTTAGCTTATCATACTCTTTGAGCTATTTTCTTTTTCATTATTGTGCTTTGCTGAATTAATCAAAAATATTAATTAATTGCAATGAGTTCAAAGTGTAAACAGTAACAGTTATTATTATTTTTGCCTTATTTGATTTATACTGCCATGCTTTCTTTTAATGTTTATGAATTGCGCAAATACTACTAAAATTGTGGACAGTAATCTTGCAATAAATGAAACAATTTCTTTTTTTGTAGAATTAAAAAAAATACTTTCCTTTCATTTAATGTATTGTGTCTTTTTATAGCTAGTTGTTTGCTTTTTCTTTTGCTTTGCTGATAAAAAATGAAAATACATTTTGTGAGGAGTTCACATTGTGAGCATTGAAATCTCAGTAAATAGTACATAATTTACTTGGCTTGGCTTCCTTCCATTTAAATAGCAAACTATAAGCATTTCCCATATTTCTGAACTTTGTATTTGTGGCACATTTATTTATGATCTTATTTCTTTCGCAAAAGCCTGAAAAGCTGTTTCATTGTCAAGTGTTGTCATAAATACATTAGAGCAGCTGCTTTCAATGGTTTTCATAAGTACTTGTTTTTTTAGATTTGCACTTTTAATTATCTACGAGCTACTTCTCCTTAATCTGTCACTTAAGCTGTCCTTGTGGGGTGGGGGTCAAAATATTTAGAGGTGAATTTTTAGCACAATCTCTGCAGGCAGAGTAAGTAAATCCCATCTGAGTGCAATGCTTTAACAAGCTTCTACTGATGTAATTGCAGAGTTCAGAAGCAATGATGATTGCAGATAATGACAAGTGCACAGCAAAGCGACCCCATCAGTTGCCCCTAAATCAGTGTTGTCGTTCATTATATCTGTATTCCCAAGGAGCGTTTTGTTGTGCAACTTTGTTAAGTCCAGACCTGAAACTGGTGGTGTGAGGAATGTGCACGTCTGAAAGTAAAACTGGACACAATCTAAGCTCGTGTGCAGATACGAACTCCAAAATGTCAACTGAACTTTAAGAGCAAGCGGAGTCGGACTTACGACACCATTGGTGGTGTTAAACTCTGTCCAGAAGTCATCAAAGTGACACGGTCTGACAGAGCCACACTACATCAACCTCTTTACTGCACTGTAAAATTTGACACATTTGTCTGTGTGCATTTTTACAATTTTTATGTACATCACCAAAATTTTATTTTTATTATTTTAAATAATGCTTATCCCTTTCTTTTGCGTTAAAGGCTGTTTTCCCCACTCGATGAACTTTAGTCTACTGAAGATGACTCAAACAAAGATGCAGTGCTTCTCTGAGGCGCAGCTCTAAAAGAAGTTAATTTATGGCCTGTTTAGGAGGCAGGTTTTGGCTTGAATACCTAATGAGGAGGCGCACCTGCAGCCGCATACCAATGAATGGAAACGACGGTTTGTATTTACGCCTCCCTAAGCCATTGGGACCTCCTGATCTGACCACTAATTGGCCAGCAAAGAGAAATAGAGATAACTTTCTTGCTATCTTAACTGCTGAATCTGCAAATATCAGACGTAGATCTACCATAATTCAGGGAGTTGGGTTGTGGAATGAATTGGAGACAGATGTTAAGGAAGCTCAATCAATGGTCATATTTAAAAGAATGGTTAAGTTTAAATTGTTAAAAACATATATCTAAACGAGTTTAATTCAGAAATTGTATGAGATAAAGGAGGTTAAATGATTTGTTCATTTTGTTTTTGGTACTAAAAGAAAACTGTTGTATGAATTGTTTGTTAGAGAATAAGGGGCAGATAAAATAAGATTTTTTTCTTCATCTGCTGCCTTTCATTTTATATATGTTTTTTTTTTTCTTTTCTTATTGTATGTATTTTTTTTTTGTATTTTATTATAAAATGAATGAAATAAATAAACTAAACTAAAATTAAACACGGTGGGGCAACACAATAAGCATATGTGTCTGTAATATTTAAATGACCAAAGAAGTGAGGTATTCTTTGTTTGTTTCTATAAAATGTGACCATATTCATGAGGCGTTACTTTTGTCTGTAAATGGAAAGAATCAACATTTTCTGAACCAGAGCCTGAATGTGTCTCAGTTGACCTCTTTGTCTTTGAGCTGCAGTTTCTCCTGAGCGTGTCGAAGCTCCTCCTCCAGGTGCGAGTCCCTCCTGGAGGTCAGTCGCTGTTCCGCCTCCTCTGATTTAAGACGCTCAAGCGTGAAGACGTTCTGCCTCTCGTCGCCACCATCTACGAGGCGGAGAGGATTTTAAACAAATAAGAAATTGGCTCCGCGTTAAATTTACGTGAGTGTGAGCCGAACGTCCTGCCTTGAAGCTGCTGGAGCTCGTCTCGTAAAGTCTGGTTGTCCTCCTCCAGCAGGCGAATGTTGTACTGGAGCTCCTGCTTCTCTTGTCTCAGTGACGCCACCTCCTCCCTCAGCTCGAGCTCTTGGGTTTTGAACAGCTGCACGAAACACACCGTCATGGTCTTTATTTAGAGCGACTCAAACCCAAACTCCTGACTGTGCGGTTTGTGACAGTTGACCGCACCTCCACTTGACCGTGCAGGCGCTGCAGCTCTTCATCTCTGAGGTGCTGATTCTCCCTGAGCTGACCACAGCTCAGCTTCAGATCTTTGTGAAGGCTCTCCCACCTCTGCGCCTCTGCCTGGGCTGTGTTCAGTGCTTCCTGTGGGCAAAAAAAAAAAAATTACAATTTAACTGAAAAAATATAAACTGTAGTGGAGATATTCTAATAAATCTGACACGACTGTGATGTTTGCGCTGTCAGAGGAGGCTCCGTTGTTTCACCTGCAGCGTCTCAGCTCTGCTGAGCGCCTCACTTCTCTCCTGAGAGGCCTTCTGCAGCGAAACGAAGGCCTTTTCCTCATACATCTGCCTCTGCCTCTCCATCTGCAGCACCAGCTTCTTCACTCCATCTTTGGGAAATGTCTGTGGGAGCACAACACTGCAGGGTTAAACCTTTAAATAGAAACTAACAAACTGAGGAGTACCCATGAAAATATAGACCTAAAGTGAAGTTCTCAGTCATTTCAGGGAGGGAAATGTTTGCAGAAACCATATAAAAACTGTGTGATTAAACAAAAATGCATCAGTGGTTTACCTTCTGCTTCTTACCTGCACACAGACTTGCAGCTGCGCCTCCAGAACTTTAATCTTGTTTCTCAGCAGGTCCTCACTGCAGCGAGACTGTGGGTTAGAGAGGAAATGAGTGACTGTCGGGCTCTAACCTGCAGATGGAAAGTTAATGCTTCTTGTGTCAACAGCTGAGACAAACAGCGGGCAGCTGAACCAGTTTATCTTCAAGAGACATCATAAAGAGCAGAAACGGGTACACTGGAAAACTGCCAGGTGATAACACACCTCAGTGAGAAACAGCTTGAAATTTAAAAAAAAGAGAAATTTCACTTAAACAGTAAAAATGATTGGAAACAAATTTAAAACTAATATCTACATCCAGTGTTAGAACCAGATGAAAGCTGCCGAGGATGCACCTCAGTCAGACTGGCACGCCCTTCCTGTGTCAGAGCGACAGTTTGTGCTCGTCCTATAGATGAAAACGGAAGCAGGAAGCTCGAAAACCACAAGCTGCACAGGCCTTCCTGAGACACCAGCAGCTGCACGCTGATGGGAAACCAACCGAAGGAAGAGCAAAAGCCAGCGAGAGCACGAGCGTAAACGATCAAAAATGCACGTTTAGAGCTTTAAGACTGCAGTTTTTAAAATCTGAGCGCCTCTGATGTGTGTTAGCATCTTACCGTCCACAACACATCCGATGAGTTGATGAGGGTTGCTGTGATCTCCTTGAGGAGAGCCAGTTTCTTCTTCACCGCCTCCTCTCTCCACAGGGCTTCCTGAGAAGACGAAAGATCAGACGAGTGATTTCTGCAGCAGTGAAACGCAAACTGAGCACATTTAGCGTCGCTTTGCATGAAGTTATAGTAAAACGTCCTGCTGAGCGTGGCGTTTGATTCACCTGCAGGCAGTCTGATAATCTCTGGATGTCCTGTAAAGAGATATAAAAGATTAAAAACAGGTCAAATCTGAATAGGAAAAAGGACATTTGATTACAACAATAATTTTTTTTTTAAAAACACGTTTTTCATCAATTTGTTGTGAAATAAATTCTACTTTTCTTTATGTCATAATGATTTCAAGACCGGCAGCACGGTGGCTCAGCTGGTAGAGCTGTTGCCTCTCAGCGAGAAGGTCGCTGGATCGAATCCCGGCCGGGCATTTTTCTGGGGGTAGTTTGCATGTTCTCTTCGTGCATGCATAGTATTCTCTGGGTATTCCTGTTTCCTCCCACAGACCAAAAACATGTATGTTAGACTGACTGGTAACTCTGAACTGTCCCTAGATGTGAGTGAGAGTGAATGGTTGTTTGTCTCCATGTGTCCCAGTGATGGACTGGAGGCCTGTCCAGGGTGTCCCTCCTCAAATCCAGCACGTGATGGCTGGATATGTGCACCAGTGACCCCGTGACCCAAAACGGAAGAAATGGGTAAAGATAATGGATGGATGGATTCCGAGACCGTTAACCTTTGTCTCCACCTGAACTTTGTAAAGAAATACCAAAAAAGCAGCTGTCTGAAACTTACCGACTCTTTGACCGTGACGAGGCCGGACCTGTGAGGCGATGAAGAACATAAAACCCAAATCAGAGCCGCCTCGCATCATAAAGCTGACATTTGATGATAACTCAGTTCAACTCACTCTGTCTGCGCGCTGACCTCTCGACGTGTCTTTTTTTGGTGAGAATTTTCCGTCTGCACCGACAATGTTTGGTGAATCCTTTCCGTCTGAGTCATTGTTCTGACGCTTGTCTTCTGAGCTACGAGAGAAAATAAAAGCTATCTTGTTAGTAAATCAGATTTAATTACATTTAACAGCACAAAATGTTGCATAATTGTGCTCCCATTCATACTGCTGTCTCTTTTCTGTGTGCTTTTTATCCAGAGCTGGCTGGATTCCATTGTCACTGCCGTGGAGGTAGACGTCTGTTTCTTTGCATGACTTTTCTCTTGCTTGGTCGGTTTTACCGGTTCTAACCATAAAGCAGCCTAAAGAAATATTAAAGAATAAATAGAAGAATTACTCACACCCTGACCAGAAACAGCAGAAGAGGTCTAGATAATAAAGCATCATTTACCCATTTGCTGGTGCCTGGAGATTCAGTTATTCTGCTCTCTGTTGTTAAAATCATCTCTTGATGTCCATCAGCAGAGGGTGAATATTGTATATTTGTAAACAGTCTCTCAGACTTACTGAGATATTTATCTGAAAATCTCTCCAGAGCAGAGTTTCCTCTCCGGGAGCAGTTCTGACACTTCGGGCGACTCAGCTCTGGGCTGACTGATCTCCTCCTCAGAAACTCCAGCTGCCTTTTTTCCTTCAGTTCATTCTTGATCTGTCTCGTGTCCACGTCTCTCGTGGGGCTTCGACACGACGTCACGTTGTTGCGTCCTCTTAGGTCTTCCCGTCTCTCAGCTCTGCAATCCACTTTTTGGTCAAACTCTCTCTCTGGGAAGTATTTTGTTTTGAAGCTGGTCGAGGAGTCCATGGCAGCTCCTCGGGCTGTTCACGCAGCCTCAGCACTACAAAGACGACAACGTTAGAAACTATTTAACTATTTCAGACAACTGAACATACATATACTGATTTATTGATTTGTGAAAAAGAAGCTGTTGAAAACGTTACAAAGAATAAAGTGTGAATTGTGCTTCACTCTCAGAACCTTTTGTTTACTCAAAGGAACGTTGGTGATCTGTGCCGGCTGATGTGATCAGTCAGGCATAAAGAAAAGTAACAACGTGGATCTTAAACATTCTCTAAGCAGAATGAATCATCGGCACAAGTTTACCTCTAAAAGTATAACCAAAGTCGTGTTATATATATTTGATTAAAAAGCTTCTTTAACATCCATTTCCACAGAGGTGAAGCCTCGTGCAGGCCCCGGCAACTGTTGATTACAGCCGTGCAGGTGCAAGAAAAATCAAAGACAAAATGCTGCTCAACACGCATAAATTCATGGTGATGGGGGCTTACCTTTTAATCCATCCTGTTCACAGTGGGAGAATCTTTCTGGGGAGAGGAGAGGTCAAACATTTTCCTTCTCTTCTCTCACAGCGTACAAGGTTTTTGTCTTTGTTTCACATGTAGCTGTTTCTGTAGAGCATAATTTTACAGGAAGTGAAGAGAACCACAGCGTCATATGTTCCTCTATCTCAGCAGCCACTCGTTCCACGCCGATGCCACATACGGGTGGGCCTCAAGATTACAGACTCGGCCAGCTCCCCTCACTCCTGCACGCATTCTGGGATAAAACACAGAGAAAAAAGATCAGTTGTGTGTGTGAACTTTTGTGGCCGGCGCCACATTTCTCATTCAAATAAATTACTGACTGACCGTAATACACAGAGGTTTGTCAAGTACTTTAACCTGACATATCTAATTTACATTTAAACACATTTTCAAGACCATTTACACAAAAACACTTAATTTTATCATTATGTAAACTCTAAACCCTTCATACACTTCCTCATGATCACAGTCACTCAAAACTCAGCCTTTAGGCAGCTATTGGCAACCAAGTAGCAGTTAAAAAAAACAACACTTACAAACAGGTTTTTTCGACCTAAATTGTATTGTTTTCAGCAGGTGTATTAATTTAAATAATAAATAAAGTTTAATATGGATTATATGCCATTAGTTTATGAACCACTGGTCTTGGATACATACTTTTTACCTTTGCTCAAAAAGGTAACAAAAATAATTGGTATTTCAAGTGAAGATTATTATTATCAAACTGTAAATCAGCTTTATATATAAATCTATAACTATATAATTGTACATAAATACACATATAGCTTTATGTTAAAAAGGATATAATTAAAAACAAGATATATGTGGTCTTTGAAAACACATGTAAAATTTGAAATACTTTGTCTTGAGTTTATATCTCCTAAACATTTATTCTTAACCAAAATTCTAGTATGTGTGCCCAATAATATGTTTAGCATATATATTTAATTCTTAGTTTCAAAGTCAAAGTCAAAAAGTCAAAGTGTCATTATTATTTCTTTGTCATACGCACCACATGTGGTACATGTGGCGGAACAAAATTGTGTACACAGTGTCCCCAAGTTACATCATTACTTCATTTATTAGTGGGAACCAAGTGTTTCCTCTTTTGCACAGTTTACTTATAATGTAGCTGAATGTTTACATTGCTGAAAACTTTGGAAGGAAGTGCACACACAATGCTTAACAAAACAATGTAATTATTCTATTGCCATATCTGTAATTAGTTTTTAGTTTTAGTAGCTCTTACCTTGCTCCTATGTGGTTTTGTTTATATTTTCGTACATTTCTTTCGGTGTATTGGTACCTCATTATACTAAATATTTAATATAACCACTGTTGACTGAACTTTACTCGTTATTTCTGCATATACATGTGCTGTAATTTAGTAAATATTCTTGTGTTAATTGTAGATTAAGCTGTCTGTTTGCTCACAGCGCCATCTAGCGGTCGCACTTTGAAAAATAAATGAGATCCGCCCTGAACTCTCGCGAGATTTCCTCCTGCGTCCGCCATCCTTGTTGCTTTGCAGAAGGGCACGGAGAGGCTGAAACAAGGGTGCCCGGCGAAGCAAGAACTTGGCACTTCACATTTTTTTCAATCATGCTGTCGAGACTTGTTATTCTCGCAGGTCTGTATTAAAGTAGCTTTTACGCTGACCGTAATAACTCTATGTCTTTAGCGTACATACAATTTGAGAGGCTGTTTAAAATGGCTAAATCTGAAGGGTAACCTGAAGGCCGCACACTCAATGAGACGTGCTAATGCTAGCTGTCTGTTGTTGCTAATACAGTTTGTTAGATTTGAGGTTTGTTGCATTCATGCTTGTATCAACAGTAACAAGAAAATCAATGTAATATAGCTGGTATCTGTTATTTTTATTTGGGTTTAGCTTTAGTAAACTGAAGCTAAACTAGCTAACATTAGCTTTGCACAGCTAGTTATGTATTTAGGGTATTTTCTTGAAGGAAGAGCCCAATTATATCGCCTCCTAATGTTTTATTTATTTATTTACTTTAAAACTTGCTATTGTAATGTCCACCATGTCTTAATACTGTGTTATTTTCTGTCAGTCGGTAAAAGTCCTCCAAAATACCTTGTCTCAAGTGTATATGGCAAATAATCTTAACAGGTTTTCAGGCATTTTGCCAAATTGTTTATTTAATTTAATGTTCATGCGTTCCAACTCTGCAAAGGTTAATGTCTTTTTTGCTAATATTTTGCATGATTGTGTAGATAATAAAAATATATACATTATGAACATAACTTTCAACTTGTTTCTTCTGTTTTCAGCCAACTCCCTGAAAGGCTGTGGCCCCATTAGAGCTGGGTTTGTATCTTCAGTATTGCTTTTATAAATGCAGTGTTTCTCCAACTAATAATGCAGGAGCTCAGATGTCTCCTGAAATTATTGCTGTACTTCTGTTTTTTTGTCCCAACAAGTGCATCATTTTCACCTTATTTCACACAAATGTGTGTAGTATGCACAAGGAAATTGTGAATATGCAAACATCAGCTCTACACTTGTGATGTTGACGTCACAACAAGTGATAAATCAGATTCTGGAATATCATGAATAAACGATGCAAATTTATGTACAGTAATTTTACTGTTAACACAGCCATTTATTGGTTTAAAAAGCAAACAAGCGAATCAACTGGGAGCCCTAAATTTAAGCAAAGTACTAATGAATGTGGTGACATAGAGTTACAGCTGTAAATCCAGTGATGGCTTTTTATTTTGTATGTTAATCTGACTAAAACAAAAGATTTGCCTGAAGTGTCTGGGAGTTAAGCTGAAATATATGCAGTTTTCTTTATAAGCTTCTGATAAAATCTAGAAAAGACTGCCTCAGTCAAAGAAAACATGAGCTAGAAGATCCCTGTTTGCCATCATTTGATGAATTTTCAAGTAGACTAATCCACTCGTTGTCTACCTCAGCTTGGTCCATGGGTCTCACTCCCTGCATACATCATCCCAGAGTCTGGCCCCTCTTCCGCCTTTGCCTGAGACAGGAGGCAAAGTGCGACTTGGCTTCATCCCAGAGGAGTTTTTTCAGCTGTTGTACCCCAAAACTGGAGTTACAGGTTAGTGTTGTTGCATGATTTGCAAGCTTTTTATATGTATTTATTAACGGTTATTTAACCAGTCAAATCCCACTGAGGTCACAAATCTTTTTTTGCAATGGAGGCCTAGGCCTGAAAGCAGCCTAACATGCATGTTTTTGGGCTGTGGGAGGAAACCAGTGTATAGTAGTCCCTCGTTTATTGCGGGGGTTACGTTCCAGACCCCTGGCAATAAGTAAAACTCAGCGAAGTAGCAATTTTATATTTATTTTAGTTTTTATATATATTTTAAGACTTTAGAAACCCTTCCTACACTCTTGCAATTTTCTACACTCAAATTGGTTGAGTCCGGCGGTCCGATAAAGAGATAAAGTCCCGGTGTGCTCCAGAGAGTAGCCAGACCCATGGCGATGCCTCCCCCGCTTGAAAGTCCTCATGGGCCGACTCTGATTTGTGGATAGGTCTGGAAGTCGGGTTCTGCTGCGGTTCTGGTCCTGTTCCCGGTGGGTTCCGTGCAGGTTTCTGCATCTGCTGGGCGTCGAAGTCACTGTACAGTAATAAGTACCTAACTTTTTCAGATCAGATCAAAACTTTCCCTCTGTGTATTTCAGCAGAAAGCAACGGGGCCTCTGGTCGGGGCACTGTTGGCTTCTGGGAAATGAAGTCCTTATGAGCGGGTATACAGGCTTATTGAGTGAGAACTACAAAATGGCGGTGCCTGTCTGAAGTATTTTTATTTTCTCGTTAACTTTTTACTGTACAGTATCCAGTACTGTCCCAATCACGTGAGTAATATTAAAGTTGTCAATCATGTATCCTGTACAATTTTTGTTCTCCTCTTTTTCAGTCTTACTTTGAAAAACCGCGTAAAGTCAAACCGCGAAGTAGCGAGGAACTAATGTACCTGGAGAAAACTCATGCAGACACGAGAACATTCAAACTCCTTACAGAAAGATCTCAGATCCAAACAGGGCAGTGAGCCCAGGACCTTCTTGCTGTGAGGCAACTGTGTCTCTGTGCTGCCCTACTTAGCTTCTAAATCTTACTTTTGGAAGCATAAACTGCTAAATGTTTTATAAAACACGCTTCACCCTTAAGACCCATTCAACAAGATGGTGTTTGAACATCTCTTCATGTTTGCCTTACTGCAGGATATGACCCAGCTGATTACTTATCATTTTTCCTTCAGGACCCTACATGTTTGGCACTGGTCTCATCATCTACCTGCTTTCCAAGGAAATCTACGTGATCAACCATGAGACGATTTATGCTATCAGCTTAGGCTCTGTCATAGTTTATGGTGTCAAGAAATATGGTCCAAGTGTTGCAGCTTATCTTGACAAACTGAATGAGGTAAGGGCATGGCTGTTTTCAAAGCAGAAAACAGACTACTGATAATGTATACATGAATCTGCATGCACATTGTTTTTGTGGTCACAAACTTGATGCTCCATTCCTTGCCATTAAAGTGGAAGAAGTAAAGTGAGAAACATTCAACAAAATGAGACATTGCTTTGAACTTGATTTAAACGGTCACCAATTAAATATGACTTGTATGTTAGCTGATGCTAATTTTGTTTCAGCCTCCTAATGTACTGCAATATTTCTGTCAGATTAGCATTAATGATGTTTATTAAATCAATTCGCAAATCACTTGAAGACCTCACAACCCTCCAATCCTCTTTACAATCTACATAGGTAATGTATGCCAGAGCATCCCTGATGCATCCTTACATTTCTATGCTGATGACACAGTTGTTTACTGTCGAACTAAAACAGTTGCTAAGGCTTTCCAGCTTTTGCAATCCGCTTTTGACATCATCCAGTCAGATTTGTTCCGTCTCAAA
>JARVGQ010000116.1:22803286-22814377 GCA_031762355.1 Hypsolebias martinsi | reverse complement strand
CACACACACACACACACACACACACACACACACACACACACACACACACACACACACACACACACACGCACACACAAATTCAAATCAACATAAAATAGAGCGTACACCGGTCCGTTGATAATGAGAGCCATCATGACGTTCATGTCAGCGATGTACTCCTGAAGGTCTGGATACGGCAGGTCCAGCTCTGTGCTCCTGTTACACACAAAATAGAGGTTGCATTGCTCCCAATGAAATGTGAAGACTTCCACTGAAGATGAAGCCAAAGATCTGTCAAAACGTCTCACTTTTCCATGATGTCCCTTGTCGTGTAGACGTGCATGACACCGTTGACCATCTTACAGCCGTAGCCCTCATCAGAAGGCATGCTGGCAGGGTCCTGGTTTTCATACGGGTGCTTGTCAGAAGTAGGTGGGTGCACGGTGGCATCTGCAAAGAGGCAGAATATCACACTCGTGTAGCCAACATCTGACTTAAAGAGCCTACATGTTGTGACAGTATGTTGTGGGGTAGTGTAGCAGATTGAAACTATTTACATCTGGGAGTGTACCAGGGTGTATTTTATTATGAGAATAGTACAACAGGTGACACCACATGACAGGTCGCTCACTCTGTTAAAGAGATTACATCATATAACAGGAAATAATAGTTCCTAACATTATTTGGAGGATCTATGAGAATAGTTTGTGTACTTTAATCTAAAATAAATTAAGGCAAATATAAAAACAGAACTTGTGAATACTAAAGTATAGCAAGTAGCAGCTTTGCCAATGTCACTTTCTGAGTAAAACTTTATCCTCTACCTTGTGTCTCTTTAACGTATAGTTGAGTTTTGTGTTGTGGTTTTGAGTAGTTAGTAACTTACCGGTACATGTAGCAGATAGTAGTCAGCGCAAATTTACTTTGGAGTATCAGAGAAGATCTTCTGAATTCATGGAGTTAACTACTATTCACAAGTAGACTGTTCCAAAAATGAATTTATGCACCTCATATCTCAAACTTGAGAATTTCTTTTTCAGTTTTGTAAAGGGATAGTTCAGTTCTTTGGAAGCAGGGTGCTGTAGATCTGTTATGAACAGTTAGTATCTTTCCTGTCGTGGATAACTCTTTTAATGACCTCTGTTTGGAAAAAGTTTTTTTTTTCTAACCAGATTGATGAGCTGACAATTAGTTTATGCACAGCCAAGCTATCTTAAAACAACTATAATTCCCTTGTTTTTATTTGAAAGTGGGACCATCAAAGCTTTTTGTCACTACAATTTTAGGATGTTCAAGATGTCCATCTCTTGGCAGTCAAATACAGGTGTGGGGTTGCCAACGTGAACATACTGAGCCACCAGCATCATCTTTAACTTTTGTTTTTACTTTTTTGCTTTACACTCTTTATACAACTAATACATCAATACATAGGCATTTTTTAATGTTAAAGTCTTAGATTAGAAGTTAAGTTGGAGTTGTGGGCAGCAGCTGCAGTGGACAATTTCAACTATTCTCCAGAATTTCTTGTTGTTCAAAGATCTGAACAATCCTAATTCAGTGGCTGAGAATAGAAAAGAAAAGATGGAGAACACCAACCTGCAGTGACAGATGTTTCTGGGATCTCTTCCTCATAGATGTCTAAGTCCAGAGGTCTCTCGCTCAGCTCCTGAAGATAACGGGTGGTGGTCCTGCAGAAGCTCTGCAGAGACAGACTCATGTACTTTTGCCTGATGAACAGAGCCTTTACTACACATTTGGCAGCATCCAGCAGGTCGGTGAATGGAACCTTGATGGAACACAGGAGCAACAACACAACAGCATATGTCCATGAGAGAAGAGGTGCCATTTGCCTGTGAGAAATCACACAGTTTATTTATTTTTAATCTACTCTGATTTACCCCACATTTCTCCTCTCCAGAAATAGTGACTCTTTGGTACTCCCGCTCAGTAATAAGGTCTCTGTCTTGCTGATCTGGAGCCTCGCTCTGCTCCTTCATGAATCTAATAATAGATTATTAAACATGTTACAGAACTTAAATAACATTATAATCATAACAAGATCACTGTGGGCTCACTCGAGATCTGTGGCACTGTCAGTCTTCATAAAGTCCTGTTTGGCTCGTAGGAGGATGTCAGGTTCAAACCTGGAGGGTAAAGAATGTTGAAATCTTTCTTTGGATCTTAAACTATTATACGTGCTGCTTTGTTCATTTTTTGTTTGTGATATTTACTTGACATCCTGGCTGATCTGTCGCTCAAGGCGATGCCTCTTCTCCTCGAGCTGCTCGATGGGGCTGTCCTCAGGAAACTCATAGGGAGCGCTCCGCATCTCGCTCTCTGCCAGGCTGCGGGAGAAAAGCTCCTTCACACAAACAACAAGGAAGCCACAAGTTAGCTTAAAACCACCTATTAAAGGTAACAAAGCTTCATGACTGACTTCTGACCTCAGCTATCTCTTTGTATTTCCCGTCCATGGAGGTGCGCAGGTCAATGGATTGTTTCAAGGCCACAGGGATCCCAGGTAAGGAATGCTGAGAAGTGAGGAGGCGGCGAGGATTACGCACTTCAACTGAGAGAATTAGAGGGAAAGGTAACTTTTTAGTAAAAACTTTGTGTTTCAATACTTTTCAAACTATTTTAGTTTGCACTTCCAGGAAAAACTTTATGAAACTCCAGTCTGAATTGTACCAGGCTGCTCTGGGAGTGTTACAGCTAGCTGCTGTTACACAAATAACCATATAATTCTGTTTAAATAACAGCAATGTGAAGCTGATAGCAATGGTAAGGTTTATACAATAACATTCACATGAATCACTGAGAGGAGAGCAATCCATTTTGGTGTTAACACCCTCAGCCTAGCCTGAATTAAACCCTTATTTCCCCAAACTGAGCTCAAATTAAAAGGTTAGACATTAAGTGTTCAGAATCCGACTTAAAAAAAAAATCTGAACTGGTTTTATTAGGAAATAAAAAAATCTGTTGGATTTTTTTCTACTTTAAACCCCCACACCATCTTTTACACAGACGTCCATTTTTCACTATTTTATTTTATTTTTTTAAAGCACACCTGCATGCATTTTGCTCTTACGCAGACTTGGCATCCATACGTATTCATAGACAGAAGCATTATAATTTAATTAATTAATTAATTTTGTTTATTTAATTAAAGCTGTGAATGGCCCCGTTCTCTTTGTCACATCTAAAGCCTGGTAGTGACGCCATCAGCATGTCTTTTAATTTAGTCAAAAACCGACAGCAACCTTTTATTTTGTCATACAGAAGAGTCTTTGATGACACTTTGAATCAGCTGAGCAAGCTCACTCAACCAATTTAAGAACATCTAATTAGTGCGCTTTACTTCCTGTGCCATACAGATGATTATCATCATCCAGAACAGTTTGGAGAAGCTTGTTTCTCTTTCACAATAAAGGAGGTCTGATCTCAGAGGTTGGTTGTGCCTTCAAACACAATGACCCATTTAGGAGGAGAGCACATCAGCACACACACAAGCCTTTGTTGCTCCACAAGACCACCATTTTAAACCATTTTAAACAAACTTAGCTGCTATAGCTGAACAAGGAGGGGAAAACTAAGTAGACCCTTAAAAAGAAAAGGCTTGAGATAAAGAAAGATGAACGTCGATAATTTAACCAGGCTTGGTTACATCAGTGTAGGACAAAAACGGTTGCAGCAACAGAGAAACAAAAACAGTTTAATATACAGGTCCTTCCTGTAGTTTTCATTTATTTTTTGTCCTGGGTGTTTTATTTATTTATTTATTTGATAGATATCAATCTGTACTTTGAAACTCTGCCCCTGTCACTGAAATATTCATCATGATGTTAAATATTTTATTGTGTCAGCGGGGCTGATGCCCCTCGGTATTTATAGACCATTCTTGAAGGAAGGTCAGGGAGGATTCACAGTGTCATACAGAGTTTGATTTGTTTAGCACCTTTCTGAAAGTGTCATCTCCAAGTAACTGGACTGAAGAGATATTTACAAAACTTTATTAGCATTTGTGAGATGATATTTACTTTCAAGGAGCTTCTTCTTATCTCATAAAGTGATGTTGACCTGTTGTTCCTCAGGAATTCTGAAGGTCTTTGAAAGTGTTTCTTTAGACACCGACTGCTTTTTCTACTCAGTTTCAGCCCAAGTGCTTGTTTAAAAGAGGAAAAAGATTATGGTAAAATAATTGGATGGCGTACAACTCACCACATATTTTCACTCCCTGCTCAACAGTCCAATCAACACATCCCACTCAACACCAAGAACAAGTTCGGCTGCACCACATGGCAGGAAAGTTAAACATCGACTGTATCTGAGACAATGAACACCGAGGGAAACAGATTTCTGTGAATAAATATCCAACTCAACCTGTGTTGAGTACACTAAAACCAAATAAATTTTGTGTTTATATCTAATTTTAACTCAAAGATATATAAGACTGGTACATTATTTAAATGTTAGTATAGAAAGCAATAATTCTGGAGTTGGTCATTTTTTATATTGAGTTGACTGAAGATAAGGCAGTTTTAATAATTTAAATTAGTTGATTTTATGTAAAAACCCGAACTCAAAGAAAGTTTTATTATCATCCACCTTTTATGATGTTCTTATGTATATGTGTATGTGTGAGTTTGTTTGTATGCTTTTTTTTGTCTGTTAGCAAAATATCTTGAGGATTTTAATGAAAGTGGCAGTTCACTGTTTGTGCATTTATAATGGATCATTGTTTGAGTCATCCTGATTCAAGATGAATGCCACTAATCGATTTCAGCCAAAAAGAAAAACATCTATAATTTGATCAGTTTTACAGATAGTCAGGCAAAATTTAGTGCTGGTGCAGCTGAAAGTCATCCGCATCACATATTCTAAGCACTAACAGATTGACACAAAAATTATTCTAAAACTTTGTCATGCAAGAAGCGGATGATACGCATTTCTTCCAGGAATGCCAGTTTCTTTTAATAATTTCCTTCAAGCAGCTCAAAATCAACGATGCGCCTTTGCCAGTAGCGGAATAAGATGCCTCACCGCTGAAAACAACCCCTAAACAAATAATGTAAAGGAGCTCAGTGACTAGTTTTTCAGCTTTTTCTTCTGCTAACCAGGTTAGTAGAAAATTTTGAAATAATTCCTTGTTTTGTTTTTTTTGCTTTGTACAGGCAAATTATTAATATTTTTCATTTGCAAATGAAAATATTTGAAAATCGCTTCTTTGTTCAGAACATAAAAAGAATAGCTTTCTATTCAAAGTAAGGCTGATTGGATAAGAGGACAAGCTGTGATGCTAACCGGCCCTGCAGACAGATGCTCATCTGTGCAGCGTAAAAGCTGTTCTCTCCACTGTCAGCTCAGAGCGCATCAAACCATCCTGATCGCCGTGGACACTGAAGGGCAGGAAACGACCTGCAGCAAACGACATCCATGATCGGCTACAATAGGGCCAAGCCCAGCCTAGGCTTCCAGACCCAAAGCTAAGCCCCTAATGGCTGCTATATTTGGATTGGTAGCATCCATAGTTATATAACAACTCGTCCCCTCACAGTTGGAGTGCAAACCACTCAGAAAATAAAACCATCAGCGTTTCACCTAATCTGGTCCAGATTAAGGTTTTGTTGTTTTAAGAAGGGCACAGTACAAGGACTTCATGCACAAATGAGTAAAACTGATTTTAAAAAGTCCAGGCTCTGCAACATGTTGACTAAAAAACAGTGAATTGCACGTTTTTTTTCTCAGCTTGTTGCTCTGTATTCTCACCTAGCATTAAAGTAAGATTGCATTCTACAAAACATAGTTTATTTTAAAGGAGCTTTAAAGTACAAGTGAAACGCTTTACATTGGGCTCAGAGGTCAAGGGTCAAGCTACATCCAGAAGGAGCAATACCCCAAATCATCTGATTTCCCTCTTTGTCAGGTAATTTTTGACATCCCACTGTGCCTGAGCTCTCAGGCCAAAAGTTGAGCATCTTCTCACTATTTTATCCCCCATCGTTTAAACCACCAAATCACCACCAACAGCAGATTTTGTTCAGTTCGAACTCTTTGACTCATTGCCTCGGTGGCGAGTGTCTTGCAGTGAAAGCTGTGCGTTCTTGAAAAGGGAGAATTCAGTATTTTAGCCCTCAGATGTGTTTTTATCTCTACAGCTGCATGTGCACCATCTAACTTGTGCTGCAGATATTTATCTGCACTTCTTATCTGTGCACAGTTGCACCTTTTTACTACTCTTGACAATGCATGAGAAAGCAAGTTTGTGGTGCAAAATCAATCAACACTCAGTCTCCTCAGCACAGCAAACACGTCACCGCTTGGGTGATGTTGGAGAAAGCCATCAAGGGACGGGCAGATGGGCTGGGTTGGAGGGAAGAGGAGTATTTTAGATATTTTTTAAATAATATTTTATGACGTATGAGTGTAGTGGAGCATGCCTGTCTCCTCAGAGCCGGTGTTAACCAGCAGCTAGCAGGGTCAAATGAGGACAGACAGACAAACAGAGAGGGAATGAGATACTCCTGACAGTGAGATGCCAAATGACACCGGATGACGACTGCTGGTTAGAACATGATGGAAGGCAGGAAGGAAAAAATAGAGAAACAGGAAAGAAACACTTAAACACTCCATGTGAAACTTAAACACACTTCCACAAATACATCTTCAGTTCAGTTCACTCACAGAATCAAACAGCCATCCTTAATCTGTCCCTGTCATAAATACAGAGAGCGGGTCCGGCAGATCCATGAGCTCCCCCCTCATTTCCCCCCTCTGCTCTGCCTGCTTCCTGGTTCAGGCCAGCTGTCGCTGCATTAGCTGCCTCTGGAGCTCATCTTCCACATTTAAAAAGCCACTGACTTCTATCTGGACTGTACCACAGGAGGGAAGAGAGGCAGGGGGGTGAAACCATGTGAATCATTGAGACCAACGAGATGCTCCTGCGCTCAGTTTCCTCAGCAGCACCCCTCTCTTCTTCTTTTATCGTCTGTGCTGTTTTTGCTGAAGAGACCACGTGTTTAGTGTTTGTGTCATTCACGTGTGTGAGAGGAAAATGATGCTGTCTCAGCTGTAAGGTTTGAATTGTCCTAAGTTTTTTTCTTTGCTGGTGAATAATAGACGCCTGAGGGAGATAAATGTCCTAAAGATGAAAACTTGCCTGCATTTCTGTTCACACAAATAAAATAAAAGGAGCAAAACATTAAGAATGCAGTAATATTTAACAGCAACAACAGTCTCTAACTTTTATTATTAAGAAATTCCCTACAATGTTGTTTGAATGCAAGTTCTTCCTCGGGAACATCTCCTGACTACCGGTACATGTTGTTGCATGTTAAGGGCTGGGTATTCCTTGAAGGAATGCACATCACCCGCCACCTTTCATACCAGAGTTTTAGTCTGGGATCATCTTGTGATTAGAAAAAAATAAGTTGTTGCAAATGTAAAAGACTTAAAAACAGCACGAACAAATGTAATCAAACTGCTCCAAAAATCAAACTATCTATCACTCAGACATATTTTTAGGCCACTCAGGTCCAAATAGTTTTTAAAGGGGGTCTCAAGGGGAGGGGAGGGGGGGGGGTATTTTAGACCTTAAAGGACAGTCTGGTTTTATGTGCCCTTTAGCATTTAAATTCAGCATCACAAAACACAAAATGTTTGATTGTTCTTTTGGTTTAAAAATCGGCAGCACAGTGTCTCAGTTGGTAGAGCTGCCTCTCAGCTAGAAGGTTGCCAGATCAAATCCCAGCCAGGGATCTTTCTGGGTGGAGTTTGCATGTTCTGTCTGTGCATGCGTGGGTTTTCTCCGGATACTCCAGTTTCCTCCAACAGACCAAAAACATGCATGTTAGACTGATTGGTAACTCGAATTGTCCCTAGGTGTGAGAGAGAGTGAATGGCTGTTTGTCTCTATGTGTCCCTGTGATGGACAGGAGACCAGTCCAGGGTGTCCCCTGCCTCTTGCACAGTGACTGCTGGACATGGGCACCAGTGACCCCTGCGACCTGAAAAGGAAGAAGCGGGTAAAGATGATGAATGGTTTTAAAAAAGTATATATATTTTTAAATAAACTACTGGCCAGTAGAAGCAGATAGCTGCACGCTCTGAGCCTGGTTCTGCTGGAGGTTTCTTCCTGTTAAAATGTAGTTTTTCCTTTCCACTGTTGCCATTGTGTTTGATCAGGATGGAAGAATGCAACAAAGTGAAGATTCAACGCCATCCACTGGCTTCCTTAGATAACTTTAATAATTGGCCTTTTTTATGTATGTGAATGTTTCTGTTCAGTGCCCTGAGACAACTTCTGTTTGACTTGGCGTGAATTGGATTTATTGTGATACTCAGATATTTTAAAGGTATTGCTTGATTTAGGAGCCAACATGATGAAATTTTTCCTGATCATTCTCAAAAACACATTATACTTTACATGAGGATGATATTTTTAAACAGAAACTCAAATCTAATACTGTAATTACTTTCATTTAAATGGTAAATTGACTGTAATTATATAGCACCTTTCTATCTTATTTCAAGATACTCAAAGTGCTTTACCCTACAATCTGTGTCCTCATTTACCCATTCAAGCAGCACTCCACTAGATCTCTACAAAGCTAATTGAACAAATCATTCTAAAGAGACTAATCAGTGCTTTAGATCATGTTCATACACTGATGGGACACACATCAGAGGCAACAAGAGGTTCAGTGTCTTACCCAGGGACACTTCAGCAAGTGACTGCTGGTGGATTCGAACCGACTGCTCTGACCACTCAGCCACAGCCGCTGATTTGAGCATGTGTGGGCTTGAGAATAGAAGCTTTTTTAAAAACTGAAAACATATCACCCATCATTTGAATGAACTGTCTAAAATGGCACAAATTATGCAGAGGTAAATTGCAAAAACAAACAAACAAAAAAAAAAACATAAAGAACATTAAAAACAAAACAACAGTGTAAACACTGAATCAAAATTCACACAATTATCATATTTTCCCACTAAGCAAAACACCCTTTAAACAAAACAGTGCAGTATTTCAGCTGCCTGAAGTAAGATGCTTTACATTTTGAACAGGACTGTCACACTCTGGGCTGTGCCGCAAACAGCAGCTGGTTTGTGGTGTTTGTGCCATTTACCGGTATCTCCTTCATCAGCACTCTGTTAAATATGAGCAACAAAGAGGCGACAGCGCCCGCTCAGGGCACAAGTCCCCAAGACCTTTATCAGGCCAGATGTTGCTTCATGAAAGCAGAAGAGACAGAAAAATCAGAACTGAAGCTGAGTCAAGATGGACATCCCTCTGTCTCAGTCCATCATTAGGACAATGATTATAATATTTATTTACGACACCGTCGTGACACGAGTGGGTATAATGATGACAACATGAAACGCTACTAAAAGAGGTTGTGAACAAAATGTGGTTGACGTGTTTTTCACACTTCTGCCTTTTAATCTTCCACCATATAAAAGCCCAAAATAAATTTCAGACAGCTGTTATGTTGCACATGAAAACAACAACTCTTGACTATAATTTGAAACCTGCAGCTGCACGAGTTCATGATGGTTTTTTTACAGATCCCAGTATTTCAGCACGCGGCACAGAGTGGGCTAACTGATGAGTGGGAGTCTCTAATGTCAGAAATACCTTGTTCACACCCAGAGAAGTGATTCATCCACTGCTGCTCTTTGCTGAGCTTCACTCCACAAACCCTGCAACGATGTGAGAAAATATGGACAACACGACGCCCAAACCTTTCATACAAAAACACACAAGAGTGCGAAACACTTCCTGACACACACAGGCCAATGGGTTGTGCACTGAACGGGTTTACAGACTCGTTTTGTTCTGGTTTGATAACAGCTGTAACTTTCCACTTTTCTTCCTCTCTGTGCTGCCAAATAAGCGTAATTATTCCTAAAGAAGTAAAAAAGCTCCTGCAGGATGCAAAAGACAATTTAAACCAACATTACAAGCTGTCACAATCTGTAATTTGTACTTCCATTAGAGCAATTACAGCTAAAAGATCATTTGAACAGATGATATTTATTTGAAGAGCTAACAAAACCTAATCAAGTAGTCATTGATCTGCATGTTTCACTGTTTAAACAGACAGTTTTGTCCTTTCTGCTCACAGCTGGATGAGTGGCATTTGCAAATAAAAGCTCACCAAATAAAAAGATGAGTCACCAAATGTCATCTTTGCTCACTCAAATGATTCCCCAGAAGCTTTATCAGCATAAAACCTGAGTTTTATCTTCATGTGCTGCTGCAGAGAGTGACTAAATTCAAACAGGCTTCTGAACTGAATGTTTTTTCAGTCTGCACTTCTTAAAAAAAAAAAAAGGCAAAATAAATCTGTTAACACTGAATCTCAGCAATTTTTTTTCCCTGCATGAGAGCAATTTGTGTAATGACACTTTCATCTGTCAGCTGCAAACATGGTGCAAACATCCTGATTAGGGAGCTGGTGAATCGCACCGACTTCTTGCTGCTGTATTTGATGTCGACGGTGCAAATTAATCTATAACCACCTTAGTCATCAATGAAATGCCCCAGGGTGTGATTATAGGTGTTCAGTGGTGACATGACCTACAAGACGTAGTGTGTAAACAATATGTTTGAAAATATTTGTGATCTTATCCAGTGAGGAAAGCTGCTCCAAACAGTAAAATCAACATAGAAAGAATAATTTTTCATTTAGACTCGTCTCACCCATTCGGGAGATCAATATTCACCTCTCGTAAAAGGGAAAAATTGCTGCAGGCTGGATATTATCTCAACATATTTGCATTTCTTTTGGTCTAAATGAGGCAGACGGTGCCTCAAATGTTTCATAGAAGTGCAAAGGATCCCATCAGGACATATTTTTTAACATCAAACCTAATGAACACGTTTTGCATTTCAGAGAAAAGGTAGCTGCACCAGGATATGACAATGGTTGTTTGTAGGAAGGATGAAAGCCTGACCGACATGTGCGTCCATCAGAGGTCAGGCTAATCCTCTCATTCAGCTGAGGACAAAGTCCTGAGGTACCAACAGACAGACTCTTTCTGAACCACGCGCTGCAACCAGGCAGAGCAACAAACAGTGCCATGACATCAAGGCACCGAGTTCCTATT
>JARVGQ010000116.1:22776523-22795134 GCA_031762355.1 Hypsolebias martinsi | reverse complement strand
GACACACACACACACACACACACACACACACACACACACACACACACACACACACACACACACACACACAGCTAATACAACAAACCCACTACAGCTGTGTAAAATAAAAAAATGATATCAGCTGAACTTATTAATATTTTAAAAAGTATTGATGAACTTGTTTTGCTGCAGGTTCAGTGTTTTGAAGACCAATAGTCTCAGAATTGGACTGACCAGAAACAGCCAGACATGCTATCAGGTGGGTGGGTGGTCATAATGTTATGACTGATTGGTGCACAATGACTTTAAAGGAAAAAACAAACACTCAGTTTAGAATGACTTTGTTCAAGTGAAACATTTTAGTAAACCCAAACAGACCATGGACAGCATTTAATGGCTACAGCCATTCCACTTTTACAGATTAGGGCTAAAACTGGAGCGCTAGCACGTTTCGTATGATCTAGCACAGCTAAAAGATTACACATAACGGCATTTACATTCTTAATACTAAACAAAAGTTGTAACGTTGTGTAAAATGTTCAGCATTTGATCATTTAACAGTATTTTAAAACCACATTGGATTTTGACACATCTTGCAGACAGTTTATGTCAGGAGCCTCTCCTCTAATCTGTGTTGTTCCTTCTCAGTGGTTCTCTGAGTTCACTTTCTGGATTTGTTCCCTTCATGGTGATGATATAGTATCTTTGGACCTCTTTATATTCTGTCTCCTGCCTCCACCACGCCAACAGTTCATTGGATCGACTCCCTGTCTCAAGTCCTGGTCTCTGTTGTTCTTCCTGTGGTAGTTCTCTGTGAAACCGCTGAGTCTGTGAGTTATGCTGCCACGTCAGCTGTTTGCCTTCATTAATGAAGTATTTTAGTTTTCTTTTCAAGATCCAAAGCTTCCTTTCAGTCTACTTTCTGGGTCGTGAAGCCTCCGTCGATCAACACTCACATTCTGTTTTTTACTTAACTTTATTTATATAGCAATGTGCTTTAATACTGAACAACTGACAATAACATTGCACCAAGCCACATCTGTGACAACAAATGTTTAATGCTGCTGCACTATGTGGCTGTATCATGTATGTCACTACCTTACCATCATAATTAATCTCAATGTTACTCATTACCTATGCAATAACCTGTCACACAACCTGTGTAGTTTATATTAGTTATGCACAATATACATATATCATCTGCATTTAAGCTAATATTACTACACGTGAAATATGTATACTACTGTAATTCATTCAACTTGCACCATTATATCCTACCATGTTGTTTACTATATTTCTTTTGGATCTTGTCAATATTATATTTTTTTTCACTTTTTGACATTTATTTACTACAGTATTTGTTTTTTGTTTTTGTTTTTCATAGCGAGTCGAATCGGTTCTTCTCATCCTGAACATTTCATTGCGTTGTTGACCTGGTGTTAACCTGCATATGAGAAATTAACAAACATGACATAACAACAAGAAAAAGACCAAAAATTTAATTATGCATTAAAAACTAATAAAAAGCCCAATTTCAAGAAAACATCACTCATTAGCCTAAACCAAAAGAAAAGGTTGTTCCACTATGAGAAGGTACTATTTAGAAGACTGAGTTTGTTGCAGCTCCTCGGACTGACGAAGTCTTTTGGATAAAAGACGAAACATTTCAACAAGAAGAATCTGTCCAGAGGCTCTGATTTTACTTTTTTAGATTTTCCTACCTGGATTATTGAGCATACATCAGGATATCTGGACTCCATGACACCTGAGCACATAGATCCAGGTCCATATTTTATTAACATATTTCATTTCACTCATATAGTCTGGTCCCAAACCAATGAGTGATTTGTCAATCAGCAGTGAAACATTAAAGTCCATTTTCGTGGCTGATTGGGATCCAGTGTAAACACTTTAAAATAAAACTGGAATAATATGCTCAGACCTCTTCAAAGTAGTCAAAACCCGAGCTACAGCTGGAACTGTTAGAAGACCATTATGATAATCCAGTTCAGGACGGAAAAGCATGAATGAGCTTCTCCTGGTCTGTTAGGGATATGTATTTAGAATTAATTTTTATGTTAGTAGGTAAAAGGCTGTTCTGGAGATTGATTTGATGCCAACAGTTCTGAAGACAAACTGATCTCCACCCTTCGACTTTAAGAAGCTGTTAATAGATTATCACCTCCAATCCTGTAAATGTATTTACCTGCTATCAACACCACATCTCCTCTGAGCCTTTACTCTTATTTTAGTTATTTAGGTGGTGTGAATGTGTGCCAGAGCCCCTGCTGCAGACAATGTGCAACATGCATTGAGGTGGTGTTATATGTGAAACAGAAAGCTAAACAGCAGAGTGCAGCCACATTTGCTGTATTTAGCAGGTAACCACACCACCTGGGATTTAAACCTCTTAACCATAAGACGTTTACAAGACCTTAAGCCTCACTCCTGCTGCATCCATGTGACGAATGCTGAAATGAAAATAATAAGCAGGAAACCCAGCTTGGATCATAAGACTCACAGGACACAAACTGGTCTGAACGCACCTCAAGTCTGATCTTTACAAATCTACAGAGTTGCTTCTTGTTTCCATGTTGTCAGTGCATCAAAGAAACATGCACTTTTCTTTCCAGTTTATGAATAAAAACAAGTAATTAGTATATTTTCCTTGTATGCTTTGTGCCGTGTGTAGTCAGATCGATTTGTTCGACAACAACCAGCTACTGATATCAGTGACTTTCACCAACACAAGTGTTCATTTTCTCCCTCCTTCCAACCATTTACTACTGCCCTCGATAAACTAAATGGATTAAACAGCCAATCAGGAAAGGACACCTCCTAAGTCGGGTTTTAAGAACAAGGAATTAAGAAGTGAATCTGCGCTGGTGAACGCTTGTGAATTCATTTGCGCCTCTGAGAAGTTCCATCTAATCAAGACAGGCCAGAAAGGCTCAGGTCCCTCCTTTCCAATTCCCTTCCACTCAAAAATCCCCTTTCAGCACAATTAGTGCTGGGCCCAGTTTCTCTGAAGGTGCACACTGATACCCGTCAAAATTTCTATCATCGAGGACCTTGAAGCTGCGGAGGAAGAAATCATGGGTGCAGGAGCCAGTGCTGAGGACAAAAAGTCCAAGGAGCTGGAGAAGCAGCTCCAGGAGGACGCTGATAAGGAGGCTAAAACAGTCAAATTGCTGCTGCTCGGTAAGTGATCTGATGATTGGTGTTATTGGATCAAGTCATACTTTCTTTTGTCTTTGTCCCAGGTCATGGAGAAGGCTCAGACTGAGATGTTTTAGTTTCATCACCACAAACTTTTTTTTTTTTAACATTCCTGACAATCTGACTAGAATCTTTTGCACAGAAACAGATCATCAAATGAGACTTCACAATTTAAAGACAAAGCATGCCACATGTAACATTTAGTCACTTAAACAAAGAACACTGAACACATAAATATCACTATTTAAACATTTCAGTGAGGGTTTATTGACTTGTTTTCTCCTTAGATGCTAATCTCAGATTTAAATAATCTGAGATTGTATTAAACCTTCATGCAGACCTGCTGACAACCAACAAAGATATTTTCTCAATGGATCACTTTTTTTATTTTTTATTTTTTACTGGATGACCTTCTATTAATTTATTAGAAGCACACCAGCAGTATTTAGATCAGTTTGGATGTGGAGAATTTAATCTGAAGCTCAGTGATGATAAAATAACGAAATACAAACAGAGAAGATTTACATTATGGAATGATTTTCAGAACTAAACTTTGGTATTTAACTGCTATTGTGCAGTGTAAACACTACATATNNNNATATATACTGTATAGATATTTGTAGTTTTGAAGAAGTTAATTAAAAAAGTCACAGTGTTCTGACTTTTTGATGCTAACGGAAGGACGCAGGTTCTTAAAAGATCATAGTCTAAATGAATCTCAGGCCGGCAGAGATATGTCAATCCGATTAGCTAACAGGTTTACTGCAGATCCACTTGCTGAGGTTTTTGTTGACCTTTACTGCGTACAAAATGTTTCTGTAGCGTTAGTGTAGGAAAGCTGCTGCAGCACTGAAGGATATCAAAATCCAAACTCCATCAGAAGAGACTTTAAATGTTGTCAGAACTGTTTTATTCACTGGGTGGCTGAAGAGTCCTCAACATCATTTAAAGAGAAGCTGCTTCTCCTGCAGCCTTTTCACTCAGAGATACCAACAGGAAAAGCTGCAAAGAGGCACCGTTTTTATAAAATGATTACATGGAAGGGTCTGTTTTGCAGTTTATTTAATCTGTACATGAAACAGCTGTTTCACACACAAAGAAAATCACACGATTCAATCAAATTACATGAAAACTCGTCAAAGTGAAAAGATTTCCCCCAACAAAGAAAAAACACAAAATAATTTTAACAGTTTAAAATGTTTTAATTTGCTGTCGAGGTTTCAGTGGCTGTTTTGAACATTTTTTAATCCTGATCAGAAGGTTTTTGCAGCTTTTTAAATAAAACATTGCAGCTCGCTCTGCTGTATTAACAAAAAAAAAAAAAAAAACTTCACGTGAAAGGCCTAAAGAGTGTCTGCAAAATGACTCGGCGTGAACGAATGCAGCTTCTTATTGCTGCTTCCTTTATTGCCACGTAACATACGAGTCAAGTTATCCCAACGTTGACCCAGTGATGATGACAAGCAGGGGAAGACCTCCTGCAGGAGCTGCCTGAAAGGGTTGGATGAAGTCTAAATACCGGCTGAAGCTTTAAGTGGTTTCAGTAAAGAGCAGGAGGCTCAGCGATGATAAAGTCCTGCAGCTGTCGGTGAAGCAGGGAGATTCAGGGATCTGCCCCGAGGCTTTTCTCCAGCACTGCTGTGCAGCTAATTCTGTCACTGCAGCCATGTTCGAGCTCGTGCATCACTCAAAACGCATGTTCGAGGATGCAGTCCCTGCAGATGTTACAGTGGAATTTTCCAAAATACAGATGTGTCTGCCAACAGGGATCCTGCTTTTCTTATGTCATGAGATACATAATAAACAACAAATTATGTCAGATTAATAGCATTATGGAAAATCAATTAAAAAAAAATCAAACTCACCAATAAAAACAAACAAAAAAATGATCATGTTAAATAGAATAGCTTCTGTTTAGTTGTGTTTCACATGAAACTGAGAACAGCACATTTTATGGTTTATACATTGAACAAATCCACCAAAATGTTTAATTTCTACATTGATTCTGTTGGTCTCAGTATTTCTGACAGTGTGTTTTATGCTCTGAATCAGAATGTGCGTTTTGCTTAGTGCATGTTAGTTTTGTTAATCATTTTATGCATGTGTCACAGACGGTTCAAATGTTCGCAAAGACCTGTACACTTCATCAAAAAGCAAATACATCAAACCAAAGGAAAATAAAAAATGACAAGCAATAATGATATTTTTAAACACAAGAGTCATAAACTGTTCATCTGTTTGCTCTAATGGTGCAAAGTGTATTAAACGGCATAAAATAAAACAAAAAGTTACGTTTGTGCCCAGGTTGTAAAATTGGACATCACAATAGAGTTCTGAACTGATAAACAGAAATGATACCACTTTCTTTGCCTCTTTAAAGCTGCTTCGTTGGAGACAGCAGGAGCAGACATGTCATTACTAACACGATATTGTTGTTTTCAGGTGCTGGTGAGTCAGGAAAAAGCACCATTGTAAAACAAATGAAGTGAGTATTATTTTTATGGTCTTACTGCTCAGATGTACATCCACTGACTGATTTGTCAGCACTTGCTTTAGGTTGATGCCAACAACAAAAAAAAAGTGACAGAAACAAGCCACATGGTGGCACTGTGAGCTCTGAATCAAATCAAACCTGAAGTCTCACACAAAATGAGTACAGTATTCCTCTACTGTACTAAATACATGTACTCAAAAAATTACTGCAATTGTGCAATGTATATATTTTACGATTATTGTTGCAAATTTTTACATTATCCTCCTAAATTAAACCCCTTCCCTGTCCGTTCACCCCCAGAATTCTTCATCAAGGCGGTTACACAAAAGAGGAGCAAATGGAGTTCAGAACAATCATCTACGGCAACATCCTGCAGTCCGCTCTGGCCATCATCAGAGGCATGGAGATGCTCGGTATTGACTTCGGCTCGCCCTCAGGACAGGTCTCATCTTCTGCAGACATGTCAAGTTCACGCTTCCAGCTGATGGTGTGAAATGTGCTGATGGGTCTTTGTTGTGTGTGCTTGACGCCGCAGGAGGATGCACAGAAGCTGCAGAACTTGTCAGACTCCATTGAAGAAGGCACGATGCCTCCTGAGCTGGCTGATGTCATCAAGAAGCTGTGGAAGGACAGCGGCGTGCAGGCCGCCTTCGAGAGAGCTGCTGAGTACCAACTGAACGACTCTGCTGGCTAGTGAGTCTCTGTCTCCTCTTCTGGACCTGACCTGGTCTACACACAAACACAGATCCATCAGTGTCTGTGGGGGGAAATGATTTACACGTGAAGCTTGACTGATGCTCTGTTTGCCCCGTCAGCTACCTCAGTGAAATGGACAGAATCTGCCAGGCGGACTACATGCCCACTGAGCAGGACGTGCTGCGGTCTCGAGTCAAAACAACCGGCATCATCGAAGAACAGTTCTCCTGCAAAGAGCTGCATTTCAGGTAAACCACCTGGAGAAACCCTGAGCTGTGCTGTCCGGACGCTTCCCGAGTTCATTCTGACTCTCTGTTGTGAACAGGATGTTTGATGTGGGAGGTCAGAGGTCAGAGAGGAAGAAGTGGATCCACTGTTTCGAGGGTGTGACCTGCATTATCTTCTGCGGAGCTCTCAGTGCGTACGACATGGTGCTTGTAGAGGACGATGAAGTGGTGAGTCAGGGCAGGCAGTTTGCGATTGTGAAGCCTTGAAAATGCGTCGTGGCAGGTAACGACTCAAGGTTTTACCTCTGACCTTTTCAGAACCGCATGCACGAGTCCCTCCATCTATTCAACAGCATCTGCAACCACAGGTTCTTTGCTCTGACCTCCATCGTGCTTTTCCTCAACAAGAAGGATCTCTTTGAAGAGAAGATCAAGAAAGTCCATCTGAGCATCTGCTTCCCAGACTATGATGGTAAGGCCTGCTCAGCTACTTTAAAGAAATCATTAAGATCTTTTAGAATGAATGATAAGTATCTTACCTGTTGTAGACAGTGTTTTAGACATCTTCAAGTTGACGAGTTAAGATGAGCTAAAAGTGAGTTGGGACAAATACTAATGTCTGTTTTATTTATATGAACATTTAAAACAACTGAGTTGACAAACGTGCTTTACAGTCAAACCAGACAACAATATAACAAAAATATATTAAAGAAATCAAACAAATGAGGACAATCGGCCTTTTAAAATCTTCTGTTCTCTTTAAATCAAAAGCCAAATTCAAAATATGTGTATGAGCAGGAAATTTAAAAAGTTACTTCAAACAACTTCAATCTCAAAACTGTCATAGCAGTTCATGTGAATGCATTTTTTTAAACCTTTACATAACTCTTAATTTCACATGAATATTACAATGGTCTGGCCTGAAGTGCCCCAAGCAGCACAGGAAGTGCTTCACCTAGCTGTTGTTTGTAAAATTTCATAAAACTACAGGCAACGTTAAACTGATGGCGATGTAAAAGTTTATAAAATAACGTGTGCATGCACCGTTAAGAAACTTTGGCAACGGATTGCATTAGGATGGCAGTAATTTATTTAAGTCTTGACCTTGCTTGGACAAGCTGTTAGTGCCTCAGCTTGAACAGAATTAAACAACATTTCTACAAAAAGTGGTTGTTTAAAGTGTTATCTGCAACAGGTAAGATATCTATTGATCATTATCTTTCCACAGAACCCCGAATCAAAGACTTGCTTTAAAGTTTCGGGGTAGTGTCTGTTGCACCCTGAGCTACTCTGAGCAAAGTTAGCTATAGGACGGTGGATCCAGTCTGACATCTAATGAACCTGGATTGCAAATTAGAAATAAAAATGAACCAGATTAAATGAAAAATGCAATAAAAGTATGAATTAAAGTACATATGGTTTCTTGAAAGTTCAATGGGAGCATATCTGAAAACATGGAATGCTTGAAATAATGTTACACGAGTTTGTAAAATGAATTACTTGTCTCTAATAAAACTTTGGCCCTCTGACATCGTTTTAGGCCCCAACACATACGACGACGCCAGCAACTACATCAAGACACAATTCTTGGATCTGAACATGAAGAAAGGTCAAAAAGAAATCTACTCCCACTTGACCTGTGCCACAGACACAAAGAACGTCGAGATCGTGTTCAACGCCGTGACAGACATCATCATCAAAGAAAACCTTAAAGACTGTGGTCTTTTCTAAGCAGCTCCAGAGGTAAGAAAAGTGCAGGGTCCACTGCATCCCGTCTCTTCTAGAAACTGTGTCCTGCCGAGAAGTTGGACCCGCATGAGGCAGACCCCTGCAAATTTAGATTAAGTCTCCTACAGCAACTCATTTCTGGTCATCCTGTGTTGCCAAGCAACAACATCTGGCCATGACATGAGCAGATATAAAGTCAAGCAGCACAGTTTAGACCTTGTGGGACTGCTGAGGATGACAAAATGATTAATAAAATAGAAAGTTTCTGGAGAAACGGGGACTAGGACGTGGTGGCCATTTTAAAATTTTGATTTGACAGTACAGTACTATGAATTTCAGTTTGTGCTCAGCTACCACCATATCAAATTTCATCTCAAAATGGCAAAATAGCAATGAGTTAGTAATTTTGATCTTTTAAGCTCAGGTGGCCATCTTGGATATTTGATGTGGATTCAGTATGTGATGGGGAACGTTCTCACCTATAACCACACCAAATGTTAGCTCTGTGTAAAAATAGCTGCGTTAAAGCCATTTAAATTGCACTTTGGTGGCCATCTTGACTTTTTTAAAATTCATTTTGTATTGAGCATTGCTCTCAGCTACCACACCAAATTTCAGCTTAATAGCTCTAAAAACTGATTTACAGTGTTTTTCCTTTTTAGCTCAGGTGGCCATCTTGGATATTTGATTTGCAACCAGAATCTATGAAAAATTACAAATAAAAATAGCGTCTTTGTTTGCAAATTATGTTGCCATGGTAACTCGAAAATGCCAATAAAATTAATAGCACACATCAGAGTGCCGAGCCAGTCGTGTTGATATAAAATTTGTGAAGGTACACGTTGTGGTTCGGGTCGTATTAAAGTTGACGGAATAAGATATAAAGTAAAAAAAAAAACCTTGTCCGGTGGATAATAATAGGTGGCTGCCTTACTAGGCAGTACAGTACTCAATGAAACAATCTCTGTAGTGGCTTGCATGAAGACCAATGACTCCCAGATTTACCGTATGTCACTTCCTGTTTGGAGTTGAGCAGCCACATGTAGAGCGTCATTTATCTTCACAGTAAAAGGTTTCACAAGAGATCTGATTTTCAGCGTCTCACCTGTTTCACCTTCTTCACTTTGCAGAACTTCCCTTTTCGACCTCAACCCCTTACACATCGTCATTGGAAAAAAGAAGTGATGGAGCGCAGGGAATCCTCGGACTGTTGTGTTTATGCCATCGTCTCCAGGCCAAGTTGTGGTCCTCGAAAGCTCCAACAGCATCTCACCCCCCTCCCCTCCCATGGTTGATCCCTGCAACGCGCTGCATGTCCGGCTGGTTTGAAACAAACTATATCCACCCCCACCAACACTGTGAATTTACAGTTTTCTACCAGATAAAGCGTCTGTTCCCACACCTTAAGGTTTGAGAAACAAAGATGAAATAGCTGCTTCTTTGACGCTCCGCATGTCCTTTTAAGTACTTATTGTAAATTAACTTTACCATTAAATCCATCTGGAACAAATAAATAAATTTGAATAGTTTCATTGCAACCTTTTGTTTGTTTTTCGAGTGTTGTCGTTTCTGTGATTCTGGTGTTTAAACTGAAAAAGTTGCTGAGCAAATACCTCTGATATTCCCAGTACTTGCAGCATAATCCAAATTACAAACCCAAATGTGCTTGTATCTAATCTAATTAGCGTAAAAATATTGAATTCACTTAACATTTCAATGTGATAAATAACTCTCACCTCAATGAGCATGGTAGAGCAGCTTTGTAAATAAGAGTAGATAAATTATATTTGAAAAAATACAATTATATGGAAATGTATGAGAGAGGGAAACTAGAGGGTTGATGCTTTATTATGAAAAAGGAGAAACAATTTATTGTGTTCTTTCTTATGAATTGTAGAGGCGTGAAATAAAGATGCATTAACTTCACGTGCGTCCGTGTCTTGGCTGTTTCACCGTTGGTCACCGAGTTGGGAACAATGTCCTAAACAAGTCTTCTGCTCTAGAGGAAATGGTGGCAGTAGCGGTTCACCACTTAGGAACAAAAACAAATTTAAACCAGAATTAATTAGCTAGTTAAGACAGTGCAGGGAGATATTTGTAGAAACTGATGCTAACGAGGGACTAAACTGTGCGGAGTAACATTTCTGCAGCTGTGAAGACTTGATTCAAGCATGCAGCACAAAGGTTTAATCTGCTCTCATTTCTAGGTTTTAATCTTTGGGGCAAAACAGGAAGATTCATTAAAGTCCTGAATAAATAAATTCATGTGTTAAACTAATTTCATACACAGCACATTGACCTGTGCAACATTGAAACGTTACCTTTGCAGTGGGATCTGTGATATTGTTACGAACAAAAGAAATCTACACCAGGTAAATTGTGATTGTTCATTACTTTTATACAGAACCCATTTAAAAATATCTGAATTATTCCTTTGAAACCAAAACACAGATTCTGTTTAAAGAGACAGTACAGTCATTCTTTGAGTGATGTTCTGTCAAACGGGCTATGTTCTCACATCAGGCAAGTCCATTTGAATCAGAATGAGCTTTATTATCATTGTACCGGGAGACAGTGAGATTATGTTCGTACAGTCGTCTGAAAGATGAGTGAAGTGCACGTTGCAGCTGCTCCTGAGAGCGCAACCCCTTATCCTTTTTCAGAAGACTTTTTAGAAAAGGGGGGAAAAGCCATGAGGATAGAATAGTGGTATTACAAAAAAGATCTCTTCACACCTTGTTCTTATCAGGACACAATTTAAGACATCAAAAAAACTTCCCCAGTAAGCACATTTCTAAAAATAGTACATTTGCATTTGACGACAAGACAGTAAGATTTGTTCATGAAGCACTTCCAGAATACCATAGTCCTGATAAGATGGTGGTGTCAGTCCGTACAGCTCTGATAAGCCTTCACAAAAGTTCTCGCGGAGGGGGTGGGGGCGTGGAGGTGGGTTGCGATAGACAGAGCTTTTCCTTAGTTGACACATATCCCAGAAGAGATTTGATGTTGGCCCACTTCGAGTCCAAACGGGGGAGTCAGATTCAGATAAGCCACAATTGTTGATTTTTTTCAGCCAGACTGATTTTTTTTCTTGTCGGCCTTGAGTCCTGCTGGTACTTTCAATCCAAAATGGCCAGATTCGTGGGCATTCTACTGCTCTGTGCTTATGAGCCCCCTCCAAGGTTGTCTCCAATATGCTGGCAAGTCCCAGAAGTCGCAGGTGGCCTGCGATTCTCCCAAATAGCTTCCATCTTACGGTTTAGCCAGTAAATCAGCTGATTTTGAGAACTCGAAGCACAAACCACACCTTCACACTGACTCTGCAGTTTTGCCATGGCTGAAACGGCTGCTGCTGTCTTCTTCAATAGCCGATAACATAGGAATCCGCCGGTGCCAAAAAGCAGAAACTCTGCTATCATGATTCCAATGATATAAACATCTTCAGCGTCCTCCTGAGACAATACGGAAAGACACATCAGCTCCCAAACTCCCCTCGGATCCAGGACGTATCCAGCCACATGCGTCTCAGCAGGGCATGAGGGCTCTCCAGGACCCTGTCACTTTGTTGAAAAGATTTTTTTCGATTGTGTTGAAAGTCCAGCTGACCAGATCCATGACAGTAGTTTTTCACTCATAGTTTTTTGGATGATGTGCAAACAGGAGCTCCTATACACAAGACAGAGCGCAAAAAAGCAGAAGGAGGACGAGAGAGAGAAAAGGCATCCGCCTTGCACAAGAGCGAGTGACGAAAGAAAATGAAAAATTTGTGACTAATATCTGATTTTTTTAATGACTCAGGTCACTTTTGTATGTGGTATGGATACATATTTCATGTTTTTCAAAGTGACCACAGTCTGAACGGCCATGCCACATTTCATCCAACTTTCATTGCTGAAGCAGGGGTTTGATCTAAATAATGATGTTATCCATCCTCATGCAGTTGAAAACTTAACTTTAATACCTTTTCTGTAACCAAACAACGTGGTGAATGGCCTGGACTTTGGCTTGGACTTGATTTCTGCTGGTAATACAACGGTAACACAAAACAAATGTAAAAACAACAATTTAGATCCATTTCCACTCTTTTATAAACATTTATTTTTCTTCTTTCTCTTGATAACTTGATTTGCTTTTAAGACTGGAGCTGAGTTGGATGCTGGGTACAGAACGTTACATTACACCGAGGAAGGATGCCGTTGATCTCATGAAATCATAGGCAACATGATTGAGCTAAAAAAGTCCCTTGTTGTCAACAAAAGTCTTGTTGATCACAACTTGACTTTACCATGTTGATGTGCTCTTTACATGTTGCATTGTTTGGAGAGCAGCAGCTGGAACAGATTGGTCCTCCACTCAGACAGATGTGACACTCAAGTCTGACAACACAAATCTGAATGGACCCAATTCTTTTCACGTTTAGATGAAACTCTGCTTTAATTGTTCATATAGGACATTTGATGCCTGTGTTTGTGGAAATAAACAGATTTGTGCAGCCAGTCATTGATTTTGAAGAGGGGTTCAGTCTGGAGTTGTTTTATCGAGACCCGGCTGACAAGCTAACAGAAGGTCCAACTAAGTCCAAAGTGGAAAATTTCCACCTCGAAACAACTATTAGAGGTTCACGCAAACGATGTTTCCTAAACCTCTACATCATGTTAGTGTTTACAAAATTCTGTTTTTTCCAAGAGTGAACAGAAAGTGCAGCAGTTAGCTCTATCTTGTGCAGTCTTACAGCACTTTCAACAGGAATACCAAATTATTTCTATTAGAAAAACCCTGTAATGCAAAACTAGTGTAAAGGTTTCTTAAAACATTTACATACAAAGCTTTGATATTTTTGAGGATGGAGCTGATTAAGACGGCAGTACTCCATGGTGATTGTTGATCCGCTCTAGCTAGAAGCTAATGACAGTCAAATGAAGCTTTTCTGAAGAACTGAATTTTGTTTTGAAGTGTTTATGAACTGAAAAACTAAACAAAAACAAAACAAGTTTGGCTGGCTCCATGCTTGATATGTGGCTCTAACTGGTTTGTTATGTTTTGTGTAAATTTGACACAAGAAATGCCACAAATTCCAACAGTGATTCACTTCCTTATAAACCTCTGAACCAGGTACCAAAGCAGCGAGGTACCTTCTTCTTCCATCTTCAGACACCATTGATCATGTGACTCTTCCTGGCCAAACAAATCAAGACATGACACAGCAGTTCTGAAACACTGAGTCATTGTTTGTTTTTATATGAGCTTCAGCTGTAAACAACACATAACTACTGTTAGCTCCTCATTCGGGTCAGGAATAAACCTTATTTCTCCAAACTGAGGACATTCAACCATCTATCCACAACATGTAGGATATTGACTAGTTATAATGTTTCTGCAGAAACCACCTGCAAACAGTCTGATCTGTATCTTGGGTTATTAACGTTTGGGAAAGACCAGCGTGGTACGTTCACAGAATATTTCTGCAGCAGCCTTCCTCTGTGTGACCAAGAACCAAGCAAGTGTTGATGTTCACTAAAATAAATTCAGTTTATGTACTTAAAAACGAACAAACACAAACTGCACTGACCCTAACCGACGGATTAACATTAGCATAGTTAAATGAAAACAAACAAACAATAAACAAACACGCCCGTTCACAGACGGATTACATTTCTGCAATGATGTGAACAAAAACATTGTTCAGTATAATGTGGCCTCGCTGAAATCAACAACTGTGAATTATGAACATGTGCAACAGAGTTGGTTAGACGCTACTTAACTAAATCCAGACTCAAACTGCTACATTATTGACTTTACATTAAACAGCTCACACCAAACCCTTTCCAAAACAGTAAGTTATGCAACAGACATGGGAATACAAGAAAACTGTGTCTATAAGGGTTCAAATAAAACATAAATGCAAAAACTTCTTAAAGCAAACTATTACAGACATACAAATAACACAAGACAGCACAACAGATTGGTGAACAGAATTTTCTTTTTAGCTGTGAAACTACTGGAAATGGTCCACGTGTAGATTACAAACAATGAACGATGCAAAGATATTTAATATGACAGGACTCACAGGAATCATTTCATGACTTTCTCTCAAAATCAACCCACAGTTTAGAATTTGAGATAAATGTGGTCACAGATGCGTTTAGAGCCTGCGTGCACCGTGGCCACAGGCTTCGTCTTCAGAATAAAAAACACTTTCCAAACCATCCTCTGCAACCAAGACATCCCAGAAGTCCTTGGTCTTTACAAAAAGCCTGCAAATAAAACAAACATATCCCCAATTATTATCAACACAGTTTGAGCAAGATGAATACAATTCACTATCACAGTTTTATATGTCCTTACATAGAAACATATTTAAATATAAACATAATGATTACGTAAAAACATTTCTCACGATAGAAGGAAAAGTGTGTATTTCATTATCTATGGTGCATATTATTGTTAAATAGGTCAGAGAAGGTAGAACGTTATTTGTACACAAACAACGAGGACAAAAAAAACCCAATTTCTAAAGGTCATGAATTGTGTCCCTTCAGGCAACGCTGCACAGAAAGAGTAGAGGCTCATGAGCAAATCTATAAATGATTGTCCTTGAACAAAACTCCTAGTTTTAGTCAGAAATGTAAGAATAAAAAATATATTTGTACCAGATCTATAAAATGTCACTGCCTTTTTTAACCTTCAGGCCATTTAAAGAAGAGAGGTGGAAATCTCCCGAGCTTTGATGAAATTATATTTAAAATCTATGAACGTAAATCACTGACATCACATCTTTGGGTTCAAAGGAGAAAGTAGCGGAGTCATCCTCAACTGGTGGTCCTCGGGCCACATCGAGACCACAAGCTCAATCCATTCGGTCCATGGAGTTTTAGTTTTTTTTGATGAAATACCCACAATTTAATGGAGGGCTCAGCTGAAGTTATATAAGAGTAGTGATGGCAGAGTTTCAGCCAATCAGAGCGCTCGCCTACATGTTGTCATCAGGCCCGACTCAGATGGGAAGTAAGATACGAGCGCTGTAAAACACTGAGTCTGGTTAAATGAAAATGAAGATAGAAGCACAAAGATCCAGTGAGCTCGAGTTTGACCCCGGCGTGGAGCAAACTTCATTTTCTCATCCCTAATGGCTGACATTTATAATTGGGTTTATGATAACTGGTTCCTGTTTTTTGGATTCGGCTGGTCGCTGGTTTATCCACAGACAAGGAAGTCATCGGCAGCAAATTTGGACCCGATCATGCTGCATGCCTTTATGATGGCTTGGTTTGTGCCTCGAGCACCCAGACTCAAATGCTTTTGACAGAATGGATCAGATCTCGGGGATTTTTCTCAGGCACAGTCCATCGGTGTGGCCATGTAATTTGGACATTTCGGAACCGAGTGGACCAACACAGACTCAAGGTAGATGTCATTATAGTTCTTGTCCCCAAAACAATTGTGTGTTTATCTGAATTTGTCTCCCCCGGCTGACCTTGCAGGCCACCTTATCTGAATTCTCCTAGAGGACATGTAATCTGACGCTCTACTCTTGGATTCCCATAGGCATTGTCCTTGGCCATTCCCCGACATGTTGAAATCAGGGCTCTCTTGTAAATGAGTCCTCGAGGCTCAATGGGATTAACCTGTCTAACTAAAGGTTGAACGAATGAATCCCTCAAGAATGTTTATGGATCTCACCGGAGGGAACTGGTTGATTATTCCATCTTTATCAGAACTCTTACAGTGCCCTCAAGAGTGTCCTTAAACATCTCACTGCTCTCGTCGTCTCCCCCCACCCCCGCAGCATGTCTCCGGCACTATGTGCTTGTATGTGCAAGGTATTTTTTTTAATATTAGAGTTTTTTTTCTCAGCCAAGAAGAAAGAGTTTGATAGAATTTATTGTTTTGCCTCCAGTTCCTACATGTGTCCAGTTTCACACCTTTTTGTCTGTCTACGCAGATCTCACTTGTAAATGAGTCTTCGAAGCTCAATGTGATTTATCTGTCTGAATAAAGGTTGAATGAATGAATGAAAAAACACAGACGTCTTTTTGACTTTCACAACTAGGCTTGAACATTTACTAAGTAATTTTAGACCAAATTTTAAGTGATTTTAGTCAGTCTATGAAAATTTTAGATCTTGTTAAAGCCTATGTGGCCCTATAAAATTCATAGAGTTATAAAGACTGGCCATTTGTTGTTACAATAAAATCTGTGAGCCACAACGTGGGAATACAGATTGTTTAAATGTACCTGTTCTGATTAACAATGTGATGCAAAATTTTAAGTTAAAGTTGTTGCAGAAATCCACTCTTAAATGGGCTTTCATCTACGCATTTAATTTGACTTTCCAAACTAAGACTGCTATGATTACAGTCTACTGACGGGTAAGATACTCACTACTCTTACTTATTCATGCTGAAGGAAAACAGGGACACTGAAAGTGGGTGATACTGTCGTAAAGAAAGAGTTAATGTGTGGGGAAGCCTCAGCCCATCTGAGCTTTAAGCTAAAAGTCTGACTGCTGACCTGGAAGGTAGCTCAGGAGAGCCCGATGTCCCTCAGGTTGATCTTGATGATGACGTCGGTGACAGCGTCAAACACAAACTGCACATTGTTGGTGTCTGTGGCACAGGTGAAGTGGGTGTAGATCTCCTTTGTGTTCTTTTGTTTATTTAAGTCTTCAAACTGGCACTGGATGTAAGTCGCTGCCTCGTCATATGAGTTTCCACCTGCAGGGGAAAGATGAAAGAAAAATCATCTCTGGGACCAAAATGATCTGGAGTAAAGTCACAAGATTAAAAACTTGCTTTCCTTACAGGAATACCAACTGCTGCAGCATTGCATCCCAAAATTACTAACAAATATCTAATATGACCAGTTCACCCTTACAGTGTGTGTTGGAGATGCCTCTCAGCTACTGCCACACCGAATTTCAGCTCAGTGTTTGTAAAACGAACTCAGCTATAGTCCTTTGTGTGTTTTCTAAGGTTTAGCTGAGGCGGTCATCTTGACTGGAGTTATCTCCAGTTGAAGATGTACATCCAACAAATTCTTTCAGGGACTTTTGTCCAATGGTTCATGTGATATTTTACTAACAGACAGAAAACAAACGCTCAAACACACAACTACATTTTCGCCTGAAAGGCAGGCAGTTAAAAAAAGCCTCTAAAGCAAAAACAAAGATCTTTAGTCAGATCCTTAAAATGCTTAGATGCACCAAACAACTAAAAATTACTCACCATTGTACTCAGGGTAGCAGATGGTGAGGGAGCTCCTGCTGATCTTCTCTTCGAACAAGTCCTTCTTGTTGAGGAAGAGGATGATGGAGGTGAGCTTGAACCATTTGTTGTTACAGATGGAGTCAAACAGCTTCATGCTCTCGTGCATCCGGTTCTGAGGAAAACAGCCATTGTAAAGCCGACATGAGTCGTCCCTCCTCACAGAAATGTTGTGGACTGAGTCTTCTTCAGCCACTTTGCCTCTGCAGCACTGAGCTGGTCAGGCTTCTCAGTTTAAACGTATGAGACAGAGAGAAGTACACAAAGTCTTTGCTGATCCTAACCAATAACTCCCATTACATTACTGGCACATTAATGAAATTCCAATTTTATCAAAAGCATTGAAAGCAGATGTTGAGTTCTAAAACCCAGCAGGGAGTCTAATTAATCTAATTTATTATTACATTAGTAAAATGAATGATTCTGTGGGATATTTTAAAACATCAAGTACCAACTGAGTCATTGCAGCAGGGAAAATTGTTAACATCTGGTTGCAAAATCAGCAAATCATCCTTGCAAGTTAACCAGGAAGCAAGATGGTTTGTTATTGTTGGCTGGCCTTGAATTTGATCACAGACATTATATGGATAGAACAACTGTCACCACATTCTTTGGTTGTTGGGAGCTGAGGGAAGCAGGAAGTTGTTTGAACAGAAGTGGTTGTGCTATACTGTATTTTTGAAACCAACGTCTGCGCTCAAGGGGTGTGGGGCTATAAGCCCCACTTACTTCCCCACACAAGCCAACGTGTCACATGACGTTTCTTTTAAACATAAACCAGCTGAAAACTACGACAGAGCTTTAGAGCCACGCTAAAAAAAAAAGAAAAAAGAAAAACTAAATAATTAATTACATAATATTACGAGATAAAGTCGTACGGGACTTTTTTTTTAACAGTTCTCATTTATTAATTTTTTCCCCCCACGAATCAGATCCACAACGCGACCTGTCAATCAATCCAGTAGGCGTGTCAGCAAATGACCAATCCGAAGCTAAATGCTC
>JARVGQ010000116.1:22735540-22750066 GCA_031762355.1 Hypsolebias martinsi | reverse complement strand
CCGCCTCTGGAGGTCCTCCCCCAGAAAAATTTGAATAAAGTAGATGCCATTTCCTGCATTCTGATGTATTTTAACAGGTTGTTCAACATTTATATTTACCTACATAAGTAAACACTTGATTCAGTAACTATTTTAGAGAGCATAGCACAAGAAGAAATAGCGCTAAGCTAGCAGCATGCAATACAGATGTGCTAGCTAGCGTGGCGCTCCATTTTACGTTGCATAACCTAATCAACGCTTTGTACAAGATCAGTTTAGTGTTAACTGATCGTAACAAAGACTAAACTTATACAACCAGAAGTTGCAACATATATCTACATACAAAACACACAAAAGCACAATTAACTTTTAGCATTAACTTTTAATTTAAACCATTAAACATTCAATGTAATATGACAGAAAACGGAGGTTTTACCTGCAGTTGCCTTCATACAGATGAACATGCAGTACCTCCTGTTTATAACTGCTGTATTCAGCTGCTCATGAGGTCGGCCGCAGGGCTTTATCCAACTTTTACATTTTTCCAGACTCAGTTTATGTTTTGGAACTGGAATAAACTGTAGCCACCCTCTAAAGCAGAGCTATTCAACTAAACTGCTCAGGGGGGCACAGTTATTGAAAGCCAGCAGCTCAGGGGACGGATATCCAGAAATTAAAGTCCTTATGTAAATAAACGAAGTGTTAAAGTGATCTGATACCTTTTACATGTGTTTATTTTGTTGCATTGAATCATAAATGCAATTAAACGGAACCCAAAACCGAAACCTAGAACGGCCTATAAAAAAAAAAAAAAAAAGGGTAATAATAAATATTATTTTTTACTTTATTTTCAGGGATGCCGAGTTAAATTTAGGGGTGTTTGAGCACGTACCGCCAAAAGAGCCTAAAATGACCACTGCTGAGGTCTAAAAATTCAAGATATAACTCTTCATTTTGGAGCTGTTTTTCCACCTTCCGTACCACTAGATGTCAGTAGAGCTAAGTCATCTTCTGTGATTCACTCATCAGAGAATTCATTTTTTATTAGCTCTACACACAATGAAGAATCTCTCCTCACCTTCCACGGTACACTGTCTTCACAGGTTCCACAGCCAGGGCCGTGGCCACCAGATCATCTGCGTTGTGTCTTCGCCCACTGACCATCAGCAAACCTTCTATCTTCCCCACCACAAAGATCAGACTGCCCTGTGCAACGGAGAGAGGTGGGGATAACACAACGCTGAGTGATTGCACTGTCAGAGAGGAATGCTTTGTGTCTAATCAAAGATTCATACTTACTGGACCGACAAAGCCCAGGAGTCCTGACCGAACAAATGGAATCTCTCCAATGGGAACTCCATTAGCGTTGACCGGTATCACCTGAACACAACAAAAACATACAAACACTTCAAATCAAAACAAACAGGACTGACTGCACACAGTTTTAGTGCGGACTCTGTCAGGACACGTACTGGCTCACTTCTCCTTTCATACCTCGAATGTGTTTTTGGTGAGTCCAGGCAAGCCGTAGTACATGGTGCCTCCAGCGCGGGAGTTAATTATTATCTCTCCAATCTCGTCCGTTTTACACAACTGAGGAGGTCCGTCTGGCTTAACTATACACATGAGAGCTGAAAGCACAAAACCAGAAACATTAGTAAAGCGTTTTGTTTTAAGTGAAACTCCTAAATGGTGCCTTTTTGGTCGCCAGGACAAGGGTTTGGAATAATTCAACACTTTATTGAGTTCCAAACTCATAAACTACAAGTTTTGTTTAATTGTTTTACTGTACTTTGTACAGCACTTTAGCAAACCAAGACTTTTTTAATGTAAAATATATATAAAACTATTCTATAAACTCCGACTTGACTGCAGAAAGTCTTTGTGCAAAGCCCCTTAATTCTCAGTAAGTGATCCTGACTCAATACAGCTGCCGTCTTCTCTGTGCAGTCATTAAAAGTATTTATTTTACACAACAGACGTGCACACAGGACAATGAAAAGTCCAAGAAGAAAGAAGGACCTCACTTTAGTTTCAAGTTAAAACACTCTGTGTGGTCTTGACTTGGGACATGCCCAAACAGAGCGTGGCTCCCCCTTCATGCATCAACAACCCTCAGACTGCTGCTGACACACAAGGCTGGTTGTTTTTAGTGATCACATGTATAATAGTGAAAACTACCTGCCCTCTGCTTTTACTTGTATTTATTTAACACTGACATCTCAATGAGAATGGGTTCTCAAAGCAGGATTTCTTTTGTGCTTTTCAAAAAGAGTTCTCCACATTTCTTGAATGAAAAGCTTAGCAAGGCTCTTCTTTGGATGAAGTGTCCCGCTGAGAAACGAAGATGCTTTTTCAATGGTATTGCAAGTTGGATTAAAATCGGCTGATACAAAAGCCAGTCAATTCCGACAAAACCAGCAACGCTTCTGACTGATAAACAGCCATAACCATGACAGAACCTCCACCGTGTTTC
Source organism: Hypsolebias martinsi (assembly GCA_031762355.1). NCBI lineage: Eukaryota > Metazoa > Chordata > Actinopteri > Cyprinodontiformes > Rivulidae > Hypsolebias > Hypsolebias martinsi. Next base: position 22,747,611 of record JARVGQ010000116.1, on the reverse strand, counting down.
ACTGATGAGTGTAAAGACTGAGTGAATCCTACATACATAAAATCTGCCAACTTTTTGAATAATGACAATTTTTTTAAATTACCTAAAGATAAAAAAACAGTGATAGCATATTGTAGACAACAAACTTACACACTGAAGAGTAAAATGAAAAGAATTGTGACTGTAATTATTTAAATGGCTTGATAACACGTTCTTTTTGCTTTACAGATAATTAAACAATGGGTGATTTTATTCAGTGGAAAAAAAACTAAAACATAATAAATAGACTTTGGTGGTAACTACAAGACTATTTTTCACAAGCGTTTATTTTACTCTAAATTGGCAACCTGCCTAAAAATGCAAGACATGAATCTGATCTAGATTGTAATTTTGTGTTTGTAAGATTTTTATCTTCTGAACCTACATTTCATGTCACCCACAACATTCTTGCAGGTGACGTGCTTGTTTCCCCCCCTAACATTTATCTGTTTGTGTTTTATTTTTCCACAATTATCTCTCTGACATTTGGTTTTCATGCTTTTCTCTCGACTCGTGCATCTTTCGCTCCATCCTCACCTCCAGGCATGACGTGTCCCACATCTTGCACAGTCAGAGCCGAGTTCTTGTCTTCCGTATTGACCCTGATGACGCTGTGGCTAAGGCCGCTCAAGGACAGGATGGCACGGGCGGGGAGGGGTGCGCCTGGGACTCCCGGTCTGCACAAGATGACAGATTCATAAAACGTGCAGATCAGATCAGATCACCACTACATCAGGTTGCGCTGTTATCTTCACTTCTCCAGCTGAAACAGGAAAAACTGTTATGATCCTGTTAGTGTTATTAAAAGAGCTCATAGTAAACTTTGTAACAGATTTATGATGCTTTGGTGCAAAGGATCACAAAAATTAAACACTTATATACACATTAATTTTCATGTCTGTTAGCAAAACATGTCATGAACCACTGGAAATTTTTTATAAGTCATTGAAATTACATCTGCAACTGAATACTTTGTGGAGACAACCCAACTCAAAATGCCTTCCAAAAGGAATTTAGCCTTAATGCACACAAAATGGCTATAATTCAGTCAGTTTTACAGATAATGAGCTAAAGTTTGATGTGGTGGTAGCTGAAAGTCACTTCCACCACAGACTCTGAGTGCTACCAGATCATGCAAGATCTTTGTTCAGAGTTTTTGGGCAAGGCATTGAATTTAATGCATGCTCCTTGGTAACATGTTACACAATAAGTAACAAACCTGGAATACAAATGAGATTTTACAAGCAGTTATCATTAAGATTCAATACATACATATATAAAGAGAAAAATGGTTGACAGTGTTGCACAGTTCTGAATACAGAATCAATAAATGTACAGGTAGTCCTCGGGTTACGACGGTCTCGAGTTACGACGTTTCGTGGTTATGACGCACCTCCCATTGACTTTGAATAGGCTTATTTCGAGTTACACAGTGTTGTTTCTTTTGTGTGTAGGCTGTTAATACCTTTCCCTTTAAGACCCTGTGGACTCCTCCCGCTCTCTGGAGCCATTTTGTTGTGGGAAACAACAACGTGCCTGCTGGAGGAGCTCATTCGAAGTGATGTGAGGGAAGTTGCTGTGTTTGTTTGTGCTCTAAAGTGGTGCAGCCTGTAAAAATAGCAGCTCTTGTTCTAATAAACTCCACTGGTTGGACTTACTTGTAAACACTCCTGACCGAGTTGGACTGGATTTTAAAGAAAAAAGAGAAGAGGGAACTCGAGAGGGATAGCGGAGGGATGCGGAGGGATACAGGTACTGTTTTTTTTTACTGTTTTATTTCATTAAGAAACATACTGTGCAGTAGTTTATGTGTTTTTTGATAATTATGTAGGGTACTGTGTTAGCTAACTGCTTGGAAATACAGTACTATACATGTTTTAGGTACAGAATGTACGCTGGTTTTGTCTTACATTGAAAAAACCGTGGTTACAACGCCGCGTACCATGCATGTTCCGACTTACGTCAAATTCAGTTTACGGCGCCACATGAGAACGGAGCTCCGTCTAAGTCGAGGACTACCTATACGTGTATACATGTACAGGTAGTCCTCGGGTTACGACGGTCTCGGGTTACGATGTTTCGCCATTACGAACGCCTCGCATTTACTGCCATTCTCAGAGTTACGCGTGCGTGGTTACGAACGCCTCCCATTGACAGCCGTTCTTCGAGTTCCGCTACTGTAAACTCTGTTGACCGCAACCAGCGGCGGGCGCAGCAGTGGAAAAATACAGGGCGGAGGGATACGTACTGTTCATACCTGTAACCAGCGGCGCACAGGAGGAAAAGTACAGGCGCGGAAGAATACGTACTGTACTTTATCTGCTGACATCAATGCCCTTCACCGATGTGTATTGCAACCGGCGGCGCAGAAGTGGAAAAGTACAGACGAGGAGGAATACGTATTGTACTTTACCTGCTTACATGAATGTCCTTGACCAATGTGTATTGCAACCAGCGGCGCAGAAGTGGAAAAGTACACACACGGAGGAATACAGTAGGTACGTACTGTACTTAACCTGGAAACGCTGTTGACCGATGAGGAGTGCTGAACCAGCAGCATAGGATTACAGAACGATCGGATTATTAACTAGCGGATTTATTAACCAGCGGATTTTTGGAGCACACTTTTTCTCCTTTATTATGGGTCCTAAACGAAAGGACGACTCTTCTGATGGCGGTGCATCGAAGAAAAGGAAGGCCATCACCATGGAGGTAAAGTTGGATATCATCAAAATATATGATGGGGGGAGACACCGACAAACATTGGCCACGCACTTGGACTTAGTTGTTTGACTGTCGCTACCATTGTGAAGGATAAAGTTCGTATCCTTGAGCATGTGAAAGGGTTTGCTCCAATGAAAGCGACAGCTAAAAAATGACAACAGCTAAAAATCGACTGCAGTTAAGTCGCATGCTGACGACTTGAAAGTGGTTTTGGATTCTCAACTCGATCTCAAGAAATAATGATCAGAACTAAGTTGCACCGGTCAGTCTGAGTGAAAAATTGTGCTCTCCCTGAAATTTACCCTCAGGAAGTTTCCGAGCTTCTTTTTGTTTGTGTAAAGTTTGTCACTTCACTTGAACTGTAACCAACACATAATGTTTTGTGACAGAGCCCAGCAGCTCGACGACGTATGGCTTCCAAAACACACGTCTGCCATGAGACGGCACGCATATCTACACACAAAAACATGTCCATATACCTTCAGTTCTTCAAAGAAGATGCTGGATTTTGCAGTTTTGCTTTTTGTCTTAAGTTCTTGCAGCATAAACAAGGAATACTAGAAAATGTGAATAAAACTAAACATATTTTTGGATCATCCGATGGCTACAGACGTGGTACTCGTGGCAGCTACATCACTGGTACAGTCTTGCAACAGTTCTCTGCTACACAAAGCTCATTGTTCGGCTGTTGTTGTTGCTGCTGCGTGAACTCTGCGGTTTCCTCAAGGATTTGCCCCGGGATGTGGAAGTCAGCTGTTGAGTTCTGCTCAACAGCTGATTCCTGAAGACCTTCAGTTTCTGGTTCCTCTGGGCTGGCTCTGCTGTGAGAGTTGCAGGGCTCCAGATTGCATCCAGTACCCTGAAGGAACTGTAAGAAGTTCTCCTCAATGGAGGCCTCGCGGCTGGCCAGCTGCTCGCCTTCACCGGGCCTGGCCCTCTTGAAAAGGCAGGCCAGGTGTCGGGCCAGCTCCTCTCGTATTTGCCGGTTCAGGCAGCCGTAGAAGAAGGGGTTGGAGGTGAAGCAGAAATAGCCGATCCAGGTTACCACGTTCTCCAGCTGGGCCAGTGAGGCCGGAGAGGTGGACATGACAGCCGAGTAGAGATGGAACGAGAAATATGGCAGCCAGCAGCAGAAGAACTGGCCGCCCACTGCCACCAGAACCACTGCCGCCTTCCCACCGGTGAAGATTCTTTGAGGGGTTGAGCGTGCGCCGGCGCCTCCGAGGCTGGCTGCCACGGTGGAGTGGCTGCTGATGGAGTCGGAGCGTTGCCGTGGCGTGTCCATCCAGGTGGGGTTGGGGCCATCGCGCATGGCTGCTACTCGGGCCACCTTGAACATGTTGCAGTAGACCACCAGAATGATCAGCACCGGGCACAGGAAATAGATTATCGAGAAGAAGACCATGAAAAGCAGGCGAGTGGTCCTGCCTCCTGTCCAGTGAAGCGAGCATTGTCTCTGACCGGGAATGAGGACTTCAGGAGCACCCAGACTCGGGGTCCCCTGTAGCAGCCAACCTAGCAGAGGCAGTACAGACATAACAACAGCTTTAATCCATATTCCCACCAACACCGTCACCACCACCCCCACTGTCATCTTCACCTCATGCCGCATAGGATAGACAATGTAGTAGTAGCGCTCCACGTTGATGGCACAAATGGTGAGGATGGCGGCACTCACTAGACAAACGCTCAAGCAGAGGTAGCTTCGACACAGCGCCTCGTTCACCAGGACCCAGTCCGACAGCATCCCCAGGGGCATCACCAGCAGCGCCGCCAGCAGGTCCACCAGACACAGGTGGAGCACAAAGGCAAACTTACGTAGCTGGGGCGTTTTAGTGATGACAACCATCACGGCCAAGTTTCCCACCACTGCCAGAACGTCCATGATGAGCATAACACACAGCCCCAAGGTCTGGTTCAGCTCCACCTCACGCTGAGTGTTTCTCGCAGACTCGGTTACGTTAGAGATAGTCGAGTGCTGTGGGGCTGCAGAAGTTGAGAGAGACCTGTTGTGCCAGGTGACAGAGTGCTCCATGAGAGGATGGGACACAGAGGAGAGAGTTCGCTGAATCTCACGGGTCCATCACCCATCCTCCCCGTTGTAGGGCGTCAAGCTCAGCCGGTGGTATCCGTCATGATAACTGGAGGTGCAGAGACCCTGACCCCTGCAGACCGCAGGGCGGGGTTCTGCTGACGGCCACACGTGCTCTCCCAGTCGTTGATTATCTTCTCTTTCTGTTTCGCTTTTCAGCTGGAAGGTCTGAAAGAAAAACAACGGTTTTGTTCAGTCATCTACCGAAAACAAGAGGCCTCTGTGCTGAAGGAACTCCTGTCTTGTAAGTGCATGTTATTTTATAATTAACCTTTATTTAACCAGGCAAGTCCCACTGAGATCACAGATCTCTTTTGCAAGGGAGGCCTGGGCCTGAAGACAGCCTCACTTGCATGTTTTTGGTCTGTGGGAGGAAACCGGAGTACCCGAAAAACACACACACGTACAAGCACGAGAAGAACATGCAAACTCCTCACAGAAAGACCGCACGCAGTTTAGTTGCTCTGTAAAAGTTTGCTTTTTTATCCAGTGTCGTTTTAATTTGCTATATTGGAGTTTTATTTGGCTAAAATGAACGTGTAAGTGACTCACGTTCCTGTCCTGATGCACGCTCAATAATCCAGGAAGGTTGAGTTTGTCCTGGACGAGTTCTTCTTTGTGGAAACGGGTTCTTCATTTCAGCTTAGAAGAACTCGTCCAGAGAACGTGACTCGACCTTGTTAGATATCCATTCTTGTGCTGATCATGTTGAGTGCAGGTACACCTCTGTGAGCCAATAAATTATAACTTTGTATTATTATACCTTTATTTTACCAGGAAGAAATCCATTGAGATCATCAATCTCTTTTACAAGGATGTCCTGGAAAAAAAAAACTTGTTTGCTCATGCAGATAAAAATAAGTTAGTGCTACTAACTCGAATTTGTGATCCTGAAAACTTAAAAAAAAAAAAAAAAAAATTTAAGTGTTACTTTAACATTCATGCAAACTTTACAAACACGTCATTGCATTTAAGTTGGAAAAATGACTTCTGGCAGTTTTATTGCAAACACACTGCTGTGTGTTGCTTCAAGCCATTTGCTGTCAGAAGCATCACTCTGGATGCAGTCTGCTCTTCCTTGCAGTCATCATTTATTATATATTTGGCATCTGCATGCTCAGATGTGTGTTTTCAGGGCAGCCAGCACCCTAGGGAAGCACTAAAAAGCAAGGGTGGACCATATGTTCCCATTAAGCGGGCGAAGAAGCTAATAATAATGTGCAAATAAACTGCAAAACTCAGCATTTACAGAGCTCTGTACTGTTGTTAGTGAAGGGAGGAAAAGATCGATGAACCCGCTGTTCATATTCACATAATCCCTGACACAGTTTCCTATCATTAAAAGAAAATCATATTTAAAAAAAACCTGCACATTTATCATGTTTGCAGCCATCTTGTTGAAAAAAAGTCACTCCGTACAAGAAGTTCTCGTTCATGATGTGAAACGAGTGCATGTGCTGGTGGATCACGATGGTTTGCCAGTTGAGTAGACAGTGTTTACTGTCACGACCTCACCTGGATGCAACCCCACACAAAGCACCAAAGTGTTGGTGCATTTCCATACGCTGCACACCTGCAGGTGCAAGTGTCCACTTCCTAACTGCGACTGCCTGCAAAGGCTCTTCATCCTTCCCTCCCACGTAACGTGTTCCTCAGGCTCGGCGACCGTCACCTGAGAGGTCATCTTTTCCTAATAGGTCAAAAGGTTACAGTCGCCTAATGAAACGACGTGTGAACAACTCTGACGCCGAGAAGGAAGCACCTCTGGGACGTTTACTCCTGAGAACACTGTTTTAAAGGAATCATCGTCACATTGCCCCCACAATGAAACATTCAAGAGGTTTATTTGACAAAATGTCTATTTAAAAATCAAATTCTAAACAAAACGGTTCATTTTATTTTGTCCAAATGGCACAAACAAAACTATTTATGGAGGGATGGAAAGACTCCTCGCAGTTTATTAGTTAATGTAATCGAATCAGTGCGAGCAGTGCAGTTTAAGTTCTAACTCGGGGTTTGTAAGCTGATAAAATTGATAGAGAGCTACAATATAAGGTTGTGTGGAGTATCTCGGGCTGCTGACTAGGAACCGTATGACCCTATCATGTGCACATGACACTCTGTTTACTGAGAGGAGAAAAGTAGTCTGTTGTTTCTGCACACCCCCTTTGACTTCTCTGCATCCACACGCAGGAGGACATCCGGACGTGAAACAAAGTGTCTGATTTCGTCTTTTCACGTGAAAACGGAGATAAGACACGGTCCTCCGTCTGATGAGTCACAGCCTCCCCCTCATCGCACCTTCCCACCCACGCACTCCGGTCTTAAAGCAGGTATGGCTGTGAATGATGGGAGTGATGAAAAGTCGGTGACATACCTCACTGTGGCGAGGGCTGCTTCATCCAGGGGAGCCTCGCAGTCTGCTGAGGGACCTGTTTCGCGTTCTCACCCGCACGCACACACCACGTCACAGAGAGGGAGGTGGGGTGGGGGGTGAAGAGGAGAGTCCTCCTCACCTGGCCCCTTGCATCTTGTCTGCGATCAGTCGTGCGGCGCACACCTCTCAGCTCGTTCTCTTCGGTCCAGATGGGAGAGGCGAAGATGGAGCAAAAATTAAACACGAGGAGGGGCCCCTGTCTTCCAGTCTGCGATGCACAAATGGGTGGACACACTCCTCCTCCCCCCTCCTCCTCCCCCCGGGGCCCCTGCCCTGCACCGACGCGTGCCCTGGCCGGGAGGACCTGCCGAGCCGCATGGGGCAGACAGGCAGCGGGTGGGAAGGCAGGTCCCCCCCCCCCCGCTCTCCACTGGGTCTTAGTGCCTCGTTGCAAGCTGATCTTTGTGCAGGTCACATCAGGTCCAGGAAGGCGAGTGTGCAACGATCACTTTTTAGCTCGAGGATGGACATTTGTCTCGTTCTGTGCCTCCTGCTGCTCATTCGCAGCCCTCCCCACAAAATCTGCTCAGTCCAGCGAAAGCCTTCTCACGAGACCGGATTATTGATTTGTACAGACGTAACTAATCCTGGTAGGTTAAATTTAGGAGCTGAGAATAACATTTCCGTGCCACCCCCCCCCCCCCACACACACACACACACAGTATCTGTATTACAAGTCAGAAAGTTTAGTTCGCTTCAGTGTGAATGATCCAATGCATTGATCCTGGAAGAAGTTACAGCCACCAAAACACTCAAGAACACAAGAACAAATGAAATAAATAATATAACCTGCCACTTTGATGAAACCACCAGAGTTATAAACCAAAAAAAAAAAAAAGGCAAAGTTAGAGCTGTTTGGATCTAACTTTAAAAAAATATTATGCAGATCTTTTGAGGATGTGACAGGGACGACTGTGAGTCACAAACCAAGCTGGACAGTTGTAAAACTGACTGAGCCGTTTCTCTGTTGGCTGAGCTCAATTATCTGTGTTACCATCTTAAAATGGACTGATTTTAATTCACTTGTAGATCTACGACTAGTGATAACTTCCTGAGTTTCATTCACATCTGTTCAGTGGTTCAAGAGATGTTTTGCTGACAGAGAGATAGGATTTACTACATAATGCCGAAGTTTTAAGCAAAGACCTTACTGCTCGGAGAATGTGCTAAGGATGAGCAACTAACCAGATTGTAGCTCAATATCTGTAAATCTGACTGACTTATAAACCATTATTTGTGTTATTTACGTTTGATTGTCTGTGGCAGGCTTCTTGAACTGGTGAGTCTTGAGATATTTTGCAGGCAAACACAGACAATACAGTGTCATTTTTTTAATAATTTGCTTTAAACTGGTTATGTCTGGGCTTGAATTTCTAAGCTGCTGCCTCTGGAAAACAATCTTCAGGAGGTTTGATTTGTGTAATAAACATACTTTTGGGAATAATTTCACATGATATAATTTATATGAACACGTTAAAGAGCCAAGCAGAAGTAAAGTGATGTGTAAAGCTCTTCTCGTCCCCTCGTGTCTCTGTGTGAAATCAGGAATTACATGCAGGACGTTTTCTGTCACGTCGTGAAGCACGCTTCCTGATCCATCACTAGACTTGGTTGCTCCATGAGCCCTAGTTGCTTTTGTTTGTAGCCTACAAATCAATTGGTCATTTAAAAGCAGATTCATTTACTGATCCAATTACCATCTTGCTGTTTAGATGACAGAGTGGAGAAACTCTCTCTGCACCAGCTCGCCCGTACAAATTTTAACTGGAACGAAGCGTCAGATTTTACGTCTGCGCTGAGTTTCAGCACTTCATAGGAGAGAAATGCATATCATTGAATAACAAGTTTAATAAATGTTAATCTGAGATGTGATGGCGCTTTTGCATTTCCCCCCCAAGGCGTTTCCAAGAGGGGAAAGTGAGAACAGTAGACTCTTTGTGCCGGTTAATGTGTGTGTGTGTCCTGTGACCTCGCTCGTGTCTGAGGTGTTGAATCATGACGGAAATAGCAGATACGCGGTCATGCCAGCAGCACCAATCACAAGGAGGGGGAAATACAATGGTTTCCATGGCAACAGCAACTTCAGCCCCTCTTACACCTCCAGCATCAACCTCGGGGCAAAGCCTTTTACTCAAAGTGTGGATGAGCAGCCGTTTGGAGCGGCGCTCTTTGTGTTTTGTGAGATGACTAATTATGCTCTGATTGTTTTCTCAGTGTTTGACCGAACACAGGTAGCTTGATTTACATCAGTCACTGCTGCTGATCCAATGTGCCTTTCATTAAAACGGTAATCTCAGATCTCACCAGCAAGGGGCGCTCTCACATTTAACAAGTAACACGACATCTCACAAAAGTGTCTTTAGGATTTTGCACTTACAGCACACCTCAAATGATTAGTGCAGACATTTGACGCTTATCTCAATAAAGGATATTAAACTTTTTTGCTTTTATTCAGATCTGTGCTCTTCAGGACAACTAAAGTGAAATTCTTAAATTTAGGGTTATTTGTGTGAGACACAAAAAAGATGTAAAATGTGATGATTATTTGAGTTACATCACATCCCCAGGGATAACTCGCTCTGCAGAATCCATTTGCATTATTTCAGACAGAGGCGAGTGCTTTCAGAGTTTTGTCGCTCCCATGTGTGACACTCAAGAGAGTCCACGTTAATTTTAGGACTAAATCAATAACAATTAATGATAATTTCATGTTTTGTTAAGTTTAGCATAAACATTTACCACCAACTGACTATGGTTGGATTTGTAACTTGTTTCCTTGATGCGTGGTGGTAAAAGGGTCATTATGTGTGCAGCTTAAATAAGCAATTAGTCATTTTTATTGGACCACACGACCCCAAAGCAGAACGTCAAACGAAGGTTTAATTCTAGTGAACTAGGGAGGGTGCACACATTTGTATTTCCTGCCCTTTTATTTTTAAATATGTAAATTTTATTGCAAATGAAGCTGCAGGGAGAGTAGCAAAGATGCAGCATCTTTAATGCCATGTGTGTGTGTGTGTGTGTGTGTGTGTGTGTGTGTGTGTGTGTGTGTGTGTGTGTGTGTGTGTGTGTGTGTGTGTGTGCATATGGGTTAGTTTACATGTCTGTTTACCAAAACATCTGAACAATTGGTTGAATTTTAATGGAACTTTCTGAAAATAATCACTAAGTGCACAACTGCAACAATTAACTTTTAATAAAAGGCAGATGGCCTTGGAGCTTATGGCCTCAGCTGTCATTTCTAACATGGAGCCTGGCCCGACCTGACCCAGATCAGGGCTGGGCAATAATAATGTGCTTAATGTTCTGGCTGGGCTTTTGAATCATTTTGCATCAGCAAATGCACGCAGCTAACAATACAAATAAATGGCAACATGGATTGCCATACATCCACCAGCCGCACGCCGCCATTTGATCGCGTGCTGACCGGCCTTGAAAGAGATTAAAAAAGTTCAGTTAAGCTTCAAATGGGACTATACTGCCGGGCAGCGAGCCATCCCCAAAATGGACGTTCATTCAGCCGCTGCATTCAGCGGAAATCACAAAATATCCAACATGTCAGAGCGGGGTCCATGTCTGAATAATGCAGAATGCAGGCAGAAGCAGGGATTTAATGCGCTTTGATGGCAATGAAAGGACAAACACCCCCTCAGCTCCGATCTTCTGCCCCTTAGCTGCGCACGTCCACCAACCGTTAATAACTATAGAAGCAGTCAAATCTTAGGGGGGAGGGGGGGGGTGGTGTCGGTTTTGGACCTGCAATTACTGTTAATTCATCGTATCGGGTGGGGTTCAGAAATTATGGCTACGGGCTGCGTCGAGTCAGATTTTTTTGGGCCCGAATGCAACTCTAAGCATAGTCTGTGACAATAATAATAATCATTTCACCACTTGCTCTTGACGAGGTCGGATGCTTTTTACCCCTCCTCTCCGCTTTGCATTGCTGCTCTGTCTGTCTGTCTGTGAATCTGCTTCTGAACCTCTCTTGCGTATCTTCTGAACCATAATTATGGACTTGATTCGATCTGTTGGTCCCTCATCACAATTTATAACATTTCTTTGGAGAGAAGACAGGCTTTAGGCGAGCCGATTTGCCTGTTGGCACACACGCAGCTGGATATTTCATCGATTTGAAGACTTGATGAGGTGTCTATCTCTGCTGCCATTTGTGGATTTAAAGGACACATTTATGACTGGATTTATGTTAACTGGCTCCTGCCTTTTGGATTCAGCTAGTCGCTGGTTTATCTACAAACAAGGAAGTCGTCGGCAGCAAATTTGGGCCCGATCATGCTGCTTGCCTTATGATGGCTTGATTCGTGCCTCGAGTACCCAGACTCAAATGCTATTGGCAGAATGGATCAGATCTCGGGGATTTTACTCAGGCACATTCTTTTGGTGTGGCCACATAATTTGGACATTTCGGAATCCGAGCGAGCCAACACAGACTCAAGGTAGACATCATTAAGTTCTCCCTGTCCCCAAAACAACTGTGTGTTTATCTGAATTTGGCTCCCCTGGTTGGCCTTGAAGGCAACCTTATTTGAATTGCCTGGAGAACATGCAATCTGACGCTCTGCCCCATCTCCCTCCCATCGAGGAATTTCCATTTGATAACCAGAGGAAACCAGCTGAATAAATATTGTGTCATCATTTCAGGACTCTTGGATTCCCATAGACGTGTCCTTGGCCATTCCCTGACATCATTTGAGAATGTTTACGGATCTCACCAGAGAGAACTGGCTGATTATTCCATCCTTATCAGAACTCTTAGTGTCCTCAAGTGCATCCTTGAACATT
>JARVGQ010000116.1:22699308-22710796 GCA_031762355.1 Hypsolebias martinsi | reverse complement strand
AAACGCAAGGAGGACTCTTCTGATGGCAGTACATCGAGGAAAAGGAAGGCCATCACCATGGACTTACGTCGAAAGTCGGTCCACGCACTTGGTAAAACAGGTACGTCACATGTATTTACGTACGTTCGGACTTACGTCGAAAAGCGGTTTACGACGACGCGTAGGAACGGATCTACGTCGTAAGACGAGGACTACCTGTATGTGTATATATATATATATATATATATATATATATATATATATATATACTGTATATATATATATACAGTATATATATATACATATATGTGCGTGTGTGTGTGTGTGTGTGTAACAAACTGCAGTAACAAGGTGCTCTTTTGTCAGAGTGGTGTAGATAGATATTTCTCTGTTCATGTCGTTTAACTGTTAGGAGAACTTATGACAATAGAGCTGATTTTTGTACCTTTTTAAACTACAGTTGTCTTAAAAAGAAAAAAAGTAAAGGAAAAAGGCAGCAGTTTATTGAGGGAAAAATGGTTCAGTGTGCAATGGATGTCTGGAGAGATTATGTGACGGCCATTTCTGAGTGACATGCATTCAGAAATAGGAACAGACCTGCTGCCACAGGTCCTGAATGATTATTTATTTCTTCTGTTATTTCAGAGATGAAAAGGTAAGTTCTCTTCTTCTCCTCCTCGGGTTAAATTTTCTCCAAAGCGACCTGCCATTCAGCACAGTTGAAACTCCAGCTGGCTTGGACAAACGTAAGGAGAACCTCAACATCTTCATTTCTGCCACTCCCAGTTCTTTCTCATGTCTTTTTGTCAATGCCACTGTCTCCAGACTATACAACAAAGCTGGTCTCACCACTGTCTTGTAAACTTTTTCTTTGACCATCCAGATGACCACCAAGCACTACTGTTTGCTAACACTTAGCATGATAAAAACAGCTACAAGTTGTGGGATTACTTTACTTACTGCCTTTGTTTGACGTTGTACAACCATAAACTTCTGTGATAAATCCACAACGCCAAATATTATTCCTTGGGATGTGATGAAATATGCAGTATAAAACTTGGGAAAGCAATGGAAGACAAGGTTGTTTATACTTAGCTTCTTCACACGTCAGTGCCGAAACTCCAGAAGACGCTGATTGGCTGGAATGAAAATTTGCCTGTGAGTTCATTGGTTGAATTTTTTTTTGCCTGTGTAGCCTGCATAAATGTCTGAGACCAACTGATGGGCAGGGCTGGACCCCCTTTTCCAACGCCACTGCATTTGACTAAGTCTGCTCAAAACATTGATTGGTTTTACCTGGACGCAAGCCTACAAAAAATTCATCATCTACTCGGTGAATGAAGTGACTGATTATCCTTGAAGGAAATCATGCAGCCAGACTCTATTTCTAATATGTTCACCTGCCTATAAGAAGAGAAGCGGTAGTGCTGCTCGAAAACACAGGAAAAAGATTGATTTCATGAACAAAATAGGTGCAAATCAGCTGGAATTGAAGAGCAACTCATGACGTTCAGTCCTTACACAAGCTTTTTCTTCTTCATTTGAACTGACAAGTTTATCAACACGTACCAGACTTCCTGTTGGTTCAATAAATTATGTACAGTATGAGAAACGATGGGACAATTACATTTTCTGTCAAAATTCAGTGTAAAAGCTGAGAGATGAAGGACTTTAAGTTTGCTAGAGAAACCAAAACTGAGCAAAAAGAAGCAAAAATACTGACAAAAAAAATTAACTAAAATTAAAATCTAATAAAATACTTTAAAAAAGTAACAAAACACCAGCTAAAAGCTATAAAAATACTGGCTAAAATAATTTTAAAAGGGTTGAAAGCTAGTTAACCCCCCAAAAAGGGTTAAATCATGTCATCTTGAAAATCAAAATACTGACTAAATGTAATGAGGCAAAAGGCCAGCTAAAAATAATAGCAAAAGACTAGCTAAAGCTAAATGTAGAAGATAGAAATACACTGCAGATTTCAAAGGGAGCATTTGAGAAGGAACAGATCATGTAGAAAATATCGGTAAATATAATTAAACATTTTAAAAAAGTATAAAATTAATAAATTCAAAAGTTAAAGCACCCGTTTTCTGAATGATCTGAATGTTTTGGTGCACGAAAGGCTAAAAAAGCAAAAAAGTATGCAGAAATAATGGAGTCAAAATGACCCAGATTTCAGAGTCCACTCCAGTTTAACAGTTAATTTTGAACAATCTGCAGAGCTATTTGTGAACCTGGTCATTTTCTATATATTTTAGAAAGGTTAATTCTAACAATTGAATCAATATTTAAGTCAATGAAGTGATCTCATGACTCTTTTTGCTGTTTTTGTTTGCTTTCTAGCAGCATTTGGAGCTGAAGGCTTATGCTCCAACTAAAGATCAGAATGCCTGCAGCAGATCGGCGTTGAGCAGACTTCCTACAAATAACCATAATTCGAAAAAGCAGCTCAGGTGGATTTGCTGGATTTAAAATGATAAGGTTTTCCCTGCTTGGTCAGCACAAACTTAAAGCGATAATCCAAATGTTTTGCAGTGGAGTATCATTGTAAGTTTGTGAACAATGAACGTTACTTAGAATAATACAAGCTGTGTGGAAGCAGCAACCTGTGCTGTGTGCTGAATTCACTGCACAGACTGATGGTCAGGTGTCTATCTGCTCTAAGTTTCTTCAGAAATAATGAATTTTAACACAGAACATAAACACAACTTAGCAGCCCGTGTGCAGAAACGAGACACCTGGCATTACCTTAATCACAGCTGAATCACATAAATTTACTCACCGGAGATAAAAATAAGAATTCAGTTTGCACAGTCCCACTGTAGCGTCTGAGAACCTACGTATGGTGGCAAAATAAAAATAGTAGCACTACTCAGAACACAGTCGCTGTTAAGACCGTCAGCTGTTGGGATGATGTACAGGAAGAATGTGAGAGTTCTGCAGCACATTGTGTCATATCTGAGGAAAATCTGGCCTTTATTTTACCAGACTTAAATTTAACCAGCAGGCACTCATTTCACACAGTTCTGCAGGAAATACATTCCTCATTCAGTCATAAAAATGAAAGGGTTTACTTTATTTTATCTTTGTGATTGTAATATTACACTACCAAACAGACCAAAGAGGTTCCTGAGACAGTGATGACCTTTAGAAGTAAGGCATCAGTATTTAAGCAACACACACACACACTGCTTGAGTGCTTGTGTTAGCAAAATATCTCAATTGACAGATTTTAATGAAACTTTCAGAAAGAATCATTCCTACATCTGATTAACTTCCAGAATTCCCCCGATTTAAAAAGGCTAACATTATGGTAGTAGCCGAGAATCGTTCCCAACACAAGATTCATTAGCAAAACATTACCAACGTTGGATTCAACTGTATCTGTCTGTTAGCAAAATAACTTATAATAAAGGTGCATCTGGATAATTTTTAGAGCCCGATTCAAGATGGTCTTGCGAGTCAACTGACATTAAAAATAAAATGGTTACAACTATAGCTCATTTAGATACTGAGCTAAACTTTGGTGTGGTAGCAGCTGAGAATCGTCTTCAGCTTGGTCTCTGAGGGCTGTCTCGGGAGTTATCGCAGGAGGAGCTTCCATGTCTCATCTATTACTGTAGCTATTGGCTAAAACACACAATTTCTCTCCATGATTCTGGTGGAGGAAAACAAATAACGATCATTCAAACGCAGACTTTTGTTGTTGTTGTTGTTTATTACATGCTGGCCAGGTCTTGTGTTATTGTGCGTATTGGTGTTTGGCGCGGTCACTTGCAGCAAACAGCGCTTCCTGGGTCTGAGCGCATCAAAACAGTGATCCACTGCAGCAGGAGGTGCAGCAGGAGGAGGAGGAGGAGGAGGAGGCCTGCGTGGAGCCACGCTGCTCATCCTGTAATGATTCCCACCGCTGCTGGTGAGACGCGCCATCTGCACAGAATGCGCCAATTACGAGCAGAGGAGCTGCTTCATATTTAAATAAACCTGATCTCTCTCTCTCTCTCTCTCTCTCTCTCTCTCTCTCTCTCTCTCTCTCTCTCTCTCTCTCTCTCCACTAGACGTAAGCTGCCCTTTTCCTGCCTTTATTTATTTATATATATATTTTTTTTGGTGCGTAATTCTTCACGGGCGGTTGGATGCCTCGTGGTTTGTTTTGGCAGGACGCAGGGTTGTCCCTCCTCCCTGGACCAGGACCAGTTGTCCTCAGCAGCAGCGCACGCGGAAGCGCGCTCCGGACTCGTTCGCGTGCAGCGATGCTGTAAACAGAGCAGGAGCTGATGCGTAAATGAAATCAGCGTCGCTGCTGCTGCATCCTGGCTGAAGGCAAGTGTTTTCCTCTCCATTCAGCTCGAGATTTTTATTTATTTATTTTACTTTATTTTTTTATTTTATTTAATTTTCCCTAGAATGGTGCAGTGCAACGCGTGCATGCAGCTCCTTATACCACAAATGGGCAAGGACACTTGAAAACACGACGTGGAGATTTGCATGATTTTTTTGCATGTGTGTGTGTGTTTGCGTTTTATTGGACTTTTTGCTCGGCACAGTGAGCGTGAGTGTGTCAGGGAGATGAAGAAATGGCGAGGGAACGAGGGGGAGTTATAGGAAAATGGGCAGAGCAAGAAAATCAATGGTGTGTCTTCTAGGAGTGTGAATACAGGCTACACATGGGTTAACACACGTGTGCGTTTTAAAGCCAAGCTGCAGGGAAAAGTTGCATTCATGCAGGAAGAGAACTGATATACATGTATTAAATAAGGTAATGTGTTTCATTTGTGTAACTTATATCAGCTTACAGATTTGTTTTTGCTTTTACCTACAGCAAAAATGTGTTTTTGTATTATTTCTGTTTGATCACACTGAATGCATTAATCATCAAGATTTTTTTTTTTTTTTTTAATAATCCGTTTGCTGTGGCGTTGTCATTTGGGTGTTAAAAAGACTTTATCTAAAAAATGATATTTCTGCTGTTTTTCAGCCTCCGGTCAACAATGTACCTGGGAATCCCTTATCTGCCTCTCCATGCTTTTTTCCCGATAATGGGATCATAAGACACCTCTCTTGGACCCAGCACAACTTTCAGCATGTTGCAGCCTTCCTCCAGAACAGGTGACTGCCTGTTGGAAACGTTACCTCACAGGAACAGGTTTCAGAGATGGATTATATTCGTTTCCCTCTGCGTGGCTGCCCTCTGGCCTCCAGAGGCAGCAGGATCCATGCTGAACTGCCATAAGACGTGCATCTGCGCCTCAAACATAGTCAGCTGCTCCAAGATGAACCTGACCAGCGTCCCCATCGGTCTGCCGCACTACACGGCTGTGCTGGATCTCAGCTACAATGAAATACACGTGCTCAAGTCAGATTGGACCCCAGCCAAGCTTCCGAACCTCCACAACCTCCTGCTCAGCCATAATAATCTGCATTTCCTTTCTTCGGAGGCGTTCGTAAACGTGAAGCACCTGCGCTACTTGGACCTGTCGTCCAACACGCTGAAGATGCTGGACGAGTTTGTTTTTGAGCCTCTGGTCAACTTGGAGGTCCTCCTGTTGTACAATAACCAAATTTCGCAGATCGACCGCTCAGCTTTTATCACCATGACCAACCTTCAGAAACTCTACCTGAGCCAGAACCAAATGTCCCGCTTTCCCGTGGAGCTGATCAGAGAGCGGTTTCGCCAGGAGAAACTCAGCCTCCTGGATGTGTCCTCTAATAAAATCAAGGTGTTGCCCATGGATGAGCTTCAGAAGCTGCCCGCCTGGCTCCGAAACGGCCTCTACTTTCACAACAACCCTTTGCTGTGTCACTGTGACCTGTACACCCTCCTTGCCCACTGGGAAATTCGAAAGCTGAACCCTGTTGTGGACTTTAAAGATGACCACACGTGCATTCTGCCTGGTCCACAAAAAACCCAAGTTGGTGTTTTTAACCTCAGCGGAGAAAGTATGAACTGCAGCACATTCAAGGAGTCGGACGAAGAGGCGTTTCTGGAGCAAACAATAGTCCTTAACTGTGACACCAAAGACAGAAACATGGTGAAGACTTGGACGATGCCGGACGATGTGTTGGTGACGCCTGAAAGCAACCAGACAGCAAGGGTTCTGCGAGATGGGAGCCTGCAGATAAGTCAGGTGAGGTCCGAGGACTCTGGGACTTACACCTGCTTTGCCACAAGCGAGGCCTTCAATGAGACTATCTATGTGGTGCTGAAAGTTCACAACTTCACCATGCACGGCGCTGGGGAGACGATGAACACAGCTTACACAACACTGGTTGGCTGCCTGGCCAGTGTGGTGCTGGTGCTCATGTACCTGTACCTGACACCATGCCGCTGTTTCTGCTGCCCTAACAAGGGTAAGACTCGGGGCGAGGATAGCATTCACTCCTCTATGCTCAGTGTCACTCCGACCCACGAGGACCCGGCACTTAAGGCCGAGCTGAACCGGCACGTGGCGTTCATAGACTCTAAAGACTCACAGGGCCAGAATGGGAAGCTGAATCCCAACGGGGATGAGGACGATGACGATCAGGATGTGGAAGCTGGCTCTCTAATGAAGGGGAAGAGAA
Organism: Hypsolebias martinsi; assembly: GCA_031762355.1. Classification (NCBI taxonomy): domain Eukaryota; kingdom Metazoa; phylum Chordata; class Actinopteri; order Cyprinodontiformes; family Rivulidae; genus Hypsolebias; species Hypsolebias martinsi. The sequence continues at coordinate 22,704,253 of JARVGQ010000116.1, read as the reverse complement.
AGAAATCAGTAGCAGAGTCCATTAGCTCAGTCTTCTCAGACACGCCAATGGTGGTTTAGGACGAGAAATCAACCGCCACGGGATTTGCTGTGAATGAACCGACACGAACCATTATTTAAGTCCTGTAAACTCCGACTGTGACCGTACCCAAGGGATCAGCGGAGGGACGTTCATCTGTAGTTTCTAGCAACTGGAACACAGTGTCTCAAAGGGATTTCAAAACAAACTGTTTTGTTGTATTTTTTTTTTTTTTAAAGGACAACGAGCAGTATGTTTCCAGCCTTTTCATTTGTAGCAATTACTATTCATACTGTGAAGGAATGGCAGTGAAAATGGGCAAAGAATCTTAAGGGAAAGAAATGCTAGTTGCTAGAGGTGCTCAGGAAGTGATACACAATAGTTTGAGAACTGAAAAATTAGCGCAGATCTAAAATTTAATAAAGACAGCCATTTGGTTTAGATTGAAACCTTGTCTGTTAAAAAAATTTGAACAGGCTGCATCCTATATACTGTAGCATAGATACCCCTCCTGTATCCCCACAAGCACAGACTGACGTCACCAGGCTATGACTATTCTCCTTGAGTTTTATAGAGTAAAACTGCATGCCATAAAAATACATTATATGAGCAAATATAATTTAGGTTAAGGAAATATGAAATTATCTGATGTAATCACATAAAGAAGCCAACACAAGTCAGATGATTAGTTAATAAAGTCAGATCTAGTTTTGAAGCCATGGGCAGCCACAGCTCCTATTTATTTAACACTTTCAGGGATACATCTACATAAGTGCAAACGAGTAGTTTTTCTGTTGCTACAGTAGATCTAAAAGTAAACCCATGGGAAACCTTTTCAGTTTTGCACAACTAAACACAGGAAATGTCTCCAACAGATGCACGTAAGGTGCGAGGAGGAATTTTGTTTTGACTAATTATCAACATGTCGTCTCAATCTTGTAAACTGATAGGTACCAGAATCCTTACGAGGACTGAATCGGATCCTGGCTGTTGCCCACAGACGTGCCACTTGCTGTTAGATTTGCCTCTTAGTTATATCTTTTTGTGTCACCAGGGTGTTAAACTAAAAATATGTGCTTTATTTGATTTATTCTGCATGAAAAATGCATAAATTCCTGATGCGCTCTTTTCCCCCCCCCCACAGTTTCAAGTAACCAACTTGTATTCAGACATCATACATAGAAGTAAATTTAAGATCCTGCTCACTATAGTTCACTGTGAAGCCCTGTCCCTTTTAACCATTAGAAGATAATGCGTTCTGTTTTAGCAGGGAAACATTAGAGGCTAAGTGACCGTAAAACCGTAATGGTTTCTTGTTGAAAATAAGCTTATGAATAATAATAACACTGTCCATTACTGGTGAGGAAGAGCTGCCTTGAGCACTGTAGCTGCTGACAAGAAATTTCCACTGACACTTTAGATTTTTGAAGTGATTTTCTTTGTCTCAACGTAGATCATTACTGTAGAATCAATTTACCATGCAAGACGCCTGGTATGCTGTGCAGAGTTTATTCACAAACAAGGAGCGCCTTGGCTTGAGCCTGAAAAGGCGATTTCATCAAACTGTGCAGCGATCGTGTCACAATACGACAAGGCTGCCCTGACGTAAATGCTAATTGCACCTTTTGATAGGAAGTAGCTTTCCTTTGCTTTCTCATGCCCATGTCTCCGAGCTGGAGGGGATTGATGTATTATCGTGAGTCACGGCGACACAAAGGCATTTTCTCTGGCTTCATGTATACTGACATCCCCGGTTCAGCCCAGATGTGCTTGTTTGTGTTTCTCTGTCAACATGAAGCTGGCCTTTCTTGGTTTCAAAAGCAGTTGTTCAACCAGAATGCAACGCCCTTTAAGTACCGTAATCAAGCTTTTATTAAGTTTTTGAAACTCTGACCGAGTCCTTTGATTGGAAAAGTACTCTATGAATTCGCCATGCCTTTTGAGTTCCTTCTTGAAAGTTTTTGAGAAGAGCATAATTAGATCGAAGCCAAAATCTTGCAGCTAAAATTCAATTTACACATTTCTAGGTGCAATGTTTTTTACGCAAAAAACTGGTGGAATATTCACAGTTGCTGTGTGCACCGCAGCATCTCCTGTGTGGGTGAGAAAAGGAAGTCACACTTGTCAGAGAGGTGGTGTGCGTGAATCATTTCACTCTGTCACACACTGAAATACCAGGTGGAGAAATAAAGATGGCGGCAAAAATACCGAGATGCATTTGGATAACGCCACATTTAGCTCCAGCTCAGATGGATTGCATTTATTTGAGCAGACTTGTTTGGTTTCCTCATCCGAGTCCAAAGTCGAGATCAGATCACAAACAAATCTTGTGGCTTTTGAGTAGCACGGTGACGTACCCTGATCATTGTGGATCGTTGTGTGTTTTCCTGCAGGAACAGGGTGTTGATCCAATAAAACCTGTTGTGGCTGATTAGTGTTCCACTCCTGTGTGTTGTCACTCACGATACATGTTGTACTTCTGTATAGTGATAATCCAAGTGCTCCTGCAGAGGTCCTAACATCGAGGAAAACTGACTTTGTTTTCTCCAAAGCAAATCTGCCTTTCTGTATATTTATATAAACAACATATATATATATATATAAATATATACATATATATACATGTATTGATGCTCACTTTGTGTGTTTAGTATTAATGAGTTCTGTCAGTGTACTGACTGTATTTTTATGTATATTGCTGTTCATTTTGCATTTCGTCAGCCACTACACTGTTAGCTGTTTCAACATTCAAGTCTTACTATTAATGTTTTTTTTTTAACTGAAATGGGGTCAATCTTACACCAGACTGATAAAACAAATATTAAAGAGAGAATCTGTTTGAATGTTTTAGAAAACTGTATGGAAAGAGCGCCAGTTTTTGAAATAACTGGGGATGATGCTGCATCCTGATGGGCAGTGAGTATTGTATGTAGCCACTAGCTAATACGCTGGGCCAGTATTTAACTTTGCATCAAAAAGCCATGAGGGGAAAAAAAAATACGCAGTGCTTTAATAAACTGATGTTAGCTGACGTGTGAAGCTATGGGGACAGAAGAAATTGTACGTTTCTCCCAGTAAGTTCAATAAACGTGAAAGGGTTCGTATGGCTTTATTAGACAGAGGGTAGATTTTCTCAGGATTATGATAGTTTCACAGTAAAATTATGTTAACTTGATTATTTTATTATGATTATTGTTATTTTATACATTTTCACAGTTGCAGAATCACATTTAAAGATCTGGCTATTTGCTCCACACAGCGGTGATACATTTATTCCGATCTACAAAAAAATAAAACCATTCATTTAGCAGCGAAGGAGCAATTAGGGAAAGAGCCATGAGGCCAAAAGCTTTCTGTTTCAGCAGAGTGATGACCACAGAATAAGACGGAAGCTTTAAACAGAAATGAAAGCACTGTGTTTATTCACCATAACTTCAACGATAAGATGGTTGCTGCCATAAAAACGTAAAAACCTGGTAGTTAAAGAATAATGGCTTTGCATGGTATGCTAACGGTATATGTGCAAACCAATAGGCGCTAAAAGAAAAACATCCTCTCATTTTACCTAATAAAAGCTAAAGGATTACCCTTGTCTTGTTTTTTTTTTTTTTTATTATTACCATCTTTAACTCAGTACAAACCTTTAAAGTACTGATTTACTTCAGCTGCCATGCTCTAACTGATACAGAGAAATGTTCAACTTGATTTTAACTTTTTTCCACAGAGAACAAAGCTACAGAGATAAAAGAATGTTTTTTATACAAGTTTTATTAAGATGACTTTAAACATTACAGTTTAATTTCATTTCTCACCAGCTCAGTTGTCACCTTTTTGTTTTATTTATATATATATATTTTTTTTTATCATGGAGCACCATCTTGTGGTAAAATGTAGTTTGGCATTATCCTGGGAAAAAATACATACTGTAGTGCTTGTGACAATATGAAATGAAACTGATGATGCAATGCATATTATTCTTCAAGTATTCCAGATGGAAATGGTTTTATTCCTGTACATCGCAATAACATAAGTTACTGTTAAAGAAAATAAAAATGTGTACACAAAAATAGAAAGATTTTCTGAAGAACATTTGCTCCAGTTTAGTGTAAGACATTTTGAAATGATACATGTATATGATCTTAATATCATTCCAGTTTTAAAGTTTTTGAATTCTTCACAACTAGAACCAGTAAATGACAGAAGATAAAACCAATAAAAAAGTTAAAGACGTTCAGTACTCCCAATATCTAACAAGGTTGAGTCAGGCCCGCTGGATGGAGTCTTCCTTCTTGAAACATTTTGTCTTTCAGCCCCCGGCACAAACAGAATAATATTGTATGCCGCTCAACGTCAGGAGGGCTGTGATCATTCTTACTAAAACTAAACAGCCACTGGTGAAAAGGATGGCCCAGCACAGAAGAGCAACATCATCAGGTCAGGACTCTGTGGTCTACACTCATCTGCAGGTCAGCAGTCAGTCTTTCAGGGATGAAGATGTTCACATCCTTGATAAAGAGGAACGATGGTTTGAGAGGAACAAAGGAAGGCATCCATCTTTGTGAAGAGAACCTGTCCATCATTAAACAGGGGTGGAGGCCTTTGTGTTCAACTGTCATGCTCACCTCCATTGTGGACCTCCATTCTATGTCCATTTCTCCTTCCTGTCTTCTCAAACCCAGCCCGTCAAAGCAGATAACTGCTTGTCCCGAGCCTGGTTCTGCTGGAGGTTTGTTTCTGTTAAAAACAAGTTTTTTTTTTTTTTTTTGTGGGCCGAGATGGTGTAGAGGCAGGGCAGCCTGCTCAGGACCGGAAGGTCCGGGGTTCGATCCCCGGTCACTGCATACCTCGTTGCAAGACACTTAACCCCGAGTTGCTCCCGGTAGGACTGGCTGGCGCCTTGCATGGCAGTCTACCGCTACCGGTGTGT
>JARVGQ010000116.1:22661141-22671327 GCA_031762355.1 Hypsolebias martinsi | reverse complement strand
AAAATAGAAATGGTGAAAAGAAAAGGCATAGATTTGTTTGCTTTATTGTAATCTCTGCTTTAAATAAATCTGACATTTGTTTATTATAAAACAGATTGATTTATTGCTTCTGTTTTTTGAAAAATACTTGAGAAGATACTGTACTGTATTTAAAAAAAAAAGCGTTTTAAATCGCAATTGCAATTTATAGAAAAAAAAATGCAATTAGATTATTTTCCAAAATCGTTCAGCCCTACCTTCTACCAGTATACCCGCTGTGCCTCCTCTGGACATGTCCAAACCATCTCAGTCTGGTCTCTAACTTTATCTCCCAGTTGTTCAACCTGTGCTGATCCTCTGATGATCTCATTCCTAATCTTATCCATCCTTGTCACTGCTAAGGAGAACCTCTACATCTTCATTTCTGTACTACTGTATATCTTTATACTACTGTATATCTTTATACAAATTACCTGTATTTATTTTGAAAATGGTGTTGATCGGTAATTACTTAGCCTTTTTGAAGATCTTTCAGTTTTTCTTTCAAAATTGGCTGCCTTTTCTCTCCTCACCCCAATACCTGATCATTTTCAGGAGAATGTTTTATTTCTTCTTTAAGCTGTTAACCTTGAATCATTTAGGTGGAACAAGGCGCCTAAACTCGAGGAATGCACCAGCATTGTCAACGTAAAGACAAGTCGGCAAAAAACAACTTTTTTTTTAATGGGGTTTTGGCACTTTGTCACCAGCTTCCTGTCACAAAGATGTTACTTATTCCCACTTCTTCTGCTGGACTGAAATAAACCATAGGCCATTACATTTAAAGTACAATTCATTCGTGTTCAGCATGCAAATATAGTGGGTCAATTCAACAGTTACTGGCCTAGATGGCTACACATGGTTTAGATGAAAGTGAGCCATGAGGAAAATGTGGGTTTATTGCAACTGATATCTTCATCGCAACATTAAACAATAATATTGCATATTGAAAGTTTTTCTAATATTGTGCAGCACAATTTCACACTTGATTCTTGTCTCCTATCTTTTTTCTCCATTCTTTCTTTGTTTCCTGCTTCAGGGCACCCTCAGGAACATCATTGTCTCTGTGGACCAGGGGGACACTTGGAACCCGGCTCAGCTGCCGCCTGTTGGTCACGAGCAGTTCTACTCCATCCTGGCAGCGAATGACGACATGGTCTTCATGCATGTTGACGAGCCCGGAGGTCAGACATCTGTCTACAAATGTTTACCTGTATAGTGAAACAGTACTGATGATGTGGTGTTCTTGCATGTAACAAAGCATTTCTTCATGTAGAAAGTCCAACTGAAAGTATTTTAGATGCAAAAACATATGGTACATTCAAATTTCAAGTTTTTGCACATTTGGCTTGTAATAATAAAGCAATTACTCACTTTTGGACTTGGAGTAAATACTAAATGATCTCATTGCCTTTTATTGTTTGACTGGAAAGCCTCGTCTTCTTCACAGATACGGGATTTGGCACAATTTATGTATCGGATGACAGAGGCACTGTGTACTCAAAGTCACTGGAGCGCCATCTTTACACCACCACAGGGGGAGATACAGACTTCACTAACGTCACCTCCCTACGAGGAGTTTTCATCACCAGTATCTTGGCTGAAGGTTTGTGCCTAGATAATGGAAGAACAAAACCAACCCACACCTGTGCTCAGATTTCCTGTAAAAACATACCCACACTAACGAGTTCTCCATTACATACCAGTAGAAGGGTGTGAATTAAATATTTAATTAGTTGTTCAGTGTTAAATGTGATGTCGTGCTGAAGCAGGGGACTGGAGCAGACAAACATTGGATCAAAGCTGCACAGCTTTTGAGCAACAGTCTCCTTGAATTCATTTAACAGCGATCCTTGTTCTCATGTTTTTTCAACATCTAACTTCTGCAATTTTTTGTTGTATTTCAACAATTCATATATTAAAATGTTCAGCTCATTCTGGACATTCATTCCTGCTATGACTTTTGGTATTTGTGCAATTTTAACTTTTAGAAATATTTAACTTTTTTCCTGCCATTTTTTCCTTATTGAAAATAAGGAGCTTTTTTCATATCCTTCAAATTATTTGTGCTGTTTACATTTTACTGCTCATTTCAGCTTTTATTCTGCTTTTTTTTAGCTTGTTTGTGCTAATTTCAGCTTCAGCTACTTTTCACTACATCAAGCTTCTTTTTCTTAATTTCTGATGCTTTGTTTCTTTCAGCTTCTTTCTACTTGTTTTAACAAACTTGTGGTCTTTCCACCTCATTGCCTTTTTTTGTTGCCATTTTAGCTTTAGCTAATTTCAGCCTTTATTTTAAATTTTTTTTTTTTTTGGTGCTCTTTTCAGAACTGTTCTCATTTTGCAACTTTTTCTGTTAATTTTAGCTTTTGCTAATTTCAGCTTTTTTGTGTGCTCTTTTCAGAAATGTTCTCATTTTGCAACTTTTTCTGTTAATTTTAGCTTTTGCTAATTTCAGCTTTTTTTGTGTGCTCTTTTCAGAAATGTTCTCATTTTGCAACTTTTTCTGTTCATTTTAGCTTTTGCTAATTTCAGCTTTTTTGTGTGTGTGCTCTTTTCAGAACAGTTCTCATTTTGCAACTTTTTCTGTTAATTTTAGCTTTTTGTGATTTCATATTCCAGCTTCACTTGGTGTTTTTCAGTTATTTTTCTGCTGTTTTCTTTTTTTGCGTGCTCCTTTTAGTTGTTCTTCCTACTTTTTAGCTATTTATGTACAGTAGTCCCTTGCTACTTCACTATTCGTTTATCGCGGACTCGCTCTAATGCAGTTTTTCAAAATAAGATTGGACATGGCACACAGTTAGTTGGATGATTGATGGAAAGCTGCACAATGGGCGTATAATTTTTATTTTAAATAAAGTATTTTAAATTATTTAGCAACTGCTGCACCTTTGTGCTGCCCATACTGCTGGATGAACTTCCTGCTGCAACTGATCAGCTGTTCTCCATGTAGAGCGGAGAAGTGGGCGTGGCCAAGAATGCTTGCAGAAGGCAAAGAGCAGCAGAGGCAGGGAGCTGAAATCATGCTATTCTTTACTCTTTTAGAGTGAGTGTTTAGAGTTTAGAAACATTGTTTAGAATATTGCAAGAGTGTGGGAAGGGTCTAAAATGCCTTAATATATAAATACTAAAATAAACTACTACTTACTACTTGTACTACTATTCCTACTTCACGGTTTTTTACTTATTGCGGGGCTTCAGGGTATGGAGCCCCCATGCTAAAAGATTGTATTTCAAGTACGCTTTAGCTTGTTCATGTTTTTTCAGTAAAATCATTCAGCAATAAGCATTCACACTGTTTTCACAGGAATTTCAGTTTCTCTATTTCATTTGTAAATATACCAGTCATTCAGCTGGTGACCAAACCTTTCAATGTTCAGCTTGATTTGTTAATTTAATAGTAATGAGAGGATTTTCTCTTTCTTTAGATCTCCAAATAACATGTTGGACAATGTTGGGTAAAGTTCTTATGGAAAGGGACTTTCTTTTACTATACATATGATATATTTGATTTAAACATTTTGATTTGTGCAAGAATAATGAACAAAAGAAAGCAATGACATAAATGTGAAGGAATAAAATTTGGGCTTTTAAATGAGATGGTTTGTAAACATTTTTTTCTGTTGGGTTTTGTTTGTACAGATATAATCTGGAGGAGTTCATGGAGAATGCTTTTTATTTTGGTGCCTTTTGGAGAAACTTAACGTTTTTAGTATAAACATCTTATTAAACATACAGTCAGATTTTTACTAGAATCAGAAAATGGAGAAAACTTTTTATTTGTTGTGAAAAATAGTTCTTAGAGAAAAGAAGAGAATAGAATGGGTCAAAACTTGGTGTTTGTTTTTATTCTCCCTCCAGTCACTGCCTCTGGTTTGTCCTTGAACCGCCTGTCATTGTTGTTTTCAGATAACTCTGTGCAGTCTGTGGTGTCCTTTGACCAGGGAGGGGAATGGGTTCCCCTGAGGAAACCTGCCAACTCTAAGTGTGACGCAACAGCCAGAGACCCTAACAAAGTAAAAAATAAATAAATAAATAAATGGATGGCTGTCAAATAAAACTCAATCATTGTGTGCATTTTTTAGCTTGACATTAGAAGCAGCGTGACAACAAACTGTTTGTATTTTTATTTACAGTGCAGTCTCCACATCCATGCAGCTTACAGCACCGCTATGAAGCTGAAAGTCCCCATGCTGCCTCTGTCTGAGCCAAACGCTGTGGGTCTTATCTTGGCTCACGGTAATCACACCCACCTTACTGCTCTTACATGTTTTGTATATTAAATGTGGTTTCTCTTCGCCTGATGAACATTTAAAATGTTTTAACAGGCAGTGTTGGGGATGCCATCTCAGTGATGCGCTCTGATGTGTATGTGTCTGATGATGGTGGCTACAGCTGGATTAAAGCGCTCGATGGGCCACATCATTATGCTATTCTGGACTCGGGAGGACTGCTGGTGGCCGTGGAGGAGAGCTCTAGTGACCGTGCTGAACTTATCAACCAGATCAAGTGAGTTAGAGGCATGTCAAGTAAAGTATATGCTGTTTATCAATCCATTAGTCCAGGTTTTGTCTGACCAGCCAGGGTGTGATAGGTCTTTGAAAATTTTTGTAGCTCTGCTAGCCTAGCGATAGCGAGCTATTCCATGAAGGGACACCATAAAGCAGCTCGTGATCCTGTGTGTGGTGTTGATGACTCTCTGAATAGCTCTCCTGTCTGCTGCAGAGTACCCACCCCACACTGTAATGCAGTACACATTGTATTAAATCAAACTTCAACTCTTATTGAGAACATGAGTTTCTGTTTACAATATGAACTTTTTTTTTTTTTTTTTACAGTAAATGTTTGTACTTTAAAGTTCAAAAGTTGACTGGGAAATAAAAAAATTGAGTCTGTAGAAGTCTGGATTTTTGAAAAGGGACACGTTGAAGGGCCCTGTAATGTTCAGGCTGCTGCTGTTTGCCGTATCATTTCACATTGTTGGTGTTTAGTGTATGATTTAAATTTTTTTAGCGTACTGTCTGGCATTTGTTTAGCATATATCTTAGATCCTTATTTACCATTTCTTTTTACACTTTATATTTTGCTGTTTTGGATGTAACTGGGACCCTGTGTACATAATTTCATTCCACCTCATGTACAACATGTGATGCAAATGACAAACTGAACTTAAATTAATCTCTGTCCTCAAATGCCATTATTTCCTGCAGATGATGGGCAACTTGATGTCTGATTCTGTTTTATGTCTGTGTGCATACTTAGCAAATTTAACAGATTATAAAACATTTTCAAAAACCGAAAAGAGCAGTAATGTAGTGTAAAATGTATGTTTCCTGTCCTGACAGATTTTCCACTGATGAAGGGCAGTGTTGGAGTGTGCACAACTTCACCTCAGACCCAATCTACTTCACTGGGCTGGCATCAGAACCAGGAGCTCGCTCCACGATGGTCAGCATCTGGGGCTACAGAGACAACTTCTTAAGCCAGTACTGGGTCTCCTTCACCATCGACTTCAGGGAGCTCCTCACCAGAGACTGTACGTGACACCAGATCATTTATGATGTCAAATAATAAACGTTTCCTTCATATTTTGATCACTTGTAAGAATTTGCTTGTGTTTCTAGGTGACGATAAGGATTACGTGCAGTGGTTGGCCCACTCTGACGACATCAGTGACCCGAATGACGGCTGCATGCTGGGTTACAAAGAGAAGTTCCTGCGCCTCAGAAAAGACTCTGTTTGCTGGAATGGACGGGATTATAAGATTAACACACAGCCAACTCCCTGTCCATGCACCCTGGATGACTTCCTGTGGTAAGACCATTGATGGCGTCATCAGCCTGGTGAATTATGGTGACTGCATCATGCAGCATTAAGTTTATTCCTCTTTTATAGTAGAGACAAAAAGAAGTGTGACTAAATTGCATTGTTATTAGGTCAAACTGAAGCTTTTTAAATATCACTAAGTTCTTATTATTTGGCTCAGCTCAATTTTTTTTATGAAATATGAAGTGATTTGTGGCTTCAAACTAAACACTTTATGATAGTGACAGAAAATGTAAGTTACATCCTCTAAACAAAAATACCGTGATGTTGTTGTTTTTATTCTTTGCAGTGATTTTGGATATTACCGTAAAGAGAACAGGTCGGAGTGTGAAGAGCAGCCAGATCTAAAGGGCAAAGTGTTGGAGTTCTGTCTGAACGGCGAAGAGGAAAAGCTGATAACTACCGGGTAAGTATCATTAGACTTATGTTCCTGAAAAACACAGATGGATCATACAGCAGCACATCCTGTATGTGTCGGCTTGTGTTAGCTCCTTTAATTACTGACGCATTATAACTTCACTGACGATTTAGCTCGTTTGATAATCGTTTTTACTACCGGTATTTGAGTTTTATTTTACCCACAGGCTTGCTCAAGTGTTATTGTGGTGTTTGAGTTTTTTTAAATTAACGGAAGCTAAAACATTAGAAGACAAAAAAAAAAAAAAAAAATCAGAGCCACCTAGGTACCAAAACAAGAATGAAAACTTTTTGTATTTGATTAAACTGTGTCTTTTTGTAGGTTTGGAAACAAAGAAATGTCCAAACATTTTCCAGTTTAAAAAAAGATGTAAAGAAACAAACAGTTTTAAGCTGAGGAGAGATTTTTAATTTCATAGGCCATGTGCTTGCATGTTTATAATGTTTGTGTGTGGGAGAAATACATATGTATGTATGTATGTAATGTGAGTATGTGTATGTATCATATACATGCATGTTTAAATATATTTATTTAAATATACAGTAAATGTTTGTATGTGCACTTATGTATATGTATATGGACAGTAGATATATGTCATTATGTAGACTGCTTAGTCTATGAATAGGTTAGGCAAGTATAAGCCTTGGCTTCAGCCTATTCCTTTTTTGGTAAATGAATGATTTACCATTTTATATTGTTTTCCTTTTGTTTGTAATGTTTTTTAATTTACCAAAATAAAGTTGAGTTGAGTTGAGAAATGTATCAAGTTGTTTCAAGATGAGCTAAAGTATGTGACTTGGATAAAATAATTAATTGACAAATGTTTATCTAATATACTGGATGATGAACTGATAAAAATGAGCACTGGCCAGATAAAACTCATAATGGTGGAACTCTAGTTTTTCTTTTGTAAACGGTGTCTTACATTATTTATTACAATTTTTTTTTCTCTTTTTCACCTGTTTGGTTTTTACTGTGTTTGAAAGGAAACTTAGTGTAACTATAGAAATTGCATTTCCTATGAAAATGCAGTGTGAATGCTTATTGCAGAAGAACTTGCTGAAAAACAGCTGAAATTAGCTTAAAAATTATGAAATGTAGCTGAAATGGAAGAACAAGCCTAAGTTAGCTGACAAAAGTAGAAAGAACACATATTTGCTTAATTATGATTAAATAAACAGAAATGAGCACAAAAATGAGAAAACCAGCTAAAAACAGCTGAAATTAACCAAATATGGCTGTAAAGTAGCTGAAAAGGAAGAAAGAAAATTAACCTACCAGAAGGAAACGGAAGGAGCTGAAATGAGCTAAAAAAAAAAAAAAAAGTGGAATTAGCAGAAAAAGGTAAAATTAAAAATGGCTAAACAGTAGCTGAAATAGCAGAAAAAGCTGAAAAAGCAGAAAGGAGCACAAGCTGAAATTAGCTGAAAGAAGTTAATTAGGCAGAAATTCCCACCAAAAACTTGAATTATCTGAAAATGGCTAAAATTAGCTAAAAATGCTAAAAATGTAGCTGAACAGGTAGAACAAGCTTAAATTAGCAGAAGAAAGCAGAAAGAAAATGGTTGCTGAAAAAAGCAGAAATTAGAAAAAAAAGGCTGAAAAATAGCAAAAAAAAAGCAGAAGTTTAAGTTACCAGAAGGAAGTGAAAAAAGACCATTTTTGCTGAATTAGGCTGAAAAAAGTTTAAATGAGTTACAAAAAAAAGTGGAATTACCTTGAAAAGCTAAAATTTGCGTAAAAACTAGCTGAAATAGCAGAAAAAGCTGAAACTTAAGATGAAAGGAGTATAACAAACTGAAATGGACAGAAAGAAATTAGAAGAAGCACAAAAATGTTGTAGCCAGCAGAAAGAATCTGAAAGGAGCACAAAAGAGCTGAAATTAGCTGAAAGTAGCTGCAAAAGTTTAAATTTGCACAAGGAAGCTGAAAGAAGCTGAAGCAGAACAAAATGTGAAAGGAGCCGTAAAAGGTTGTAAACACATCTAAAGATTTGAAGATGTAAAATGAGATCAAGTCGAGGAAAAAAGTGGCAGAAAAGGCTAAATTGCTCAAAAATCTAAAGTTGCACCAATACCAAAAGTCATAGCACCCTTCTGAAAGAGCTGAACGTTTTGATATACGATTTGTTGAAATAGCAAAAATTGTGGAACGAGAAAAATGCCAAGAAACGTATGGTAGAAAAATGGATCTCAATAGTGTGAATGATTCATAAACATTCACACAATGATACTGAGCAACAGCTTTGAGCTGTGTGTCAGAAGAAGAGAGGAAGAGTTGGTTGAACGAGGAGGAAGTACTTGTCATGCAGTTAGAGGAAGCAGATCAGGGCGACAGTGAGTTTTAAGTGAACGCAGACCAAATGGAAACTTTTGGCCAGTTTTACTCTCATAATAACAAACGTTAACCTGATTTATCTTCATGGAAAGTTGGTAGGTCTGTTTAGTCAGTGCAGGTTGATTTATATATATTGAGACTATATAATCAGACTTTAAAGGGTGTGTGACATGATGTTGGAACTATGCATAAAGTGGCACAACATATATACTGTATGTTGTATCCTTCAACTATTTTCGTTTTTACAAGCAAAAAGAAAAATCAATGAAAATTTGATTTAAAAGTGATTTTAAACTTGGCGCTGTGTTTCGTCACGAGAAATCCGGGTACTTCCGCATACGACGTCTGTGACGTAGGGACAAGAACATCTGCTCGAACGCACCTTGTACATAACAATGGCAGAGAATATAGAATCCGACAAATGTAGCAATTTAAGTGAAGATTTGCGCGATTTGTCTTCAATTTGGGAAGCTGAACTTATTAGTAAAAGTGTTTCTGAGCTTAATGTTTCCTTAATAAATGCATGTAATGGTCAAATCAGCTGGATTTAAATTGTTTCGCTTTGACGGTCTTCCAAATGGTCTCGCACGCTGCGAAAATAAATTATAAATAAATCTAATTTTAGCTCAAACGTCTCCTGACGCTAATCAGTTGTAAATGTCCATCCAGTGATTACTTTCTGTAAGTTTCATCAAAATCTGCCCTGTAGTTATTGAGATATTTTGCCAACAGTCAAACACTGAGGTAACAGTACCATAGTTCAGAGCTCCAGAGAGCAGGAGGCCGTGCTGCGACAGAGTGAGTCAAGAGCATCCTCAGCAGTGCGTGGTATGAAGATTGCACCACCTCCTGCCGGTAGAGTCTCCAACACATCGTGAATATACCCAGCAAGACCATTGGCTCCCCTTTGCCCTCACGGTCAGATATACCAATCCCGTCTCACACACAGAGCCACCAGTATAGCTGGGGACAACAACCACCCCTGAAACTGTTTCCTCAACCTGCTCCTTTCAGAGAAAAGGTACAGGAGCATGCTCCAAGAGACTGCTGAACAGCTTCATGCACCAGGCTGTTAGGATGCTGAACTCTATACTACACCTACACCTTCTACCCCCTTGCTTCTGGAATGTGACTGTGGAGAGAAAAAAAAACATGTATGTATGTAATGTAAATACATATTTGTTTTAATTTTTTTTATCTTTAAATCTATTTCTGCTCTTAAAAGCTGTTTTACAGAGAAACTGTATCTGTTGTTTCTGTATGTACTAAGCATTTTGGCAGAAATAGACAATAAAGAATCTTTGAATTTTCCAACCTATGAAAACAGTCGACATAAGGTCTGTCCCCTGTGATAGCTGTAGATGAAACCAACACTGATATAAGATTTGCTTCAGTCTACACTGACTTTAAGTATTTATTTAACTTTAGATCAGATCTTCCACTTGATAGTCTGTGTGGATGCACGCTGACGAGTATTGGTATGTGAATATGGCTAATCCTACTGCAATGTGTAAATGGTAAATGGAGCTTACTTATATAGCGCTTTCCAGCCCCCATGAGGGGCCCCAAAGCGCTTCACAGTACCAG
>JARVGQ010000116.1:22630890-22640958 GCA_031762355.1 Hypsolebias martinsi | reverse complement strand
ACCACTCCCACTTCTATTGGTGAACGCTAGCCTTCACCAATAGAAGTGAATTGGGAGAGGTTGTGAGAACGCTGGAAATCACCAATAGAAAACAAGGCCAAAACTCAAAGAGACTAGCACCGCTAGCTCAGCCCAACCGTTTATGAGGTTGGCGAAAAGTGAATTGGGAGAGGGTGCGCGAATGCTAGCCGCCACCAATAGAGAACAAGTCCAAAACTCAGCATTTACAACTAATTGATAGATGGTGCATGAACGCTCGCCTTCCCAAATTAGTAAACAAGACCAGCTGTGAGAGCACAGCCTCGGTAGAAGTAATACTTACTCACGTATCGAACCTCATGTGGAAATTGCCTCCTAATGCGGACGGAGCCACACCAATGGCAACAGAAGCGCCGCAGTCAAGGCAAAGTAAAGACTACTTATGTGTCGATCCACACAGTAGCCTCCTCCCAAGGCGGACGGAGCCGCCACAAGCAGCGGGGCCGCAAAATAAGCAAAAGCTACTCACCAGTGTTGAATCAGTAGTCAACGCTGTGGTTTGGGAGAGGGGTGAAGCCCAAATGAAATACCTTGATGAAGGTTAAACCGTTGCGGCCCTCGGAGGGTGAACACACTGCTCCAGCCGACAGGCGGTCGGGCCGACAGGCGGTCGGGCCGACAGGCGGTCGGGCCGACAGGCGGTCGGGCCGACAGGCGGTCGGGCCCCCAGCGACGGTGAGAAAAGAAAATTCAAAGGCCTGAAGCCTTGGATCGAACATGCGCAAGAAGAAAAAAGGAGCAGAACCATGGATGACGCTAGGCTATATAGCCTCTTGATTGCTCATCCGGTCACGTGTGTGATGTCATCGATATAATTACATGCGCAATGGGAACATTCAGTGCTTTCAGCACCGCCCTCTGGCGGTCAGTAGGGATGAAATAGAGCTATTATTTTTAATGTCTACAGAAGTGAGGACGTTGTGCTAAAATTATTTTTGTTTATTATTTTTTAAACATTTATAGCTGTAATTCAGTACTGGGTTTAACTAGCTTTCACATGTTAATGGTGCATGTTCAACATTAAATTTATTTTGGACTTGTTTATTGATACTTTCATAGAGAATTACAAAAGGGAAACAATGAATTTAGTGATTTCTTGTTCTTGTTACACAGGGGCAGCAAATCAGTGTCCAAGGCCAACAGGTTGCTCAGACAGCAGATGGACAGACTATTGTCTACCAGCCTGTCAACGCAGATGGGTCTGTCCTGCAGCAAGGTGTGTTTTTCAATTTTTTTTTTACTTTTCATATTTGTGTTCTGTTCTGTAGACTGCTACAAGCAAAAAAATATACAGTTGTCAACTTTGAATGAATATTGTCGTCTGTGTGCAGGAATGATCACGATTCCTGCTGCTAGCTTGGCAGGTGCTCAGATTGTACAGGCAGGAAACACCAACACTAACACCACCACCAGCGGCGGCCAAGGCACTGTGACCGTCACCCTGCCTGTCTCCGGCAACATGGTCAATGCAGGTGGAATGGTCATGGTAAGACCCTGTGCTGAGGTACAAGCATTTTTTTTCTTTTCTTCTTTCTAAATGTAGATGGCACGAGGGTGTGGAAGATCACAGATCACACAACCTTTTGGAGCTCCAGCAGTTTTTCTTTTTCGGTCAAAATTATTTGTTATTATCTATTCAGCTGAGCTTATCTACACTAATGGTTTCTCTTTTAGCTTTTGTAAACTGAGATTTTTTTTATTTTTTAAGTGAGACGCCACCTGAGAGTTTCTGTTGTTTTATTATTTGAGACATCTTTGTATGGGTGCACATAGCCGGATAGGTGTAGTGTTATACTGTAGAGCAAAATAATTAAAAATATTACTTCTGTTTTGTCAGGATTTTTATTTTACATGCCAAAGGTTTTAGGTACTACATGCCTGTTTGTGTTGCATCTTCTATCAGATGGTGCCTGGAGGAGGTGGAGTTCCAACGATGCAGCGTATCCCCCTGCCAGGTGCCGAAATGCTTGAGGAGGAGCCCCTATATGTCAATGCTAAACAGTACCACCGCATCCTAAAGAGAAGACAGGCCCGAGCCAAGCTGGAAGCTGAAGGCAAGATTCCTAAAGAACGGAGGGTAAGTCCTCTTTGGTATAGCAGAGTCATTTTCGTTGCCAACAATTATGAGCTATTAACACAATTTTTATGAAAACCCTGATGAGTTTGTGTCACATTAACCCACAAACAACTGTTTAATAATGTAGAAATTGTGTTAGAATCATAAAAATTCTAATCATAACAGGAAATTCTGGATTTCAACAGCTGTTGTGGCTGTAAAATCTAAAGTTGATCAACAAACTTTCTTTGTCTGTGGCAGAAATACTTACACGAGTCTCGCCACCGTCACGCTATGCAGCGCAAGCGAGGAGACGGAGGTCGATTCTTTTCTCCTAAAGAAACAGAGGAAGTGGCTTTGGCCCTATCACAAGTAAGGCAATGAAAACACAAGTACTGTATTTAGTCTTTCATGCCTAGTTAGTCATTATGAATTATGCCTAAAATTAGTTTTTAAAATATAGATTTAAAAGTTGTATTGTTTTGGGTTGATCTCAGTTCTATATTTAATTCTTAGTTATTTATTAATGACCTGTTTTTGTTTCTGGTCTTTGTGCAGCAGCAGGACGATGTAGCCCAGACAGGACCGGATGAAACGGTGGCTCAGATGATCAGAGTCTCGTAGCACTGCCACCAACACTGTGACTTGAATCTGAACTCTACCCTGACTGAGACTCTTAATGCCAGCTAACCATCTGACAAACACATGGTCTGCAGTCCTTTCTGCCTCAGTGGTTTTTTTTTTGTTTTTGTTTTTTTCTCGTCATTGGTCTTCCAGGGATCTGGCTGAGTTGATGCCGAACCGGTCTACTCCTCTGGTCATCTTCTTTTAAAGAGAGGATGTGATCAAGCTAAATTTATCTGGTTGAATGCAAAAAAAAAATACTGCAGTGCTTTTTTTTTTTTCCTTGGAAGATTTGTTTGGACTTTAATGAAACTTGGATTTGTTGGCAACCAGTAACGCAGAGGCAACGCTGCTCATGAAGCTATACTCTGTTTATTAGAAACATGAACTGTTTTCCTAAAATACTTTTTGTAAACGATACCAGTTTATTTTTTTCTGAAGCATTTGATGGTTTACATTTCATTGCTGTTCTGTGTGATTTAAAGGATTCCCTTCATATGAAAATGTAATTATTTAAACCCTCGTACTTTGTGAACTTACATGAATCCCATCTTCCATCCACTGAGCAAAAACATTACCTGTAGTTATTTGGAGATCTTGTACAACACATTTTCTTCCCCAGTGTATGTGGATACATACCAGCTCTGTTAAAGCATTTTACACTGTTTATACATACTTAATGCTTTTGCATAAAAATGAATTGTGTTGGATCACATTACATACTATAGTTGTGTACAGTAGATGATTTTCATCATTAAGTCATCCTAGGTGTTTTTCTACATTGTAGGTAATTAAATTTGATTTTTTTTTTAAGCCGTCAGATGCAGTTAATGTTATTTTTATAAGTGGGTTGAAGTTGTTTTCATGAAACGTGGTGACTTTTAAGTAAAGACTATTGAAGATGTCCTGTGAGTCTCTGCTGCACAAATGTTTAACAAACTACCGGTAATCAGTTTTTCAAAGCATTTACCGGTAAGTTAGAAATTCTGAACGTGTTGGAGTCTGTTCTCCAAACTCCATCATATAAGTACTAATATAACAATAAACTAATACACTATACATAAACTACTGCTACTATGTAGAAACCTTTTATACCGCATTTCAAACCAATGCATTCTTAAAATATTTTCCAGATTGCTGTAATTTTGTGGGGGGCTATAATAAAACAAAAACTTCTTGTTTTCGCTATTCCAGTTTCAGGGATTGCCACAGTGAGTTATCTTACCTCCATCTCACTCTGTCCTCTGCATCCTGTGTCCTCACTCCAACTACCTTCATGTCCTCTCCATCCATATATCTCTTTGTCTTTTTCCTGGCAGCTGCATTTCTAACATCCTTCTCCCAATATACCCACTGTCCCTCTGGACATGTCCAAAACCTTCTCAGTCTGGCTTCTCTAACTTAATCTCTGTTGTTCAACCTGTGCTGTACCTCTGATGATCTCATTCCCAATCTTATCCATCATGTCACTCGTAAGGAGAAACTCAACATCTTCTTTACTGACATTTCCAGTTCTTTTTCCTGTCTTTTTGTCTCTGACACTGTCTTCAGACCATACAACATAGCTGATCTCACCACTGTCTTATAAATGTTTCTTTGACCTTTGCTGACACATCCTTTGGTCACAAATCACTCCTGAAACTTTTCTCCATTCCATCCTGCATGGACTCCGGGATATAAAAAAAATATTTAGTGTTAATATCTTCTGAAAAGTTTGAACAGTGGTCAAATTGTTTTCTTTAAGCTCCACAGTAAGCATAAACTGATTATTAAAAAGGCTGGCAGGAAATTAAACTTGAAGGCTAAAACGGGTTGTCACAGCAGCGCCCTCCAGAGACGAGAAGCAATAACCGCAATGGAACAAATTTATTTACTGTGTGGATCTGGGAGCACATCAGTGGAGAATAAAGGATGGAATTTAAAGTTTAAGGAAGTATTGTCCCTCAACAACAAAGCTCTGCCAATCAGAAGCCATGCTTATAGACTGACGGTGCAGCCAACCAATCATAGTGGAAGGGGCGGGGCTTGTATTCAGCCTCCTTAACAGATCACTGTGGCAACGTTAAGTACCCGTCTACGCCTGCGCAAACTAGGTACTAGAAATGACAAGTGCATTCCGCTTTTACATGAGTAACGCATTCGTTCTTCCTACTCCCTTACTGGTTGGTTCCACCTCCATACCGCCTCTTTCCTCAGGTGACCGTCCCAACTAAACGCCCCCCACCTTCTCCAAAGATGTTTCGGCGGAATCTCAGGACCGAAACAAGCGACTGAAGCTTCGAGAGGCTCGAAACCCCCGCTGGAAGTGAGCGCAGCCGCTTTCGCTCATTTGAAGCTGCGTAGCTTTTAGCTAGAGAACACGAAGGCGACGAGCCGAGCCAGTTTAAACTCAAGAGACACGGCTTCTCCACCTTCAGTTTCACTTAAATGGATGCAATGACAGACTCGGCCGTGGACAGCAAGGCGGAGGTGAAGCAAGGCACGAAATATGTGAAGGAGACCGAGAACGTGGCGGAGAAATATTCCGCGTTGACCGTCAGCAAGAACAGCAGCGACGTGAACATGAACGTCGGGGAGATGCCCTCCGCAGCGTTCACCGCAGTGCCGACGCTGAAGTCCGTGAAGAAGGTAAGGAACGTGATGCCCGCCATCACTCGCTGCCATTGGGCAGAGATCAGGCAGAGCCGCACGTGAGGAGCAGAGAACACGTTGGGCTGCAGGAGCTCATACTGTGGAGGTTCAAGTTGCAGCTGCAAGCTTCTAAGTCACCTTTATCAGGGTTTTCTGCAGAGTTAAACAGCGTTCAAGTTACTAGAACTCAACAAAAACTGGTTTATTGATAAGATCTCTTGGATTCTGTCTTCCTGTTTGCATGTGATGCAGTCGTAAAAGCAACATCCTGTAGTCAGAAAACATTATAATTTGTTAAACCTTTTATTTAAAAGTGGAGAAATGCATGGATTAACATACCTGAGTTTACATGGGGTGGGGGGCAGTGGGCACTAAGTATATAGGCTAAGGGACTTAATGTGATTTTTTTTTTTTTAGCTTTCTTCAAAAGTGTAAGGATGTTAAATTTGTTAACCACTCATCCCATGTTCTCAAGGTTAGATCTGAATTCGGGGAAGGAGCAGCTTTTTTTTTTTTTTTTTTAAAGCACACCGTACACCTGTGGGAAAAGACCTTGAGTTCCTGTTATACAATGAAATTAGACCAGCAGATCCTCCTCAGGTGGCTGTTCCTATTGCAGACCCACCACTGAGTGAAGCAGCTGGGAACAGGCAGTGGGGTCAACACTTGGTTTGTGTTTCTCACAACCAAATGTTTACACACTGTGACGAAACTGCAACGTCCTTTTTATACCACATAGACATTTTATACTGTATTTGATCCTCCAAACCTTATTTTTCTAAACCAGTTTTTGACAACTAGTGGTTCGCAAACCATTTTCAGCCTGTGAGTTTTTTCCCAACCGGCCTTCAAATTTAAATCAAAAGCCTAGCATTACTTAAAGGAATTCGTGTCATTTGTTGCGTTTCATATTAAAGACGTTTAAGCTAAGATTATTTTATGCTTAAAAATACTGTATTGGAGTTGTAGCTGTTTTGGACAAACCCTCTCAATAATGATGTCTTGATATGTCACACTCAAGGGTATATGCTGTAAGTAACTTTCAGCTACCCTCACACCAAATTTTAGCTCAAGATCTGTAGAATTGCCCAAATTTGAGCTGTTTTTCTGTTTTCTAAGGTCTGTTGTCTCTGTGGGGGCCATCTTGAAGTTATCCAGTTGAAGATCAATAAAGTTCTATCATCTTATCTTATCTTCATCCTCTGAAATTTTTTTACCCTAAAATATAATCAAAGTTTGTCTAGTTGTTGTTCATGAGATATTTTGCTAACAGACGAAGACAAAGCTGACTGCAAATAAAAAGTTATTACATTTCTTTTGGCTGATCCCTTCTTTGGGGGTTGCCACAGTGGCCGACCTC
This sequence comes from Hypsolebias martinsi, assembly GCA_031762355.1. NCBI lineage: Eukaryota > Metazoa > Chordata > Actinopteri > Cyprinodontiformes > Rivulidae > Hypsolebias > Hypsolebias martinsi. Next base: position 22,634,248 of record JARVGQ010000116.1, on the reverse strand, counting down.
ACATGAAAGATTTCAAGGTCAAGGTTCTTTATTGTCATTTGCATCTCATGTGGTACATGTGGTGGAACGAAACGGTGCACAGGGTCCCAGTTACATCCAACCAAAGTATAAACTGTAAAAGGAAAAACTGTAATAAGATCTAAGATATGAACTAAGAAATACGCAAATACACAAAATAATGTCAAATATGCCAAACAATATTTGGCAATTGTTTTACGCAGCTGCCCTTCCTGGGCTCGAAGATCTTTTACGATCTGTTAGCATTGAGAATGCGTTAAAGGTCAGTCTCAGTTACTACCAATTTTTAGGTCAATGTGTGTAAAATTGACTGTGTTATAGCTGTTTTTGTGTTCTTGGGATCAGCTATGGTCTCCATCTTGTATCAGGTTGACTCAGTTGTAGTAGATGTGCATCTACTGATTCCTTTCTGAGCATTTCAATAACATTTTTTTGGTGGTTCACAAGATATTTTGGTAAAAGATAGAAACACAGACATGGACAAAAACAGTCTTATAAAGTAGTAGTGCCACTGTGATGATGCTGATTAGTGTGTGTGAGAAACATGTTCTGAGATTAACTCCCACATAGACCATGTATTTTTTATTATTTCCAATCCCTGCAAAATGCAGGAAACTATAGGTCAACAAATTTAGCCCAGTTTTATCTTACACATCTAATTTAGATGTTTAGACATCTTATCTATCCAATTTAAAAAAAAAACAAACAAACAAACAAACAAAAAAAAACAAAAAACAGAATAAAATACAGTACTCAGTGGGGTGTTGTCAAATTGAAAACTCTCATGCTTGTTATTTCCAGGAAATTTCTTTCACACAATCCTGAGGATCATTTATCATACATTAACATTTTCTTCTCTTCACAGTTAACATTTAAGTGCACCTCTTCACAAGTCACAAGAAGAACATCTCAGTTAAAAACAAACAAGTGGAAAATTACTTAACAGCTTTGGAAAAAAAGAAAGAGCTTGGCATATGCTATAAGTTATGTTTATGACATAAACAAACTGAAATGAGTTAAATAGTCTTTGTTTAATATTTATGGTAGTTAATCTGTTTTATTAGAAACACTTTAATTAATTTTGTCTGCTGTAAACTTGTATTTGTTAAATTTAGAAACAAACTTCTGATGTTGTCTGTTTGGCACCATTGGTCATAAATAGAGTTTAATTTATTCTGTGGTATGAACCAGTGGCGGTCCTAGCCTATTTGGCGCCCTGGGCGAGCAACTCCAACGCCCCCCCCCCACAACCCCCGGCTAGGTTGTGTGCAAGCTGTCGGGTTGCTGCTAAATGGTGACCCCTGCCTGCTGTGTGGACCTAAGCAGCTAACCAGTTAGCATCAGCAAGCTACAGCCTACATATTTCACACAACAAAAAATGACAGTGAAGAGTGGGACTCATTTTCAGTTCTGGACTTTCAGCCTCAGAGTGGCCCACTTTAGATCACAACCAATTGTTATTAAAATCATGTAATTATAACCTTACATCAGGGGCAATTCTAAAACATGCCCTTTAGTTTTAGCTTAGCCCCAGTGCTAACAATGGCTCTTGGCTTGGTAGCCATTGGCATCAGAAGCATTGTAATATTTAAATATTTGTATTTGTAAATATTTAAATATTTAAATTTTATTGAGCTATTTGATGTGGTTGTAGCTGACAGAAATCCTCCAAGTATTTCTACTTGACATTGTGACATTTTGGCAGAAAACTTTGGCATGAACAGTTGATGCTTTTTTTCTTCTTCTATTTTTCAGATATCTTATGAACCACTGGACAGATTGTATGACTTCCAGCAGTTACCACATCAGTAAGTAGCTCAGTATCTTAAAAATGTCTTACCTATAGACATATTGTGCTGGCTGATGTAATTTTTTTTAATTACTGTAATGAATTTGGTCAACTTAACTTTAATCAGTTGTTGAAGTACATGAATGCACTTTAAAATCCATCACTGACATCCATTCAGTGGTTCATTAGGTAACTTAACTGAAACAAACAACCCCCTCCCACAAACACACAGGGCATAATCTACCCTTTAACATCCTTCAAGAAAATAAATAATTTTCAGTTTAAACAAATGACAGTTGTAAAAATTCAATGTTTAGAAAGACATTCACCATCTAGCCATGTGTCACATTCTGTGGGAGAAAAAAGCAAATAACAAAGTTCAGAAACATTTTCACCAACCTGTCCTCAAACAGATAACCTCCTTAAGATCACATTTCAGTCAGTCATGTCCTCAGGTGAGGCCTCAGAATGGGAATTTGTAGCAAAACAAAGGAGAAATAGTTTTGGATGTTTTTTTTAGCATCCAAGAAAGCAGTTGTTATCAGACAGCCATCAAAGTAAAAAATGTTTAACAAACCAAATAATGTTGCGTTGAAAAGTCCATCAGTTTAGGTGGGACACTTGCTTTACCCAAATGTCACTTTGAAGGAGGACAAATTGTTGTTGTGTCATCTAAACCTGAAAGGTAGTGGCCTTTCATATGGAACTGACAGGAAGTACTGTACTTGAACATTTCAGCTTTGTTCTTACATGTTTCTTTATTGTTTATGATTCAGAATCTTATATATTATCTCTAGATTCTGATGTTATTATATTTCTATGACTTATATAAAAAACAGTAAATTAAGTGTTGTTTAAATTAATTAAGCCTAATTAAGACTTAACATTCTGTTATTTGATTGACTTCATTTGTTGGTCAAGAGCATTGTCCATTATGAGCCACAAAATAGGATAAGACACCAAGCAGCACATTGTAAAATTATTATAAAAATGTGTTTTTATTTTAAACAGCATTTTTTTTTGTCCGTGTGATCTTCATATATTAAAATTAAATAAATAAAAATCAGGACTTTGTTGAAATGCATTTAAGGATGTATGTAAGATTGACTTTACTTAAACAACCTTAACTCAGGAATCTTAACCAGTTATAGACCTATCTGATCTAACTTCCATCTCAAAAATTCTAGAGAAAATAGTTGCTGGTCAGTTACGTGATCATCTGCAAAGAAATAATCTGTTTGAAGACATTCAGTCAGCGTTTAGAGCTCAACATATCACAGAATCTGCACTGTTGAAAGTTACTAATGATACTCTCATAGCCTCTGACAATGGACAGGTGTCTACACTAGTCCTGTTAGACCTGAGTACTGCATTTGATACAGTTGATCACAATATTCTACAAACCAGATTCCAAAAAAGTTGGTACACTAAACACATTGTGAATAAAAACTGAATGCAATGATGTGGAGATGGCAAATGTAATATTTTATTTGTAATAAAACATAGATGTCAGATCAAACGTTTAATTTGAGTAATTGTAACATTTTAAAG
>JARVGQ010000116.1:22594440-22612247 GCA_031762355.1 Hypsolebias martinsi | reverse complement strand
GCCAGCCAGTCCTACCGGGAGCAACTCGGGGTTAAGTGTCTTGCCCAGGGACACAACGAGGTATGCAGTGACCGGGGCTCGAACCCGGGACCTTCCGGTCCTGAGCCGGCTGCCCTGCCTCTACACCATCTCGGCCCCTCATAGTAATTTTGAACATGTGTGCCAGACCATTCTTGATTTTTTTTCAAAAGACCTGTATGGTAAACCCTACCCTGTTTGCTTTGACTTCCAAATGAAAAACCGTGCCTTCCACACAGAGTCGGGTGTGTTGACCTTGTTTCTGTGGTCCTGAGTGATTCAACAAAAGGCAACTGCACTTTTTCCTCTTGATTCTTGAAGACATTTCACCTCTCATCCAAAAGGCTTCTTCAGTTCTAAAAGCGCGTTTGGGAGATTCAGACTTATACGTCATATTTTCAAGACTCAAAACAAGTCCAGTTTCCTTTTATAGTCATCATATCCTGGATAACTGAGAACTTGCACCACCGTGTGGTTTCAGTGGTCCTCAAAACTTCATCCTATTGAGCACCTGCCTCTGACTCAAAACTCAAATGATTTTATGCTCAAGAATTTCCCCAGGCTCCACGTGATTCAGAGAAATGTTGGTTTACTGTTTGACTTTTCAGAGATGCTTCAGTGTCACACTGTTTAATGTTGTAATGGATCGGTGCAGAAATGTTCGTAACTTTATTTTTTTATGGGTATTTATGTCTTTTTATATCCACAGGCAAGTCTACGCAGCCCTGAACTGACCTGGGAGAGGGTCCGCTCTCAGGTGGACCACATCATCTGGCCAGATGGAAAGCGGGTTGTTCTGCTGGCAGAGGTAAAGTCCTTGACATCACTACTATAAGTCCTCATAAAGTGTGATTAGTGAGTAGCACAAGAGACTTTATTCGTAAAAATAAAATTGTGTGTTTGATTTGTGTACAGAATCCACAATGGGCTTTGTGTCTTTGTGTAATCTCAGGGTCGCCTCTTAAATTTGAGCTGTTCTACAGTGCCTACGTTCGTATTGTCTATCACCGCTACAACCCAGGTAGGAGGTTTTATACTGCAGAAAGGTATTTGTTTTCAGTCATTTCTTGTGAATACTGTAGCCATCGTGAGTTCTGTGTTGTCTGTAGGCCCTGGCCTTGATTGAGTTGTATAATGCTCCAGAAGGACGGTACAAACAAGATGTCTATCTGCTGCCCAAAAAAATGGGTAAGCTGTGCTTCTTTTACTTGTTGCTCACTGCTGCCACCTTTTGACCTTTAATAAAACGTACATCCTACAGAGAAGTAAAGCTCATGAGCTTTTATACGTTCAGACAGTGTGAATTATGAGCTGTCTCTGCTTTTAGACGAGTATGTGGCCAGTTTGCACCTGCCCAACTTTGACGCTCACCTGACAGAGCTTTCTGACGAGCAGGCCAAGTACATGGGGCTGAACAAGAATGGCCCTTTCAAACCTAATTATTACAGGTTGGTATCACTCTGGTGTATGGCTTTCGCCATTTTTTTTTTTAATTATCGTATTTTCCGGACTATAAGCTCTTTTATTCATAGTATGGCCAGTCCTGTGACGTATAGTCCAAAACAGCTTATATAATCCCCCCCACTTCGGCAGTGGACGAACGATGCAGAGCCCATGGCTCCTGACACAAGCTCCACAGCGCACTCCTGCCAGCACCACGCTGCCTCCCGGGGCTGTGGGCCCCGGGCTTCCCTGCTCCGGCGGCAGAGGGATGGCGCCCCCATCGCCCCCGGCACAGCTGCCAATTGAGACAGACTGTTGTCAGTGCAACACGACTGCACCGCCTGGGTGAAATGAAGCTGTTTTGACCAACAAAGTGCATTTACTGTATTAAGGAAAAGTTAAACTGAGACACATCTTTGCTACAAATACAACGTCAAGCAAACAAATAATTGTTTTAGGTGTTAATCTTGTTAAATTTCGAAAAACTGCAACAGTGAGTCCTCACATGCACGCTTCCGTGGTCGCCAGTTATTTGGCAGTCAGTCAGTTTTTGGCACAACACCGGCCCACGTTTCCTGGGGTCAGCGGTGACGTATAATGCAACTTCTACTCCGATGTGACTTGTATGTTTTTTCCTCTTCTTGAGGCACTTTTTAACTGATGCGACCTTTACTCCGGAGCGACGTATAGCGCGGAAAATACGATACTTACCAGCTCCTGTTTATTAACCACATCAGATCTGTGTGATTACTTAAAACTCGTCTTGTTCTTTGCAGGTATTAATGAGGATGTCTGATACTCAGCGAACACTTGTCCTGGAAAAAACAAGAGATATCTATTTTATTTTCTAAAAACTGCTACAAAGTGGAGGAATTATTTTACTTAAGCTGAATGTAACTTATTAAACAGCACCTCAGATGTAGTGTTAAATATTTCAGAGTAATACATATAGACAGCATATAATATATAATCAGCTAACATGATGTCTTGTCTTTACAAACAGCCTGCTTGCATGTGTTGATGTGTAATTAGTTTATGTATCACAGTGCTGTCAATTTGTACGTTTACTCTATTTACACACAGTGCCAAATGCTGGCCATATATATGAAACTAAAAATACCATTTATGTTTTGTTTGTCAGTGGCATTAATAATTTATGGGCACATTCCTTAAGCCAGACGTTAGGCTAAGCCAAAGGAAACTGTGTTAGGATGAACATTGTTTTAGGATTTTTTTTTTTTAACTGTATATGCATGAAATAATCTTGTTAAATAGCATCTACCAGCAGGCCCTAAAAAAGGTTAAAAAAAACATATCCAAGAAAGATGGCACTAATTATCTGAACAGTATGACTGAATGTTGTTTATTGAAAACTGTTATAGACTAGTATTTTATTGTATTTCTAATTCCGGCTTGTGAAGCTTTAAATCAACACTGTCCATAAAAGGACCATGATGATTATATTTGGGCATGTGCTGTGTTTAAGGTAACAGGTTTTGCACATTCCTCAAAAGAAAATTGGAAAACTCCATGCTCAATAATCCAGGTAGATAAACCTAACAAGGTTGAGTCAGGTCCTCGGGACGGATTCTTCTTTGTTGAAACGTTTCGTCTTTTATCCAAAAGACCTTCAGTCTGAGGAGCTTCAAGCAAACTCAGTCATAAACAGCACCTTCTCATGGTGGATGAGACAAGAGCCATAGCAGCATTGTCCATTTGCTTCCTTAATGTCATACCAAGCTTCCATTTGCTCCCTCACATTCCACTTTAAGTCTTTGTCACTTAAGAGCCTTCTGAATGGATGATGCCTTTAAAGGCCATGGTATGAATGTGCCTTTTTGACCATGCTCTGCTTTGTCTTCAAAAACATTGGGACACTGGATAATGTTAAAAACGGTTTGATTGCACTTTAAAAAAGTGGATTAATTAAACTTTTATGTTAGTAACCGTTTATCAGCAACAGTATCAAGACAATACTAGAAAAATATACAGTATATAGTATTGAAAACTATAAATCAAGTGAGTAACATGAGTGAATTTGAGGAGCCGAGTCCATCAGAGGTAAAAATGGAAAGTTCTTCATGCCATAATAATGCCCATACTAACTTTATTCTAACATTTGTAATCATCAGACCGTCCCAACTTGTTTTAAGACAAACCCGTACAACAATCATCACTAACCTTAAATGAAGAAATGATTCCTTTTTGTAAAAGCACATATATATTTGGAGCATTTAATGTCTTCCTTTCACTGCTTCTCATCTTACCTTTTCTGTATGTGTTTAAAACTAGACTGTGTCTGACATATCATTGTTTTGTCCTAATTTAATTCAACAGGATGACCTTAAGTAACATTTCATGTGATTAAATGACGTGTATGCTACTGTATGTACAGTATAAAAATTAATGCATTAAATCAGCAATAAATGAAATCTTTATAACAGATAACTAATTATGTGTTTTTTAATGAAAGATAAAATAAAAAATAAAAAAACGTGAATGTGTCTGCTGCATTACTTTCCTTCATAGTCAAGAGTGTCAAACTACCGCTACTGTAGAAAACTCACCAACTCATGCTCGGTCCAGCTTCATTTGTTTCTAATATTAACAGCTCAGTCATCTTGAAGGAGGAGGAGGAGGAGGAGGCTGGGAGGGTTCTGGAAACCAGACTGAAGCTATTTAAGCAATGGGCCTGAGTCAGTCCAGACACAAGTTTCAGAAGAAACAAAGACAGAAGGTGAAGCGCTGGAACCCTCCAAGGGAATTCATTTTATCCTTCCAGGCAACAAAAAGGTCAAAGTCAAAGGTCATCACTGAAAGTAGGTAGCAATTTTGTTATTTAAGGTTTTAGGACGTCAAAACGAATGACAACAGTCAAACTTTAAAATAATCTGAAAGTACTGTGACTATAAATTAATGTACTTTGTATTACAGTAAATGTTTTGATTTTCCTTTATTATATCCAAGTTAATGATAAGTTATAAATGAGTAGATTTTGCACTACAGCAATGGTTTTGCTCATTTAATTTTCTTGCCACCGTGAAAATTACACAAAGGGGTCAATAAAAATGATGAGGATGAGATATAATAATAGTTTGAAGGGGAGTTTTCACTGTCATCTCAAACCCTGCATATTTTGGTTTTAGGTCCACTAAACTCAAATTATTTAGACAAATTTATATGTGTTGACAAGTCTAAAAGTATTAAATGAAATAACCAAGAGTTCCTTGGCAGTTCAAGTTTTTCTGTTTTCTGAATTCAGTCATTTCCAAACAAGCAAGATGTCATCGGCCAGCTAAGGGATCATCTGTCGGCACTCATCTGAACACCCATCTTGTTGGTGTTTTCCAGAACAGAAAAATGGAACTCATCGCCAACGATTACGGTAACTATTGCCAGCAATGTGACCTTTATGAACAAAGGCTCATTGGAGATGCTGCCATGAACCCCACCAACACAAACTTGGATGCCAGACGGCTCATTGGGAGAAAGTCTGATGATACGGTGGTCCAGTCTGACAATAAAATTCTGTCCTTTCAAGGTGATAAATGAAAATGTGAAGCCTAAAGTCCAGGTGGAATAAAAAGTACGAAGGGGAGACTTAAGAGTTTCTGTACTCAGGAGATTTCTTCAATGGTTCTGGTTAAAATGAGTGAGATTGCTAAGGCCTTTCTGGGACAGAAGGTATTAAATGCAGTCATTACAGTGTCAGCTTATGTCAGTGACTTGCAAAGAGCCACCAAGGGCTTTGACAATGAAATGGTCAATCACTTTGTTGAAGAGTTTAAAAGGAAATACCAAAAGGATACTTCCCAGGATAACAGAGCAGTGAGGAGACTGCAGACGGTCTGTGAGAGTACAAATAGTAAGTACCTTGTCCTCCAGCTCTCAGGCCAGCATTGAGACTGACTCTCTCTTTGAAGGTCTTGATACACCTCAGCCACATGAGCATGTTTTGAGGAGATTAACTTGGATAGGAACATTGGAGCCAGCTGACAAGGCCCTGCAAGATGCTAATCTTAGGGCCGCCTTCTGGATAAGTTTAAGAGCCATGAAAATTGGAACTTCATGGCTTTTTGAATCCATGAAATTGAATTTCATGAATCTTATACTTATCTGATGGATAAGTTTAAGATTCATGAAACTGCTCTTGTTGATGGTTCCACATGAATACCCCAGAACGTCTTTAATGGTCAAATCTATACAAGAGCATCAACCCTGATGAAGCAGTGGCCTGTGGCACCACAGTACATGCTGTTATCCTCATGGGTGACACCCATGAGAATGTCCAGGATTTGCTGCTGCTGCTGTGGCACTCCTGTCTTTCGGGATTGAAACCACATGTGGAGTTATGATGCATCTCATCAAACTAGAAGACTTGGATCTCCTCCACGTACTCAGATAACCAGCCAGGTGAACTGATTCAGGTGTATGAAGGTGAAAGAGCCATGACCAAAGACAGTATGCTCAGGAGATTTGAGATCACATCCCACCAGCTCCCAGCCACAAACTGAGGTAACCTTCAACATAGATGCCAATGGAATTCTAAATTTGTCCGCTGTTCACAAATGCACTGGCAAAACGAACAAAATCACAATCGCCAACAACGGGCCGCCTCAGCAAAGAAGAGGTTAAGAAGATGGTATGGGATGCAGACAAGTACAAGGCAGAGGACGACAGGCAGAGGGAGAAGGTTGTCGTGAAGAACCCTCTGGAGTCGTATGTGTTCCACATGAAAAGCAGCGTTGAGTATGAGGCGTTGAAAGGAAACATTAGTGAAGAGGATAAAAAGATGATCATCAAGAAGTGTAACCAGTGTAAAGAAAGCTCCCAGGGTCCCACTATTGAAGAAGTGGACTAAACTCATGGACTGTAGTGTTGTATTTCAGTAGAAAGATTAATTACTGTAAAGTCAGCCCCATCTCACTGTTTTCAGACATTCAATAAGCACGACAAAATATAAACAATTGTTATTTTTCATTTCATAGTATTTAACATGCATAAACATTTTTTCCACACAATAAACTAAACGACTGAAGCAGAGCTACAACAACTAAAATAACTCATGGGCCAAACAGGCAGAGGAACAAAGAGGGAATAATGAGGCTCAGTGAAAACCAGGAAATACACTGAAAATGACACCTTGCAAGTGAAACGGTTAGAAATCAGCATCAAGTTTGGAATCCCAAAGTGACAGAAGGATTCTAGAGCATCACACGTAATCAAATAGTAAGTGATGTCAACCTTTTAAATAACATTGATGATCTCAGAAGAAAAATTGGCAATGCACTGAAACGTGCGGTATGACAAAATGCTTAAGAACATAAATAAAATGAAGGTTTGGCACGGTAAACTCACGCCTACTGCTATTGTCACTGTTAACAATTAATGAAATTATCAATTATTACTGCATTATGGTATATTGATCTAGAAATAATTTTAACATGTAAAAAATTATTGATGCTTGATCACAATGACATGCAAATGTGAAAGCATAGTACCAGTTATATGGATATATAAATTACTAAAAAAGAATGTTATAACCAACTTAACATGAATAGTAAATTATTGGATGATGCTATAGATGTAAGAGGGGTGTAACAATAAGTTTATACTTCTACACCCACTCTTTTGAACGTGTAAATATACTTCACTAGTGTTTTTTTCTACTTGCTTTTGTTTTAAATGTATTTTCTTTTTATATAACTTTGTTAATTCTTTTATTATACTACGTTCAATAAAGTTAAACTCAACTCAACCTTTTGAACTTTTCAATCCAAGTGTCCGAGTGTAATTTTAAGACTTGAATCCGACAATAGTTAAAAAAAAAAAAAAAAAAAAATCTCTGTACATCTTTAACACACTATGCAGATGTCTACTGTTTTTATTGATCATTGCAGGCCCAATCCACTTATTGGATTTAATTGATGAAGTTACACAAAGATGAAAATCTTTTTCAGGTATGCGTCAAATAGTTGCGCTAGAGGAAACGTTAAAGGCTTATATTTAGTTGAAGAGTCAGAAACGGAGACAATACTGACAGATAATTAATGAACATCAGAAATGAGTTATTTAACGAGTTGTTCATAGAATAATCCACTAGATGGAAACCTTATGTTGTCTACTTGAGACCAGACCTGTTGGATTAAACCAAATATTTTCATTTTAATCAACGTTACTGCATTTACCACAAAGAATCTAAATAAAAAATGTTCTTCAACTTGTAGTAATTAATTATAATTAAAGCAAGTTGTCGTGTTGTGAGGAATAATTTTCAGCATCAACCAGTGTTGGAGTCAGGTCAGCGTTTTCCCATCATTTCTCACAGTAATATCGTGCGCAACGCAGCCACAAAACACAGCAAACATGCGCATTGTTCTCCTCTCTCCCCCTTCACCATCAGTTCCATCCTCCCGTTCCAGTTACAGACAGAACGCGTCACCCTTCGGCACCCAAAGAGTTAACTCACCCAGCCTGTTGCCCAACCCGAACGCGTCGCCAGGGAAAGATCTGAAACACATCTGGCGCGCGAGCTGAGCGTCTTTTCCTCCTCTCCCAAGATTAAACCGAGCTGTAGCAGGTTTTCTTCATGGGTGGAGAGGAGAAAAGTTGTCAGTGATAGTTGTGGACGTGCTGGGTAAGATCTGAAGGTGAAAGGAGGGTAGAGTTGTTCCTCAGGCGCGTTCCGCCGCCGTGCGTAAAAGGCCGTCATTTGGACACGTTTTTGCGCATCTTGGATAAAAAGGACCAATATTTTGGGTTCGTGGATAACAAATAGAGACAACGTGTGGATGAATCGTTGCGTCTGAGCCGAACCATCACTTGTGCTTGGAGGAGGCGGAGTTTTCTTAACAGGTGGTTTGCACTTTTTGTCGCTCTGGACCTTTTTCTGCCACCTCGTCCACATGGGTCCCCATCAGCACCGGGCTCTGACATGACCCTGAGCATCTCTTCTTCGTGATCCTTTTTTTCCACGAGCGGCCACAAAACAGCTGGACGGAGGAGAGCCAGCAGCCTCCAGATGATCAGCTCCGTGTGCGTGTCGACTTACCGAGGGCGCAAGTCAGGAAACAAAGCTCCGTCCAAATCATGTCTGAAGGAGGAGATGGCCAGAGGCGAGGACTCGGACAAAATCATCATCAACGTCGGCGGCACGCGACACGAGACCTACAAGAGCACCCTGAGGACGCTGCCGGGGACGCGCCTGGCGTGGCTGGCCGAGCCCGACTCGCGGGGCAGCACCGACTCGGACGCAGAGCCCCCGAGCGCCACCGAGTTCTTCTTCGACCGACACCCGGGCATCTTCGCCTACGTGCTCAACTACTACCGGACCGGTAAGCTGCACTGCCCGGCGGACGTGTGCGGGCCCCTGTTCGAGGAGGAGCTCGCCTTCTGGGGGATCGACGAGACGGACGTGGAGCCGTGCTGCTGGATGACCTACCGGCAGCACCGGGACGCAGAGGAGGCCCTGGAGATCTTCGAGCCGCCGGACCCGGAGGACACCGACGACGACAAGGAGACACCCAGGCGGTTCGGCATCGAGGACTGCAGCGACAGGTCCAGGGGCTGCTGCGAAGTTTGCCGGCCCAAAGTCTGGGCCCTGTTCGACGACCCTTACTCATCCAAAGCAGCCAGGGTGAGTTCAGCAGTTCAAAGACAAATAAATCTCTATATAAACATAAATGAATCAGTTTAATTTAGGACTTAAAGAAAAAGTGAGCAGTGTCCAAACTCAACAGGTGTCTGCAGGAGGTTCAGGTCCAACAGCAGCAGGACCACGTTTTCCATGGATTTAAGAGTTTGGAGACACATTTGAAGATGAAATAAGGCTGAAAAGGTTTAATCAAGAGTTGAATTTGAAGGACTGACGTTTGCTGAAAAAAAAAAAAAAAACCAGCAGAAATGTAGAAAAGGCTGGACGGAGAAGAAACTGCAGATAGGAAATCACTGAAATAGAGAGACTCAAATGAATGGAAAAACAAACAAACAGGAAAAAAGAAACTAAAATGAGCAGGAAATCGCTGAAATTAATAGATGGATGGATGGATGAGAGGGGCTTGGCTCAAAAATGTTAATCATGAATCATAGCAGTCATTTTTTAATTTAAATTTGTTTCTGGAAATCCTCCCCCAAGTTTGATGGTCCATGAGCTACAGTGGTCCTGACCCTAACTTTGGGAACCACTGCAACAAGATACAGTGCTTCAGAATCAAATATTCTGCTCCTTTAAGTTAAAACAATCAGGAACATTAACTCAGAGAAGTGAAGTTTACTGAATGTTGGAACTACTTTTTGTGCATGAACTTCTAGATGTTACCCAAATACATGTACGTTTTTTTTTTTTTTTTTTTTTTTTTTTAGATAAAAACCTTTTTTTTTTAAATATCTAAAGATGCAATTCTTTGTCTGGAGGGAACTTTTTCAAGGACCCATCAGCTTTCTGTCCACAGGTTTAATATTCACATCACGTTTGTTGGCTGCTTTAAGGTTATTTGAATTTCGTAACATTTCAACGCTAAAAATATCTCCACTCGTGATGCAGCTTCACGAGTTTTCCGCGTTCGATTTCACTTTTAGGATGCTTCACATTCACTCATCAGTAAGGTTTGATCTCATGTCTTGACTCTTCAATGTGTTAAAGTAACAACTTAAACCAGGGGTGATTCTAGAATCTGCCCTTTAGGGGTGCTTAGCCCCCCCAGTGCTGACAAAGGTGCTTGGCTTGAACAATGTGGTGGCCATTGGTATCAGAAGCATATTTAATGTGGGGGAGAACACATTGGTAGGGGTCTGGGGGTACTCCTCCAGAAAAGTTTGAATAAGTAGATGCCATTTCCTGCATTCTGGTGTGTTTTAACAGGTTGTTAAATATCTACGTTTGTCTACATAAGTAAGCACTTGATTCAATAACTATTTTGGAGTTAATGGCACAACAAGAAGTAACCTGACCAACAGCCCTCCTTGTGTGAATAGAGCATGCTCCACTTCTCTCATGCAACTTCAGGACAAATTGAGGTCAACGATTGGTCAGTTGCTTATGAGTGTATTGGATTGATTGACAGGTGGTGTTTAGGATCTGATTCGTAAAAAAATGATTTTACTGGCCCTTTTAAGAGTATCCTCATTAATCCCATGGTTATTCCAAATTTATTCAATCTTTAGGTGAACCTAAGGTTTGAGAACTGAGTTTCCTTACAAAATTCTAATGATGGTTTCTTTATTATTCAGGGGTGCTGAGTTAAAATTTAGGGGTGCTTGAGCACCCCAAAATAGGATAAAATCACCACTGACTTAAACACGTCACATTTTACCTCTTGAGCTACTTTGATCATGTGTTTTCACATTCAGCTTATTCTGCAGCGTTTGTTTGGCCTCTGGTGTTACTCACCAGGGGCCTCATGTACAAAGAGTGCATGCGCACAAAAATGTGGCGTACATCCTTTTTCCATGCAAAACTTCAGCTGTACCGAGCATGAAATAACGGGGGAAATGTGCACAGCCCCATGCCAACTTCATGGCTGACGTACACGTTTCTATGGTTATTGGTCAGTCGGCGACACTTAGAGGTGATACAGAGAAACTGTTGATGTGAATATTATTATTGTACACACCGGACACACATGATGAAGAATTAATACATCCACATGTATGCAATTAGACGAGTGGATATAAAAACATGCATAAAGTGGTGCAGAACATACCTTTAACAACAATAGCTTTAGACTTGTTAGAGGATATAGCAAATGATGCAATTTGCAGGGACCGTTATTTTTAGACAGAGATAATTTTCTGGCCAACGACTGTTCATAACAACGGGCATTTCAGAGGGAGCTGGCAGACTGACTGGGACTGTGCCAGTCGACACTGAGCCGAGCCATGCCCGCTGTGTGGGATGGAATTATTTGTATGTCAACAGGTATATCCAGTTCCCTACAATGCGGTTGAACAGACCAACATTAAAGTGCAACTTGCAGCAACAGCCAGTTTTCCTAATGTAATCTGAGCTATCAACGGTACACACATTGCTATAAATGCACCATCACAGGATGAATACGTTTATGTTAGCAGGAAGCATTTCATTCAATCAATGGGCAAATTACATGTGATGCACAAAAGCAATTAACCAACATTGTGGCGAGGTGGTCTGGTTCAACGCTCGATTCATTCATTCTAATGAACGGCATGGTTGGGAACGGACTACAGGCTGGCATGGTGCGGGATGAGTGGTTTCTTGGTGAGTAAATTCATTTAATCGTCCTAATATTAATCCCTCTAATGCGCATGGAGTAGAGTCAGGGGTATTTGTATTTATTAGTCAGGGGTCCAGGGAGTGATTTCCTATTTATGCTGGTTAAATTACAATTTCAGAGCATTCTACCAAGACCCTGATTGTCTCTGTGTGTATAGTAATGTCAATAAACACATGCGTAACATGTGTTTCTTCGGCACACTACTGCATTCATGTACAATAAGAGTGCGGTCCATGTTAGTGGTAATGAACAGTCGCCCTCTGCTTCATGTCCACCTTCATGTCTGGCCATGGGTTTTCATTTCTGTGGGTGTGCACTGCTCTGACCCCACATCATTGACCAACACATTGGACAACAGAGGACAGCGTGCCAGAAGGTTTTTACGTGCCTAAGTTAGAAGCATCGCCAACTCACATTCTGTGAAGTTCCTCTTTTTCCAGAGTGTAGACATGCTTTTTGATAGTGTTAGAGAGGAGATTCCAGTTTCTGGGCATATTTAAATCTATCAGCATATTTAAATGTAGGCATGTCAAGGGAGGAGCAGAGTATTCCCTCATGTGCGCTTAATTCCACGTTGATTGGGGTGTACAAAGGAAGTGTGCTTCCATGCACAGTTTCATTCAACTGGATTTATTTGTGTGTTTTCTTGATTCAAGCACATGCAATGTTTCAGTAGGAAGTCCACGCAAGTCTTTGCATATGAGGGCTCAGGTGGTTGTTTATCTGGATGGAATCGAAGGGCAAACAGTCACAACTGGACCTCGATTACAAACCAGTACGTTTCCACATTGTTCCTCACTTCCAGACATTTTCATATGCAAATATCACAGATATTCGTGGAGCAAATGTGATGCTACACTGCTGCATTTGTTCTAAATGGGACTTCAAGTTGCTCAGCAGGACAAGCTGTGTTGTAAGTGACTTCATTTTGAAATTACCCTTCTTTTTTTTTAAACATGGTTTAAGAAATGTTCTGATTCGTGTCTAACAGACAAAGCATACTGCTGTATAACCCTGTTATAAGTCACTGAGTCAACATATTTAACATTAAAATCTAAAAATACAAGTATTCACAGTGTCCTTATTTCGTATCACTAAAAGCATCACATGAAAACGCTGTGGCGGTGCTCAGATTTTACTCTTTGTCCAAGGTTTTTATAAAAGAAAATGACAACACGGTCTTATAAATCAGTTATTTTCACCTGCCACCATGAATGAAGGACAATCGTGTAATTACTTGTGTTTCTGTGAGTTTTTATCTGTTTGTTAGCAAAATATCCAGTGCAGGGATTTTAATGAAACGTTCATAAAGCAAAGGTCAAATGCACACATTGTTCACCTGTAGAAGTCAAACCAATTTGTTATCGCCACAGCTAATTGACTCAAACTCAGTCGTTCTTCCAGAAGTTGGAGTGGTAGTAGCTGGAAGTCGTCCCATCACATCCTCTGAGCACTAACATATCGCACAAGAGCTTTTTTAAACCTTTCTTTTATGAGGTGAAATGTTTGACGCCCAGTTCTCATTTACAACATGACCCAGTCATGGCTTCTTAAAACTTTGTCATGTCAGGCAACAGATGATTTTAACAGACGTTAGTTTCATTTTAAATAAACAAGTTTTCTGTTAGACACAGCAGAAACACTGATGATCATAAAGCACATTCAAATGTCCAGCAGCTCGTAAAAACACACGCCAACAAACCACCATCAGCTTTATTTCAGAGGAACAAATAGTTTGTGTCGCCAACATTTTCTACGTTTCATTGTAGTCGAATTTATATAAATTTAACTTCGGCTAAAGATTAATTGATTTTTGTTGTTTTCTGGCTCCTGATGTGTAAAATCTAAAAAATAATTTTTTTTAACATGACTATATTAACTAGTAGATAGACAGATGGATGGACAGACAGACGGATAGATGGATAGATGGATAGATAGATAGTTGGATAGATGGATAGATGGATAAATAGATGGCTAGATGGATAGATGGATAGACGGATGGATGGAGACATGGTCAGATAGACAGATAGATGAATGGATGGATGGATAGACAGATAGAAACCGGTAGATAGATAGTTATAGATAGACACAGATAGATAGAGGGATAGTTAGATAGACAGATAGATAGACAGATAGATGAATGGATGGATAGAAAGATAGATGGATGGATAGACAGATGAATGGATAAACAGATAGATGGATGGATAAACAGATGGATGGATAAACAGATAGATGGATGGATAGACGGATGGATGGATAGACAGATGGATGGATAGACAGATAGATGCTGGTAGATAGATATAGATAGATACAGATAGATGGATGGATAGACAGATGGATGGATGGATAGACGGATGGATGGATGGATAGACGGATGGATGGATGGATAGACAGATGGATGGATGGATAGACAGATAGATACCAGTAGATAGATCGATATAGATAGATACAGATAGATAGAGGGATAGATGGATGGATAGACAGATAGATATACATATAGATAGACAAATAGATGGATGGATAGACAGATGGATGGATAGACAGATGGATGGATGGATGGATAAATAGATGGATGGATAGACAGATAGATACTGGTAGATAGATAGATATAGATAGATACAGATAGATGAATGGATAGACAGATGGATGGATGGATAGACAGATGGATGGATGGATAGACAGATGGATGGATAGACAGATGGATGGATAGACGGATAGATACCAGTAGATAGATGGATATAGATAGATACAGATGGATAGAGGGAAAGATGGATGGATAGACAGATAGATAGACATATAGATAGACAGATAGATGGATGGATGGATAGATGGATGGATAGACAGATGGATAGATAGACGCTAACACCTGTTTCAAAATTATGTCATAAAAAATCCTGTGTACTTTATTAAAAACTATTATTTTATTTATTAAGCAAGTAAGTATTATTAAGTAAGTAATTTATTATTAAGTACCTCTCTCGCATTAATGTAATGTCTGTTATGTTTTAAGAGCAATAGGATACACTCTTGTTTAGTTGAGAGAAAATAGATGTTGATGTGTTCAATTGATCTTGAAACGGCTTTTATTCTTTACACCGGGGATATAACTCATGTGTAAGCTCTTGAAAGTACGCTATATGCCTAATGGCTCCATAGTGAAAGCTGAAGGGCGCTTATTGAAGTAAATGTAAAAGCAAGTATCAAGTGTCACCAGCAGCAGTTGTCAGGCAAAAGGCCAACAGAGAAATTACATTTGGCTCAGAGACAGAGAGCGAGAGTGGACTGTTCTCTCTGATATTTGTTTGTCGGCGTGCGGCGCTCAATGGTCTATTCAGAAACTAGCAGCTTAGCAGAAGCTGCACGCCAGTCGCACAGCAGCTAGTGTTTGTTTTAGGTTTTGGTCCAGGTGGCCCTTGCAGGCTGTTACCGTGGAACAGCAGACATGTCTGAGTCAGAACAACTGCCTCAGCGTTGGTGTCGCCTGCAGGACGACCTCTGCTGAGCCTGACTGTTCATCACGTCTGCCTTTCATCACTGAATATTTTCCAACGAGTCAGTCCAGGTTTGGGAGGTTCTGCAAATATCAGCAGAGAGGGAGTGAATCTCCAGTGAAGGCAGGCCCATATTGACCCACTCAGATTGCTCTCTTCATTTCCTCTGCAGACAGTACACATATGTATGTTTACTCCATGTGTGCATTATGGGAGGATGGAGGGACTCACATTACCTTTATGGCCTTTTTATTTCAAAGAGCTTCTGCGCTCAACTCAGGTAATGTGATTCCTGAAAGCCGAGGGGAAGTTAATCCATCCATCATGAAAGCCACATCCTTTTAAAGACCGGTCGAAACTTTAGCTGCGTTAGCTGCTAAAGTCAGCGCAAGAAGCTGATGCTCTAATGTTAGCACCGCAACACATCATGTGTCCAGCAGATTTACAAACCGTGCAGTCAGAGGTAACTCTGACGTCTCTTTATTACACTGACTTTAAAACATAGACTTTCAGCTTGAAGCATTTTTTTTTTTACGTCAAAATAACTTCCTGTGAATTGTATAGCTGCAAGTAGTTACACATGACTCTGTTACCATGGCAACTTGATTCAATCATGTCGAAACGAGGCTGTCGTCAATAATACTGTGCTTCAATTCAGGCTTTTGAACTACACTGCCACACTTTTCACTCTGCAAGAGTCTCTTTTTCCGGTACTATGGCTGTTTGCGAGTAACAGAAGTTATCATTTAATTTTTATTTACTATTTATTTATTTATGTGTATAAAGTATATATTAATATTTGTTGGATTAAAGCTTTGTAAAGAGTCATAAGGTATTTAAAGAAATTAAAGATTGACCATTCTTTATATGGCCTAATTATCCATCCATCCATCCATCCATCCATCCATCCATCCATCCATCCATCCATCCATCCTGTGCAGGTTTTCAGGGAGCTCTAACTCCAGTGGCCATCAGGGCCATGCATCACGCTCCCAGTTTAGACTGGCCAATTAATCTTCTGTGCAGGTTTTTGGACTGTGGGAGGAAGCCAGACTACTCAGAGAACACCCCCGCATGCACTCCAAGCAAAAAAAAAAATAAAATAAAATAAAATAAAATGTTGTACGGTTGAAAATGTATTTAGATGTCTGTGGGTTAGATTTCCAGAGACAAATGACAAAATGATGTGTCTGAATGAGAATTAATTAAGAACTCCTAAAAGTGGGTGAGGTTTTAATACTGCACAGTGCAAAGTAAATACTAAAAAGACAAATCCCTTTAATTAACACACCAGAGTGAATAATTCCAATTTCCCTTTTTTAAATACCTTGGCACCTTGTGACATCATAAAGTTTTACAAACTCTCTGAAGATCAATGTTTAAACACGTAATGAGGTGCTTGAGGTGTTCACAGATGATGACCAGTGTCTGCACGGTGTGAATGATCCTTATAGAACCCAGCTCTGTGGAGGACGTTCCACTCCTCTCATCTGATCCTCCTGTTTCTGCTGTAGTTCACTAAACTTACAGTACATGGAGCTTTATTAAAGATGACAAATCGTCTCTCAAAGAAATGTGACTTAATCCTCCTCTGATAATTTGTCTAGTTATACATGACTTATAGATAATCGCCACCATTTTTTTGGGGTGGGATATTTTTGGCTCTGTGAATTTATGAAATATAAATGTCTGATAATGAAGTCCTTCTCTAGATACCCAGGAGAAATGTGGCTGTCAGACCAAGCAGTGGAGATTAATTCTCCGTCCTCAGGTGCACAGACTCTCAGACATGAATCAGTGTGACGTGAGTTCCTAGAAAATGAGTGGTGGCCGATCTTACTGCCTCTGCAGAGAGCTCAGTAGGCTTGTTGGGGGTTCTTGTGCATAACATGATGCCCATACTGGTGCCTCAGCATGATGCTGTGCAGCTTGAGGCAGTGACTGTGACGGGACACACCAGCTGCTGCACGCTGCTTCACAGCCTGCTGCCTGTTGCATCCTGCTTTGCTGCCTCCTGCCTTCAGTTTCCCAGCTGGGACCAGCCAGCTTTCTCCTATGGGAACCTCTGATCCAACACCCGATGACAGTGGAGTCATGTGTTTTTGCCACCTGTTGTGTTGTGTTGTTGTATTCTACCACTCTAGTCAAAATGGACATTCAGCTAATTAAATAATGACATTTTACTAACAGTAGACCAAATGACTGTATGTATGTTAGTGACTAAATATCATTTATAAAAATGTGTTGTTTTTTAATGTCCCCCGCTGGTTGGTGACCTCCCGTTTGGAGCCTCGTTATCAGTATTCAGCTAACAAAACCTTGAACATTTGCAGCTAGAAGTGATGTGAAAATGATGGATGTGGTTGGATGTCCATTGGGTAACTCGTCTGTCAGTCAAAACAGCTCCACCCATAATAATGCCTGCCTAAAAATCTCCTAACTTATCATTAAAAGTGGATCTCTTCAGACTCATACATACATGCATATACGTATATATACCGTATTTTCCGGTGTATAAGTCGCAGTTTTTTTACTAATTTTCATGTCCTGCGACTTATACAGCGGTGCGACTTATTTATGGATTTTTCCCCATGTTTTTAGACCC
>JARVGQ010000116.1:22564978-22575868 GCA_031762355.1 Hypsolebias martinsi | reverse complement strand
CCACAGTGAACTAGTCGCATGAAGACTTGGCAATTGTTTTTACGCCGGATGCCCTTCCTGACACAACCACAGACCTGCTGTACTGATCAGACAAATTTTATCTTCAACTGTAGCCTCCGGAAAGCCTCACAGTTTAAAATCAAGGTCATTTAGATAGGCCTTGGTGTTGTTTGAACCCAATGGCTCAGGCTCGAAGCGTTGAATATATTTAGCTATTTTATGAAGTTCAGCCATTGAGAGACAGGGTTGAGAATTATTGTTATTCCCACCTATCAGCGTCAATGGTACAACAGAGAATGATGAGAATGTAGGTCCCTGCTGAGGGGCCTTGTTGAGGGGCCAAACCAGGTACGCTGTACTGGTAATGGGATACCCCAATGGGTAGGGGTGGTAGAGTAGGTGGGAGTGTGTTCTGAAACTGGCTCTCCATAAGGTCCAGACACTTTTTTCCTCTTTAAGGAGTTTTTCAGCGGTTTCCACCAGCTCTGCCCTACAATCTATTAATTGTGCTTGTTGTTCTTCATAGTAACGCTGTAACCTCTTGTGCTGTATGTGAATTTCTTCTCCGTCAGATATGCTTTTCTCATGCCTTTTAGACAAAGATGGCAGTTGCTGTTGCAGTTGATCATTGTCCGCAAGAGATTTTGGTAAACTTGTTCTCTTGTACACATGCTTTCTTCATGCGATTTTGTTTGCAACGTTATGTGATGTTTTAGCTTTTCAATCTCTGCTTGTAAAGTTTCTTGATTCGCCAAATATGTTTCAGACTCAGCTTGGCGTGCAAACGTTTCCTGTTGTAAACGCTTTTCAAGAGCTGTACTCGTGTTGATTTCATGGTACAATTTGGTTTATAGCAAAAGTGCTAGTTTAGCTAAGCACTCATCGCTCAGCTTCTTTTTACCTTTAGATGAGACACTGTCTGCTACACTCTGTAGCTCGTGATGTAAAGTTGATGTGTCCATCTCTTCCACGTCGTCACCATACGGACTTATGGATTCTGTGAGCAGTGTTAAAGCTGTCTCAAGCCAGTCCTCTTCACCCCTCTTTGGATCAGGTTCTCCATCCTGATCTTTATCCTGTGTGTCAGCATTTGTTGAATCTGCCATTGCTTTCCTTTTCTGTTCAGCAAAGCCTATCAGGTAAGAGGTGTTTTAGTATTAGTGTTCTTAGCAGTTAACTGCTTCTCCTCAAGTGAGCAGTGAGTTTTTTAAACTAATCAGCTCTTCGGTTTCATTCAAGTACTGTTAGGAAGTCTGCTTTTCAATCATCGGGCACCTTTTGCAGGTTTTACCCCATCAATGAATTTCATAAGTAAATGCCTTTTGTAGCAGCGTTACTTAAAAAGAGCTCAAGTCTAAACAGGTACAATGAACTAGGATATTTTTCGTTTTTATTTACTCAAATGCACTTAAAAAGAATCTATATACTGAATTTTACACTAAAAGTAACCAGATAACTGAGGTTCTGAGGATTTCAGTCTGAAAAATCGTTATATCGTCGCTCGTCCAGCAGATAGAGGCATAAGCTCCTTGATAAACACAGAGTGACTGTAATTACACTTCCTGGCCGCTAAGAGTCAGTAACGACTTCCTCGGCCGTTTGTTGATTTCCTGTGGTTTAGCCGTTAGCACCTTTTAGCATCAGTCGAACACGGTCAAATATCAACCTTTTGGAACGAATTATATGTCTAAAAGTGAAATCGCTCAAACAAGCATCCCTTTAACAGACGATGTATCTGAACAGTCATGAAGGCTTTTCTATGTGTTTAAACCTTAAAGAAAAACAGGTAGATCTGATAACGTGAGTGATTTGATGTAAACAGCGTCACGTCTCCGGCTTCTCAGCAAATCACTCGTCATGTAAGCACGTGACTGTTATCCACCAATCACAGCGTATGACGTTGGAGGCCCATCAACCAATTACAGCGGATGAACTTGATTCACTTGACCTGCCAAAAACTGCGTCACAGAACATTAGCTTAGCATAGCCAAAGTTTGTAGACTCTCTGCTCGTAAAACGCTTAAAATCATGCACCAATAATTCGGAAAATGTGGCGAAAAACATTCAACAGGTAGACCGAAACTACGCTCAGTGCAAAACAGCAGATTACTGTAGAAACAACGGACTCGTTCGAGCCGGGTGAAACTGGGCCACGTCCAGAACCATCAGAACCGGGTCGAAACTGGCAGATCAGACAACCAACAATCTGACAATAGTTTCAACAGAATATGTGTCTATTCCCTGCTTTTAGTGTAAAAACCACACAACAGTATTATCAGCAGAATGAGAGGAAGCCGTGGCTCGGCAGCCACACACATGAAAAGAATATTCAATGTGTACGTTAATTCAAACTATCACACAGACTCACAATTCTTCACCAAAGCAGCTTCCACCAGCGTTTTAAAACTTTTTAAAGCCACTTCTCAGCTTCAAATGAACACCAACAGTTCTGCATCGTTCTGAACACCATCAGCTTTGAAATAATGCTTTTAAGAGTCAAAAATTTGGACTTCAGGCATGCCAACATGAAGCTTTTCATAATCATAAGGTCACACAGATATTAAAATTAATAACCCTTATCAAAAGACCTTATGGGCCACCAAACCGTAGGAGAATAAGGCAGCTAAATACAGTACCTTTCACTTTTCAGTAATTACACAGGACTTGTTCGAGTCTCAGAAAAATAATTATTGATTTATAAATGGGTTCACTTCTTTTTGGGTTAATTAAATTCTAGTGTGACCAAGATGAAATGATAGTAAAATGAGACTTTTTTTTTTTTTGACCCATCAGAAATGCGGTCATTTATTTAACAAATCATCAAATTAACATAACATTTACACATGATTGGCAGTGATTATTTCTTATGGCATAAAACATATCGGACATCTTACGCAAGACAACAGATTCAAGTTATGAGATGGTAAATAACTTGTATCTGAAGGCACTTTTACTCAGTTACTGGCTTTAGAGGTTTTAAGAAAAGTTTTAAGGAAAAGAGATAAGATTCTAAAACTAAGGAGGAGATAAGAGAAGAGAGTTATCTTGGGAAATGAGTTATGTCCACCAGAATGACACGCTCTCCGGCTGATTTCAGCTAAACGCCGTTCACTTGGTAGAAACATTAGTGACGCTTTACCTTTCGACGGTCAGTCAAGAATGGAGCTTCCTTGGTGTCCGAGAAGGTTGGTCCGTTTTACCTTTCCGTGACTCAGACGTCCGCGTCTCATCGGACCGAAATAACATCCATTTCTGGTTAATTTCCAAGGTAAAATATTCCTTCCGGAATATTTATTTTGCTTTTAAGCACGTCAGCTCTGTGGTGATTTTATGACCGTATGTCATAAAATCTGGCGTGTGAAGAAGCCTTTGGCGTGATGGCTTGGTTCACAGCCCTGCAAGACTCAGAGTCGGAGCCAGACTGAAAGTTTCCAAGAAAATGGAAACTTTTAAGGAAATCCCACCTACGGATATTTTGGTATTTCCTGATTGGTTCACCAACTAGGAGGGAGGGAGAGTTAGTGTAGAAGGAGGGAGGTTATTAAGTTCAAGCAGGTGTGAAAGAATGAAATTGTTTTAGAAAAGTTAAAGGAACTTGTTTTATAAACAGAAGGAGACAGTTTCGCCAGTTGTGTCTTCTACTGATCTAACTGTCTCAAACACTTTAAAACAAAGTCTGAAAGAACATCTCGACTGGTTCGTGAACGTTAACCGAGTTAAGCTTCATTCTTCACACACTCTCAAATGAATCAGAATTACTTTGAGTAAAACGTTTAACATATATGATTTCTAATGAAATCCTTACTACTGTTTTCTCAGTTGATTTAAATGATTACTTCAACATTAAAGATGACATGAACTAAAACATCATTCAAATAAGAAAAGATACACAAATTAAGTTGTTGTTTCTTTTTTCTTAATTAATCAAAGTGTCATAAAATGTCCTCATAAATGACTTTGATTTGAGTCTTTGATTATCAAAAAGAAGGACTAATATTGATAATAAAGTAAAGAAAGATTGTTCTTCTGATTATTTGACTTAGAACAAAATTAAAAAGTCTCTTGATGAGATAATTTGTGTCTTGGATTCAAATTAATGGAGTAACAGAATCTGTCTTTTCAGAAGGTCTTCAGGGACAAGATTGATGGAGGAGGTTGGATCACTTCAGATGGATGGAACGTACTACAGAGTAATGCCATCCATCCAATATCTTTACCTTCTTCTTCCTTTTCGGGTCACTCACTGGTGCCCATATCCAGCCATCACTGCCACTTCCTTAGATAGAGAACTTTACTAAAAGACTTTTCCATGTACTATGTGAATGCTTCTGTATCGTGCCCTGAGACAACTTTGTTGTGAATTGGCGCTATATAAATAAACTGAATTAAAATGAATCACTGTGCGAGAGGCGGGGGCACCCTGGACAGGTCTCCGTGCCACAGATCATGAACAATGAGATGATTTACTGACTGACAGAATACCAGACCAGTTGAGGAAACGGTTAATGTTGCACACAGTTGTTTGTCCCTGAAAAGCATTTTAATAAGGAACCTTTGTGTTTCCTAACAGAAAGCTGTAAAGACATCCTCAGCAGCTCTGGGAACTTTTCTCCACCGGAGGTCACCACCCTGACCTGATGATGAAGATTTGCTTTGAGCAGGTGGAAAGATATGAAGTCTGCTGCGGCGTTTGCCAACAAACTGCAGACTTCTTGTAATTCAGGATTAATTATTTTACTTCATGTTTTGTTTAATCTGTGGAACATGATGTTCTACAGTAGAGATGTACACTTTTCCATATGGCACATGTGTTTCATACATTTAGCATGTATGCATGATCCAGCGTTGTACAATGTTCTAGTAAAGCTCTGGTGGAAACTCAAATGTTTGTCATTCAATGGACACAAAAGACATTTTTCTCAGTTATCATTTCGTTGTGTACATTGAGCTTCAGCATAACGACAATTTTTCTGTCAAGGTTGGAAGAAGTTTTTGTAATTTCTTGCTACTGTCACTATTTTGCGTTAAATGTGTTTTATGTGTCCGAGTTGCAAATTGTTGTAAAGCCAGTATATCTTAATCGTTGCACAAACATAAACATTAATGCTCAGATATCTGACAATAACTGAACATTAAAAACTGCCATTTAAAAATGCACCCAGTCAGAAAAAACTTTGATTATGTTGATGAATATTTTAGAAGCAGGCAGATTTGAAAATGTAATTTCACACATTTTTTTTTGATTTTAAAAGGATCAGAGTGGGGGCTGTGGTAGCTCGGTGGTCAGTGCTGTGGTCTACAGGTTTGAGCCCAGGTTGCACCAGGAAGAGCGTCCAGCATTAAAAAAACAAAACAAAAAAAAAAAAACAACAAAAAAAAAAACTGCAGAATGGAGCAGCCGAAAGAGAAACAATACTGTATATGATGTCCTGATGATGCACATAATCTGGGTCTGAACAAGGATCCCAATCCTAACTTTGTTTTAAAGCTAAGTTTTATTCATGATAATATCTATGATTGATGATATTATTTCTTTGATTATATTGTTAAGCAGATTTTTGTCTAGAGATGTACAGACTCTGCTGATCAGATTTTTCTGTGCCTTTTTTTATTATACACAAAATGAATGCTGCTCAACCAAAATGTTTGTAAATGCTTGAACAATAGATGAGTTTAACAAAAGGCTGTTGTGCAGCGTTGTCTGGCTATTAGATCCGCTCTGCACAGCTGATGCGACATTAGTGGTTGATCCTGGACCAAAAAGCAGACTCTTATCAGATTACATTGTAGATTTTCAGTACATGTTGGTAAAAAAAAATACGTCCACTGCAAAGCCATCAGTTCTACTCGGTGAAGATTGATGTATAAATGTCTGCAGTAATGCCATTTATTTTGTTTCTTGTTGCTATACTGTTTGAGATAAACCTGTAAAACACTCGAAGAGGCAGGATTACTGTTTCTTTACCTGTGACACGTTACTCTCTTTGTGTCCTACCATAGTGGCCTTATGTGTAATAAACAAAAGGGACATTTGTGTTTTTGTCTGTACACTGTTTCTACACTAAACTAATGTCTGTTTTTGTGTATAAACACAGTGTGAAGAATGTAGCACAGGACAATAATGTAGATCATTAAACTCTTTAAAGCATCAATTCAGAGCTTTTGAAGTGGTGTTCTGTTGAACGTTTATGAACCATTATCATCTTACCTGTTGTAGATAGCATTTGATTGACCTCATTTCAGAGAAATTGGAGAGCTAACAACTACTCCAAATGGGGTCAAGAATAAAATGTATTTTTGACAGCTTAAAAACTCCATTCATCCATTATCTTTACCCGCTTTTTCCTTTTCAGGTCACGGAGGTCACAGGTGCCCATATCCAGCAGTGCAAGAGGTGGGGTCACCCTGGACCGGTGGCAAGGTCACTTAAAAACTATTCAGTTCAATTCAGTTTGTTTATATAGCACCAGGTCACAACAGAAGTTGTCTCAGTGCACTGTACAGAAACATGCACATGCGTGTAAAGTCATTTAATAACGTTATGTAGCTAAGGAGCCAACAACTTGCTTTGGGTTTCACTTCATCGCAGTCTCCCATCCTAAGCAAGCCAAGAGGCAACAGTGGAAAGGAAATGTCTTCAACTCTAAAACTTTACAGCCATTACCTTGAACTTTTAAAACTGTTGCCCAGATTACTCATTACACAATTTTATACATTCAGTTCCATGGTAATCTGCAAGCTTTTATGACGGCAGCAGCTAGCGGTAGCTTCAGGTGTAGCTGAGTCATGTCCATTGGAATATAATATTTCTGCTGGAACAGCCATGAGTTGCAAAATGGACTTCAATTTAAAGGTTGATAAAACAGAGTTCGCATGAACTGCTATGAAACTTTGCAGATGGGCAGAAATCTACTTCAGTACTGCTTAAACCAGCTGTGAGCACATCTGTTTGGGCTCTTGATTCAAACTGAGTTCATTCAAAGATCTACTAGAGGTAAAATCCATCCATCCATTCATTATCTTTAACAACTTCTTCCTTTTCGGGTGGCACAGGTCACTGGTGCCCATGTCCATCAGTCACAGTGCGAGAGGTGGAGGACACCCTTGACAGATCACAAGTCCATCACAGGGACACATAGAAACAAACAACCATTCTCACTCTCACCTAGGGACAATTTAGAGTTAGCAATCAGTCTAACATGCATGTTTTTGGGCTGTGGGAGGAAAGTGGAGTACATGGAGAAAACCCACGCGTGCACGGAGAGAACATGCAAACTCCACCAAGAAAGGTCCTAGGCTGGGATTTGAACAGGTAACCTTCTCACTGAGAGGCAGTAGCTCTACCAACTGCGCCACCGTGCCGAGGCAAAATATTTTGCACAAACCTTTCTACAAGGGCCCACGTCAGAAGATCTGACTTATCCCTTTAATGATGTTTATGCATGAAATTAGCTTTAAACCAGCAATGAAGATTATATCAAGTTCATGCTCAATAATCCAGGTAAAAATTCCAACAAAGTTAAGTCAGGTCCTCTGGAAGGTTTATTTTTTTTGTTGAGACATTTTGTCCTTCATCCAAAGGACTTCATCAGTCTGAGGATCCACAACAAATTCAGTCCCATAGGTGGCTTAGCCAACCAGTTTTATGGTAATAAGATGGTTTCTGGAGTCTGCACTCTCCACTATCGACTCCTCTGAGGCAGCCATAGACATATCTTACCACCATAAAACTGGTTGGCACAATATGCGAGTAAGCCACTCATGAGACAGTTTGTTGTGTCTCCTCGGACTGATGAAGTCCTTTGGATGAAGGACAAAATGTTTCGACAACAAAAAGGAACCGTCGAGACTTAAGCATGATTTAACATTTTTGGATTTTTTTACCTGGATTATTGAGCATGAACTTTGATGTTTTGAACCATTTTGGCTATGGCTGCCTCAGAGGAGTCGACAGGGGAGAGGGATGGCCCCAGAAACCATCTTATTACCAGCAAACTATGCAAATGTGCTGCTTATGGGACTCAGTTTATTGTGGCTGCTCGGACCGATGAAGTCCTTTGGATGAAGGACGACACGTTTCAACAACAAAAAAAGAAACCGTCCTGAGGACCTGACTTAACTTTTGTGAAATGAAGATTATTGTTTTGATAATTTGCCTTTTGAAGCCCCTTTTGTTCCCCAGCCTTCTGTTGCCAGATAAGCTCACAGAATAATATTTGCCCTTAAGGATTGTGAAGTTGAGACAGAATAAAACCCAAACTGTCAGATGTGTGAGAGAAGGTGTGATGTTATATCATGAAGGCATGTGCTCCTTTGCATAAATTCAAATAAAACCCATTTCCTCCCCAGTGTTAAAGATTAGCCCATGTCATTGCTGTTTATTTTTATTAAATCAACTAAAGAGTCTCCAGCCGTGCAGCACAGCCGCTGTTAACTACTGTACAGCTATTTATAGCTCAGCCAGCCGACCCCACATTGTGCCTGCTCAGAGCGGTGGAACAGCAGCACATGTGCCTCCTGCTCTCTCCTGCCTCCATGATTATGTACCAAAGGTGTAGATGGCAGACAGAATGCATCTCCATGGAGATCTGTGATGACGGGCAACACTAACTAAAGCTCGGCTGCTTGCATCTTTTCTCTCCCTCTGTTTGTCACATGCAAATAAACGCTGAGCCCCCACTCTCACACACACACATCCTCGTAGATGCACATTTTCTCACTTCAGTACAGCACAGTTATTAACATGGCTCCCTCTGAGAAATGGTTAGGGATGAGCCAAGGTACAGAGTAAGAGGAAGCACGTCAGGGGAGAACAAAGCAGGGATGTGTGTTTAAATTCACGCTGTCTACCACCAGAATTTTTCAGGGGATTTGTAAAAAGTTCAGTTTTTGTCACCAGATGACAAAACAAACCACAATTTTTTTCTATTACTCAGAGGTTTGTCTATTTTCTTTCTACTTTTGTTGATGAAAGGAAATAAATGAAGGACAAGGAAGCAGCAGGAGGCTGGAATGGTTTGTACTACAACAAGCTAAACAGAAACATAAATGGTCCAAAAAACATAATTGAAAGGAAGAAAAAAAGTTAAATTGTATCATATGGACCCGTTTCTTTGAGTGAGAAACGTTTTGGCCCCATCCAGAGGACTTTCTCAGTCTACAGCCTGCCAACCTGTCCCACAGGTAGTTTCATTGCTGCGTTTCAAGCCAACAGTACACCTATCCAAAAAAATCAATCATGTACAACAATCAAATGTTTTAGGCCAGATGTTCAACTTACCAGCTCTTCTTTTTAATATATATAACTGAGAGACGCATTCCTTTAAGGAGTGTGTCATCAGCTTTGCAGCTCAAGTTTTAAACAAAGATGTCCTGTAATCTGTTTGTGCTCCAAGTGTTGGTGATTAGTCTCAGCTACTACCACACCTGAGCTCTGATGTTGCTGCTGTTGCTGCTGATCTGTTCATGTTGCTGTCATCTGCTCATACAGACTCATGTTCGTGCTGCTGTTTGGAGTACAGTATTGTTATTCTGTGATATTAGGGCTTAGTGTATTTTAGTTGGTGTTTTTCTTAGGTCACATCTTAGATTTTAGTAATGTTTTCTTTTGCTTTTTGTTGTTGGATGTGACTGGGACACTGTGTACATAATTTTGTTTCATCACATGTACCACATGTGGTGCAAATGACAATAAAGACTCTCTGACTCTGACCTATTAGCTCAATGTCTGTAAAACTGACTGGGTTGTAATCTTTATTTTGCATTTGCTAATGATTAGCCCTTTTCAACATAATATAACCAAGTAATAAGTTGTAGGTGAGCAGTCAACAATTACTTTCTAAGATTAAAAAAAAAAAAAAAATCCATCCACTGGTCCATGAGATATTTAGCTAAAGTACACACAAGCACAAGTAATTACATGATTGATCACCCAGTTTTCATGGCAGAGGGCAGTAATGGCTCAAGGAAAGAATGAGCTAAGGACTCATAAGGCTCTGAACATAGACGTTTTAAAACTATGAGCTAAATATTAAGAGAAAATATAACAAATAACACCACAGTTGTGATGATTAGCAATTGTAATTTTTTTGAAGGAGGGAGGGAGCAGAGAGTAAACCTGATGAAAATCCAAACCAGGGATCATCAGCAAAAACTACACCTTATAAGGCCCAAATAATAACTGACATTTACCAAAATATAATAACAAAAACTGACAGAAACTAAAACATTAGTGTTGAACTTGGAGAAAAATGCTCTTTTTTAGTTGTATTACCAACAGCAACAACAAGAAAAACTTGTTGCCATGTTATAAAATTCAGTTCAGAAGGAACTCTCAGGTCCACTCATCTGTGACATGGAGGGTCTCTAAGTCAAGTTGGCTCAAGTTCAAGTTCAAGGTTCTTTATTGTCATTCACATCACATGTAGTACATGAAGTGGAACAAAACTGTGTACTCATGGTCCCAGTTACACCCCAAATTAGCAAAAATATAAAGTATAAAAAGAAACAGTATACAAGGAACTAAGATATACGCTAAATGAACATCAAATGATACAGTAAAAGATCTACAATATATGCCAACACTAATAATGTAAAACAATATGGTATATTAGACAGCAGCTTGAACACGAGTCTGTAGAGAGCAGATGGGTATCATATCACCAATTAAAGTGGCATTGATTTTTTTTTTTGTTCCCCACAGTGATTATCCTGGTTTGATATTCATGAGTCTAACAACCTCAGGGTAGAAGCTGTTCCTCAGTCTAGTGGTTCTGCACTTAATGCTCTGCAACCTCCCACCTAAGGGGAGCGGGGCAAAAAGTGTGTGTGCTGGGTGAGTGGGGGCCTTCATGATGCAGGTGGCCCTCTTCCTGCCTCTGGAGGTGTCGA
>JARVGQ010000116.1:22527943-22544330 GCA_031762355.1 Hypsolebias martinsi | reverse complement strand
TTTTCAACGTAACACAACACCAGCGTACATTCTGTACCTTTAAAATGTATTATCAAGCAGTTAGCTAGCAAAAAAAATAAATAAATAAAACACAAAAAAACACAGAAAATACTGAAAAATACTGCTCAGTGGAGGCGTGATGACGTCACCGGGTGCCATTCGTAAGTCCGAAATGCCGTAAGTCGAGGGGGTCGTAACTCGAGGACTGCCTGTATTTTCAACACAACACTAATTCATCTCTTGAGTTTAGGAGCCTTTGTGAACTTGAATGATTTATAGGTCTGAGTTCAACAGTTTAAATAGACAAAACAACAACAACATTCCTCTCACTGAAAATTAGTGAAACACAGCCAAAACTGAATGACCAAACAACCTTCTGAAAGCCTGAAAAACTACAGATCCAGGCCACTTTGAAATATTACCTTCTGGCTCCTTCAATTAAAGTACCATAAAAAGCGATGAGTAAGTATTAAAACATTTTGTACAGTGCAGTAAATTCATAAATACTTCACAAGATGCTAAAAAATGGAACATTTAACTTAAATATCCAAACGTTTTTTGTTAAAAGAAAAAGTATTTATAATCTTAAGGGTACAGGCATTTTTGTTATGCCACAGCGTAGAACTAGTTTAAGAAGTAGGTTTATTTTAATTTATGGAATTAGTCTGTGGAATGGTTTAGAAAATAATATTAAATCTTTGACTTTGTTTAGGAAAATTATTTAAAAAATGTTTTTGGAAAAATATATGTAAATTGATTGGTAACATAAGAAAAAAATTTTTTGGTTAAGTGTGATGAGTTACTTTGTGTAGCATTTTTTTCATGGATTATTCTGTTTGAAAAAATTGTTTGATTTGATTGTTGAAGAAGGGGCAGACAAAATAAGATTTTATCTTCTTCTGCTTCCTTTCATTTCATATATATATCATTCTTTTTTATCATGATGTGTTGTAAATAGTATTTTGTGTTCTTTTAACTTTGAAATGAATAAAAAAATTACAAAAAATTACATTTACAAAAAATCAAAAGTTTCCTATGCTTTTGTCTTCTTTCGAACTTGTTCCTTTGTCGTGTATCATAAAACATCGTCAGGTTGAACTGACCTCCTCCTCCACCCAGGCGTTGTATCCTGCAGGACTGACAGCCATCTCGATGACAGTGGCAGTGATGAGCACCACTAAGATAGCAGGCGACACGTATTTCCACATGTAGAAATAGAAGGAGTACGGCCTGAAACCAAGCATATCCTCCAGATCCTGCATGAACCTGCAGAAAGCAAGAAGTGAACAAATAATTCAAGAATATAAGAAAGGAAGGAAGAGTCACAACAAAACACAACTTTCTGAAGTTGAACAACTTTCTCCTTTTTAAACAATGAGCTGATATTGTCTAAAACACATCTGTCAGATGTTTACGATGTGAGGCCACATACCAAGGTTTTACAAACTAACCTATT
The DNA here is from genome assembly GCA_031762355.1 of Hypsolebias martinsi. Lineage (NCBI taxonomy): Eukaryota > Metazoa > Chordata > Actinopteri > Cyprinodontiformes > Rivulidae > Hypsolebias > Hypsolebias martinsi. The sequence continues at coordinate 22,542,874 of JARVGQ010000116.1, read as the reverse complement.
TCTAAGAACCTTTTTCTATACGTTTTTCCAAACTCATGAGCTTCTCAACAGTTGTGTCAAATTAAAAGCAGCTTTGGACACGAGGCTGTCAGAGGAAACACGTTGGAGACTTTAGAAAGCCAACAGTTACAAAGTAAGAATGATGCTTGAAAACTACCGTACTTGCCGCCGTACACGTCGCACCACCGTGTAAGTCGCATTTATTATATGTCACCACTAATGCGTTGTGTTTGTTATCTGTCACCACTGACAACCTGGAAATGTGGGCTGATGTTGTGCCAAAAATCCATTGACTAAATGGCGGAAACAGGAGCGTGCACAGGAGGACTTTAACAAGAATTTAACAAGATTAACACTTAAAAACGATTATTTGTTTGCTCGAAATTATAGCAAAGGTGTGTCTCAGTTGAACTTTTCCTTAAAAAATTTACTTTAACGGTCAAATCAGCTGCATTTTGCCTGGGGGGCACATCGAAATGCAGCTGATTTGACGTTTGCTTCATGAGTTCTGGCGCCAGATGAGCTTTGTATGGCAAGCCAAGTGTCTCATTAATAGCCACTTTTACCTATTAATGAGACACCTTGCTTGCCACATAGTCAAAGGCCCTCTAGCGGTTGAAAATTGTAGTTTTCATGTCAGATGAATGAAATCGTCAGATCTCGGACAAAAATTGGGCTATAAATATAGGTGGGTAGGGGGGAATAAATACCGGTACAGCTCTTCACTGTATAAGTCGCAGGCATGCTAATTTATGCAAAAAAACTGCAACTTATACAGCAACAATTATAGAGAAAATAATAATCTAAAGCCAATAAATCTTCACATCCATTCAAGTTACCTCTTGGTGCCGTAGATCCAGGCCACAGAGATGTTCTCCAGGATTACCACCACCGTGAGGGGCAAACCAGCGGAGTAGTCATCAAACATGGTGACGAAATAGTTCCCTGAACGCTGCACGAACAGCAAGCCTAACAAGAAGGCTATAATACAGCAGACCACTGAGGAGCACACGAGAACACAACATCTGGTGAGAAACGGATCCTGTGCTCTGATTTCAACACGTGAATGACCTGCCAGGCCAGGACCTACCACACAGGATCTCCTTGCGGACCTTGAAAGCGTCCAGTATGGGTGTGGTGATGCCGGTCATGGTTCCAATCATGCTTCCCAATCCCAAGTTGATCAGCATGAAGAAGAACATGACGGACCAGAAGGGACTGGCAGGGAAGTGGGTCATGGCCTCTGTGAAAGCAATAAAGGCCAATCCGGTGCCCTGAACTGCCTAAAGGAGGGAGAGAAACATAGTTACTGATGGTGAAAAGTAACCACAAAGCTGCTAGAATGTTATAAAAACTAACCACTTCTCCTCCATTAGTAAGTCCATTTATTATAAAGCATGAGTAAAAGTCCTCGTGAAGGCAGTAAACTCATAAAAATGTCCTCAGGGTTGGACACTGAAGTCCAAACATCTGTCTTCTGACCTTATTCAGCTCATCCTCCAGGATACAGGCGTCCAAGCCCAGCTGGTTGAAGTTGTCCTCCTTCACGGTTTCGATGACTCCGTACATTTCGCTGTAGTCCTGAGCCGACAGGTGAGAGAAGTTGATGTGAGGAGGAATCAGCTCTCGGCTCAGCACACCTGTGTTCAGGTAACCCAGAATCTTCTCTGCATTCCTGCAAAGATGTTCATACAAAGAGGAGAGATGTTTATGTGGGTGAAGTAACAAAGAGAGATTGTTTCTGTAAGAGGTACTCACTCAACAACACATTTCTCATTCATGATGTTCGCTTTGAAGCCCAGGACAGCAAACACCACCAAGGTGGCCAAGATGGAGGTGACGAAGTTGATGATGGAAACCAGCGCAGCGTCAAAATGACAGTTGTTGTCTCTCTTGTTGTAGCTGGAGAACGCGATGACGCCTCCGAAACCCAGACCGAGGGCGAAGAAGACCTGCGTGGCCGCTTCTCTCCACACCTGCGGCTCCAGCATCTTCTCCAGCTAGAGACATAAGAACAAGAAGAAAAAAGTTCAATAATTCTGGAACTAAGGTTGTTTATCTTTGTATCTCGTGTTTATTATGTATTTTATCATTAATCTTCAGGCACCATGATGGTGATTTACACAAAACTTAATCATTTGATTTGAATTGTTTGAGATTATTTCTTTAATTTTCATAGACACATAAACACGAACAAATTAAGTAAAACAGTCTCCTTTTTTATGATTTATAATTCAACATTAAGTAAAGCGTTCCTGTCTCTCATGTATTTTAAGTATAAACAGAAGCTGGTTGGTTGGCCTCACTTCTTCACAGGACTAAAATATTTACACAAGCGCAAAATCATTTCGTGAATCTGAGTTCCATTTTTTTATATGTGTGAACAGCAGGATACATACAAATGTTTCTCTAAAAGAAATGTTTGCAACTCTTCAAATCCAGGTTTTGTTCATTTAAATGAACACACTGTGATTAGCATCCAATTGTTGAAAAATTAATTCTCAAAGCTAAAACATGAACAAATATTTTTGTACCTCCAACGACTTTGAAGATTCATCCTTATTTTAATAATTTAAAATGAGAATCACATCAAAATGTGAAAAGAGGACTTTTGTAGCTGAGTTTTGCCACTAAGATTGCAACAATGATTCCCTTCAAACTACATTTATCTCTCTCTCTCTCTTTTTTTTTTTTTAGCAATCTAATAAAGAGTGTCGGCACGCTACTGTAAGTATCTTTCTAACCTACTTGTTTGAAATGCACCACCTGTACTAGATGTTGCAGTTCAGGATTTAAAATATAAATGTAACTCATCTGGACCAACGTCTGTGGTCTGAATGTCAGCCAAAGATCTAAAGATAAATAGCATTGATCTGTCACCCACTGTGATTAAAAACCTCATTAAGATGAGCTGAATGTCATGAAAATATAGTATGAAGAGGACTGCATTCATTTTATAAACTAGTATTAAAATTAAAACATAAACTATGCATTAATAGCAGTTTTACAGAATTTGTCACACACATATTTCAGCTTATTTCACTAACAGGCAAAATTAAGGGAGAAAGCCCCAATAGCAGTACATCCAATAAGTTGTTTGCACTTAATTCTTTAACAGCAACTAAATGCATAGTGCATAATCCTGGATGTAAAAATAAAATGTCTACAGCATTTAAAAATGAGGAATGTCAATGTTTAAATACACAAGCGCCACAAGAGGGAGACACTGACCTATAGCCATGTAGATAATCATATTTTTCTGTTGAAGCCCTCATTCATTGACAAGTTTGCTGTGTTTCTAAATTTCCTCTAAGAGCAGTGTGTGTTTTCCCTCGTTTCGACGAATACAGTATCTGATATTTCCGTCATTAAAATGTCCCCAAGTCCCAAAGGGGCAACAGATACAATGACGTTCTCCTGCTTTTCAGAGAAAACACTTGCATGGTTTGCTCTCACCTTGGGGGTGAACATGTGAGCGATGCCGTCCACTGCTCCCTTCAGCATCAAGCCTCGGACCAGGAAACAGAACAGCACCACGTACGGGAAGAGGGAGCTGAAGTACATCACCTGAAAGAGGGAGAGAAAGTCAAGTGCATCACTCAGTGTTGCCATGGATACCCTGTGAGGCCTCACACATGGAGGGAGAAGTGCTGTCACACACACAGACGACGGATCAGTCCTGGTTTGCTCCACGCCAAATCTGTGAACTCTTTCAGCGCAGAGAGGAGATAATCTTTCCACAGAGTTGCAGAATGATTACAGCTCTGATGACTGGAGTCGATCAGGGTGTTTTTAAAAGCACGTCAGACTTTGTGTGCAACATTTCCCTGTTCTGCAGGCTGGATGTTGTGCTCTGATGGATGACTCACAGTTTGGACCCAGAATCAAAGAGGTTGATGTGATTCTTGCCAACGTGAGAACCAGTTTGCTGTTTTCTTGGTTCAATTGAAGCTTATGAATGCTGCATGTCCCTGACTTCCATAACACAGATGAGATCCAAAAATAGACACATGAGAGGCTTAGCGCAGTACCTTTACCCAAAAAGCAGAGTCAGTAAAATCCTCTCTGTCAGGGATGAATCGCTGATTAAAAATGAAAATGGAAAGCTTTTGTTGAAAGGATTTATCTTTACATTGCCTCATTGTGGTGTGGGATAAAATGCAGAGGATTATTTTTTTATGACATGCAGTTCAGCGCTCCCACCGCCCACGTACCTTCCCAGAGGACTGGATGCCTTTAATGACTGCCAGGCAGACCAGGATCCAGGCCACCAGCAGGGACAGAGTCATCTTCCAGTTCAGGCCGCCGGTGTCGTCGATGGTGCTGGTGATGTTGAGCGTCTGACGGTACCAGAAGTAGGTGGTGGCAGAGCTTTTCTCACATTCTGGTTCCACAACTAAAACAGAAGCAGGAAAAAAAAAAAAAAAAACAGACATGAGCATCTTTCGGTGGAGCTGGACACAAATTAAGAAAAACTTTGTTCAAATTTCAAGTTGTTGCAATAATAATTTACATTAAGAAAAAGCAACTGCAACTTGCACAATGATGGAAAGCTTGATAAAATAATAATAAATGAAATGTCAAATATTCCTTGAATTAACCTGCCGCCTTTATTGCTAAAGATGAAAACTAAAATTGATGAGTTAGAGCCATTTTGTTCAAACCTTTAAACCTCATTATACACATGTTAAATGTTGTATCTCATTGTATAAAATGAATAAAGATTAAAAAAAAGTTTTGAACAGTCTCGTGCAATACTGCAAGATGACATGCTATGTGTTCGGAATGACTCTCAGCTACTACCACAACACATTTTAGCTCAGTATCTGTAAAACCAGTTGTAGCAATTTAAATGCTGGCTAATATCAATTAGCTGTGGTAGCCATTTGAATATTCTCAGCACCAAAAGTTATTCAGACGCACATAAACATACAATTACTCCATGAAAGTTTTATTAAAATCCATACATGTGAACTATTTTTCTAACAGACAGGTAATGGTGAAAATTCAAACTACATGTAATTTTTTGCACAATGCGTTTATGCTCAGTTTACATGTTGTGGACAACTCAGCTGCTACCATACAAAATGTTTAGGTCAATATCTGTAAAACTGAATGAGTTTCAACCTTTTAGCAGTATTCAAAATAATAATCGGTCAACTATTAAAACCAATTTTCAATCATTTATGTATTTAGTAAAGCATCTGTCAATTGTTTATAGGAGGTTTATGGAATTTGGTTTCTTAACAATGTGAGCTATAAGGGAATATTTGAGCTGCACTTGTCAAACGCAGAATGAAAAGGAGGAGCACGAAGTTAAAACAAATAAAAGAAAAAAGGCTAAAAACTTTATTAAAACACATTTTAAATAAAAAAGAAACAAAGAGGAGAAAAACAAGGAGCACTGATGGGATGAAAGATTGATGCTGAACTGAAAAACAAATTAAGGAGTAAACAAATAATCAGACACTAAAGCTAAACAACAAACACCTGGGATGATTACAGATGAGGGACAGGTGAGGGTGGCAGACTACCGTATTTTTCTGACTATAAGGTGCATCAGATTATAAGGTCCACTCTTAATTTTTAAGAAAATTAAAGGACTTGAAGTGTGCCTTATATTGAAAAATATAACTTGAAAACCATTAAGGGTCACCGAGAAATGGCACAAGAAACAGAGCAAGGCCTAAACCAGAAAACTAAAAAAGAATAACGATTTAAACTGAACAGCAAAACGCAGCAGAACCTAAAGGATTAAAAACAAACCACAAACCACAAAAGAATAAAATTAAAAGATAAACTAAATCAAATAACAGAAAAACAGACAATAATCAGCCTTACTGTGAATCATTCTAATCTTCACAGAGAAACAGGATTCAAATTTCATTCATTAAAAAAGCTGTCGTATATACACATTTTCAGGCTATCAGGACAACAATTCTAAAATTTTAAAAAGTACATTCTGATACATTTTGTTTCATTTTTTTAAGTGATATTTTCCTCAGTCTGAATTTAAAAAGAAACAGAGCTAGCTTCTCGTTTTCTCATATTAATGAAACACCGCGCCTTTCATCACGTCTCTGCAGCAGCTGTCTTCTGACACGCAGACGGCTGGGTCAAATCAAACATCTGACCACAGCTGGATGAGCTGCTGGTTGGCCCAGGCAAACAGATCAATGGTTCTGCTCGGTCTCTGCAGAGATGCTGCTGCATGACCCCAGAATCCAAACGTAACAAGTGAACAGGATGTGCGTTAGCATCTGCTGAGATTAAGTGCTAACTGAGACGTTTTCTTGTAATCTCACATTAAATGGTCAGTGTTAATCCTAAACTATACTCAGGGCAGGATTAAGGATTTATGCACCGCCTTGGCTAGAGCTACGCCCCATTGACATATTTATTTTCAACACAAACGATTGTTAAAAAAAAAAATAAAAAAAAATAAAATGCACCATTCAGTTTCTATTCACACGGAGCGAAGCTTCTTTTAGATTTAATCTAAAGTCTGAAGACAAACTACAGATGAGTCATTTGACATTTTGATAAAGTCTGCTCTGTCCGGTTAGCTTTATGATCAGCCATTGCTGCACAGATTACAACCGAACCTCAAAAGTTTCTCTATTTAAACTCAAAAGCAAAGTAAATAATAATAAAAAAAAACAAACACTACAAACCATTAAGCATCTGTAAACTGATGCAACTTAAAACTCTTCCCAGTGATGTGGCTTTCACTGCACTAAAAATAAGCAAAATGGGGAAAACATCCATCACTAAAAACAATCATACTACTTTGACACCCCCTAAACAGTGGGGCCCTGGTTCCTAAGTCATTGAAAAAAACTGTTTGTGACTCGTATTTTGATGACGGTCGTGCTTTTGAGCGACTCACTGGCTTGGGTTCCATTTCTCTTGATGGGGCACTCAGCCCAGGGTAGAGGATACTGAAAAGACTGGAAGAAGTAGAAGATGCTCCAGCCGATAATTACGTTATAATAGAGGCCAACAAAACCGCACACCTGAGGAGACACGAGACAGAAAAGCAAACCTTATTAATCACACAAGCACGAGGAGCAAGCGGCATGCAGTGTGTGAAGGTGGGGCATGGAGCAGACACACAACTCAGTCTGAGTACACATAAATTATTGAGCTGTTTGCTCTCAGCAGCCAAGGCCGCCGTCCTCAAAGATGGTGGTATTTATAGCTGCTAAAGCACATAGGAGCTACGGCACGCCTCACTGCCCCCCCAGGCAGGACTCTCCATCCACCAGTTTACATTAGATTGATGAAACGAGGGTCGGGATGAATGACCCACAGAAAGACTGAAGCTGCAGATCACTGACTGAGCGACTCAGCTGCTGACGGACTGCGCTCGAAGCTGGGGACGCTAATGAGACAGGGACATGGATGGAGGATGGAGGACAGACTGCAGCAGATCAGAGCATTTTATTTGCTTTAAAACAACAGGAGGAAATATGAGGAGGCAGCACAGCCATTAGAAACGCTCCCATCTAATCAGACTCATTCTATTAAAACTTGATTATTAAAGACTTTAACAATGGAGGATTTTTAAATGAATAATACATCTGTACTGAAACAAGCATTCATTGTAGGGACACATATCAGCTGCCAGGCCACAGTTTGAAACAAAATCTTGTGTGATCAGTTACTGCTCAAAATGTGTGATGGGAATGAGGATCAGCGGCTACCACACCAAGTTGAAACAAAACGTTTGTAAAAATGACTGAGTGGGAGTCAGTTTTGTATTTACTGAAGTTGATTAGTGTGGGGTTTCTGTCTTTTCTGTGTTTTTCTGCACACCCTTGTGCTTCTCTTCAGCTCCTGTCACACCCGTCTCTGTTTCTAATCACCCCAGGTGTTTCATGTGTAAAGTCTGTGTCTTTTCACGCTAGTGTCTGGGCGTTATTCTTCTTAGGCTTTGTGGCTCTGTAGCTGCTCTGCCTGTCTTCACCTATACAGTAGTACATATATATTTTTTTGCTGTCCCGTCAGCGCTTTGTTTTATTTGTAAAAATAAAAGTTATACTTATTTTTACTCCTGTGTTCTCATGCCTCCACCTGCACGTGGGTTCACACTTAAAACAGAATCACGTCAGTTACCTGAGGTGGCCATCTTGAATTTAGAGGATTTCAGTTGCAAATGGACCTTTTTACAGTCACGAATGCACATGCTCAATCAGTATTTTTGCAATGCATTGTGGTCCTAATAATTCTGGTTCAGTTAAATACACTTAGTCTAAAAACATTGTTCATACCTAACTGTGCTTCGTATGCAGTCATTCAGACGCCCTGCATGTCACCCTCACAACGTAAAATAACAATCAAACTAATTTACTAACGTGTTTGTATAACAGTTAAATAAAGCAGGTGTAAAAGACATGACTATGAAACTATTCGTGCCCCATTTTATGCTTTAGTAACTGAAAAAAGGTCATCAAGTTATAGATGCACATTAACAATTGCTTTCTGAGATTTGTATTAAAGTGTCATGAGCTGCTGAGACCAACAAGGTCGACTCCAACAATTATTAGCAAAGTTTTAAACAAAGCTATTGTGCATTTTATTAGCTCTTAGATTATGTGTTGGGCATGACTCTCACCTACTACCACACTAAATTATAGCGCAATATCTGTAAAAATCACTGAGTTATTTTTTGTGTTTGCTAAAGCTGATCAGCTGTGGCCGACATCTTTAATCATGTTTACTCCAAACAAAATTCACTATCATTCAATATTTCAATGCATGTTCAATCGTTAACAGGATATTTAGCTAACAGGCAGACAAACGAAGATTACGACTGCCATGCTTTATTACGGCAAGTGATAAGTCAGTTTTTAATTAATACAACTTCAAATGAAATACCTGTTTAATTAGTAAAAGGGCCTTTTAGCTGCTGTGTGATGTTTGTAATTTGAACTTTTACTTTTATTTTACAATTTTAACAGTGTGGGTATAGAAAAAAAAGACCGGTTTTGGCACTGATATTAAAAAGTAAAATATTAAGATTATTTGTTGACTGTGAAATAAATCAACTTTGTACAGAGGAATTTAAAGAAAGGTGCGAGTATAAATATTATTTTACTCTGTTAACACAAATGATCATTATTCCATTGCTTATATAAATGTTTTAATACTAAATAATAAAAACCTTAACATTTTTAGTGAAAAATCATAGAATCACTTTTAAACTAAAGTGAAGAGCTATTAGCTCCCCATCACAAATTATGTAAAACTATATATTTTAATTACTACTTAAACGTCAAGTTGCTTAAAGAGCTAAAAATTAAAATCTAAATAAACATTTTAAGAATATTACTGATTTTAGATCGTATTTAAAAATTCTTTATAATTTAGCTGCAGATTGAAACATTTACAGTGCAACTTTCAAAACAGGATGTTTTAATTCACACAGATATTGATAATTCAGGTTGTCAGAGCTTTTCAATTTCATTCTGTTACCAGCAAGAAGTGGACTTATTTGAGTTTCAAATATTTTCAAATTTACTGGATGGATGTGAAATTTGATGTCATGTTTTTCAAACATAAAACTGGAATTTCTCAGTTTTACGTTTCATCAGAAAGCCCCCAAAATTACAGAACTCTTAATTTCATCAGTCTTGTTTTGGGTTTAAATCAACAATTTGTTCCTCTAATCTCACAAAGAACTTAAAGAGTTCCTACAGCAGAGCTTTGCAGATGTCACATATCATAACCACCTAACTTAAGGCAACAGCACTATTACCATCAAGCTGGAAACGCCGATGCCCCCCAGCTGAGGGTAGACGTAGTTCCACACCCCGATGCTGCCCCTCCTGATCCTCTGACCCACTGCCAGCTCCAGGAAAAACAACGGGATGCCGATGAGGAGGAGGAGGATGAAGTAGGGCACCAGGTATGCACCTGACACAGCAGAAGAGCAGAAGGGACACAAATTACCGTATGTTTTGGAATATAAGGAACACTTAAAATCCTTTAATTTTCTCAAAAATCGACAGTGAGACTTAAAATCAGGTGTAATTTATGTATTAATTCTGGTTGTGCTTACCGACCTCAAACCAATTTTATGTTGTTATTGTGAACGAGTTGAATAAAGTTGGACTTATCTGACTGTTTTGTTTTGCTTAATGCGCCTTATAGGCCAGAAAATACGGTACAGCTGGTATTTTTATTTTAACGTCTGAATGCCGATTGTGAAGCAGACAAAGGGACAGCGTTACATTTAATCAGGTTCTGTTTTGAGTTTTTACCTTTCAACACAGACTTTACCACCACTACTGCATCCGTCACTTCATCCGCTGTCACCCGCTTCTTTTTATTTTTTGTTCGAAACAGGAGAAAACAAGAGAACAGACGGCGATCACAGACGACAAGTCAGATCCAGTCCTGCTTACGTCAAGAACCGAAGGGACACCATGGTGACAGAAGCACCCAAAGCCAGAGAGGGTTGGTTCACAGACAGCACACACTGGACTCCATAAAAATACTGATTTTATTCTCATCTGAAGCTGATGGAGAGGCAAACTAAAGGTGTCGTCTTGATTTCAGATCTGTTCTGAGAACAGATTCAAACAAAATCTGTCGGTGAGGAGATAAATAAGCTATCAAGGTTTAAACATTTAGATGTTTTGTCACAGATGCTGCAGCCATGCATGAACGACTTAATGAAAGAATACGAAATGACAACAAATTTAAATGTTTAAGAGCAGAAAAAAAGGACTAAATCTAAGTGGAAAGTGGTGTTACTGAGCCCACCGAGGCGTTGAACAACACTAAAATTAACCCAAATTAGCCTCATTGATTAACGGGCATGCTAGGACTGGTATAATAACAAGGCTGCTGAGAAAACCTCTATCAGTTTGATTAAAATGAGTTTTGTTTTAAAACATGATTTTTTTCTGTAAACTTAAATGTGTTTGCCTCATTTTGCAAAATTTCAAAACAATATATTTGCTGTGCTGCAAGATTTCAAATGTGTACAAAACATTTAAATATGAAGCATTATTAAATTTAAAGTAATTTATGGTCATTTAAAGTGGCTGCTTCAACTAAAAACCTCCCATTATTCAAAGATAATATTAACAGGGTTTCAAGGCCAATTGTTGAAATAAGTATCAGGATAAATAACAAGAAAAGTAAAGAGAAAATTTGGTTTGTCAAAGTGGACAAGGAAATTATTGGTGAAAAATCAGTTCAACCAGTGGATCTTTATTTATATGTCAAGTCCGCCGGGCAGCTGAGTGAAAAAAGATGTGAGAAATTGTTTTACCAACTCTGGGTAAATGTTCACACTCCCACGTCTCGCCAGGAGACACAAACACGCGAATAAGCTAACTAAATTAAAATTTTACCCAATTAAACTAACAATTTATCCATGAAGCAGTGCTGCTTTAGGTGAGGAGTGTCTGATATTTGTTTGTAAAAAAAAAAAAAGACCGACAAAAATAAAATAAATGAGCAGCAACAAACCTTTTATTGCAAGACAATCCTGCACCCTCAGCTAAAAAGTAATTAGATTACTTAGTAACTAGTAATCAAATAGAATTTTGTTTATGGTTATTATTACAACACAACTTACTGTTGTCTTTTTCTCTCAAATTTATATTTATAGAACAACATTCATATACCGACTTTCTGCACAATATTTTATTCTGTTCATCTTAGACCTGTTGTCCTTCTTTAAAGATAATGACTAAATTTCCCTAATCAGGCTTATCACTGTTAATGCCACTTGATCATGTGCTGCTGATTATCCATGATGCTGATCTCAGGCTGCTGATTCATTTCATGCTGTTGTGTTCGTTCATGCTCATCTGCTCACACAGACTCATGTTCGTGCTGCTGTTCAGCGTATTGTTTTTTACTTTTAGTGATTAGCGTATTTCTTAGTTCATATCTTAGATCTTATTACTGTTTTTATTTACAATTTATACTTTTGTTTGATGTAACTGAGACCCTGTGTACACAATTTTGTTCTATCACATGTACCACACGAGGTGCGACAATAAAGAAACCTTGATTTATATTACTTTATTACAACTTTGAAATATAAAAAAAATATACTGTTTGACTACAACTTGTTCAAAAACAATGTGTGTTTTATGCTGATAATGCACTGATCCCAGATAGTTAGGGGAAATTTAAAAAAAGCAATATAGGGGTGTCCAGTGCCAGACTGGAGGAAGCATCTAATCTTCATCAGAACCAGTTGACCCGTTCTGAAGTGACTGCAGCTCTAACATCACACTACGTTCAAGTTTGAATAAGAAACAGTCTTAAAAGTCGTATTTATTGACTTCATGTAAAACAAACCTAAAATCTGTAGCCCTGCAGAAAAGTGAAACATTTGACGGTTTGGCTGACGAGGGTCAAAACATCCTCAAACCAGAACATTCAGACATTAAACCTTTCAGTTCGTGTAAGAACCAACACACTCTGCAGCTGACGACTCTAACCACATCTATCTGGCATCGATTGTTTTAAATCCAGTTCCATTTCCACTTTTCAGCTCATCTCAAATACTTTGATTTGATGCTTATTATATTTGATCTTTGACGACCCAGAAACCTCTCTGTTTAATTGGGTTACTCTAAACCCCCAAAGTGAAATGAAGACAAAAATGTCACACTGATATGATGTCTGATTGACACACATTCTAATAATAAACCGAGTAATTTAAATTTAGCTATATTTGAACTGACTACAACCAGATTTGGATCTGGATCTGTTCTGAACCAAATATGAACTTAAGTTGTGATGGATCTGAACCGAATAAACCAATTTCTTGGACAAGGTTAATCAGAAAATATTGGGATATTTGCTTGATCTGGCCTCCTACTTCATTTTGGACTTTACAGAACCAACAGAAAAGAACTCCATTAATGAGTTTTGACTCAGCAGAGTATCTCTGAAGGTCCTGGGGGAGTCTTTGCTCAGAATATGTGGCCTAATTATGTATTGAAGCCAAACACAGGAAGTGTCCCGTCATCTAACCGTGTTTTGTGGAGACATGTATATAGTGTTTTCAAGCTGAGGACGTTTCTCATCCACCTACCTCCACCGTTCTTCTGGCACAAGTAAGGGAACCTCCAAACGTTTCCCAGACCCACAGAGAAGCCCACCTGGGCGAGGATGTACTCCAGCTTATTGTTCCACGCAGGCCGACCGTCCTCTGCTTCCTGATCAGGCAGCAGAGACTTCCCCGGGGCTGTAGATCCAGGGCTGAGACCCATACTCATCTGGCTGCTTTTATAGTCCATGGGATGCTCCAGGGACAGAAGGTCAGCCACGGACTCGGTGACCGGCTCATTGCTGTGCTCTCGCTGCGTCACCTTGGTGTTCTTTGGCATGGCTGCTGACACACTGCAGCTGAGGTCTGCGGGGAGGGTCAACGAGGGGTCAGAAGAAGATGGTGTGCAACAGAAGAACGATCAGTGGAGTGAGAACTCGGAAGACGGCGAGGAGATGAAAAAATTGTGCTTTTTCTTAAGTCTGTGAGGAGGAATGGAGAGAAATACAGTGCTTAAAATATGTGCATTTTTAAAGTACATCTTTGTAAAATTACTTCATATAAAACTTGAATATTTGTGTGACTGTTTGAAACTGTAAATAAAACAAACATGAGAGTTTTCAGACCATTGTCCAAAAGACTTTTAAAAGTTTGACACAGAAAGATGCTGAGAGTTTGGTTTCAGTCACATTTTTAATGCACTGTTTGTGTTTAACCTACAAAGCCCTCAACAACCTAGCTCCATCTTATATTAGAGAACTTATTGTTCCATATTTTCCTAACAGAGCACTTCGCTCTCAGACTGCAGGTTTACTTGTTGTTCCTAGAGTTTCCAAAAGCAGAATGGAAGGCAGAGCTTTCAGATATCAGGCTCCTCTTTGCGGAACCAACTTCCAATTTCTGTCTGTGAAGCTGACACCTTGTCCAGTTTTACGATTAGGCTTAAGTATTTCCTTTTTGATAAATCCTATAATTGGGGCTGGCTTGGGTTTCCTGAGCTATCTGTTAGTTATGCTGCTATAGACTTAGACTGCTGGAGGACAAATTGACACATTTCTTCACTCTGCTGTTGTCTTTACTTGCTCTAATCTACCTGTTAGTATTTGTAATTATTTCTTGCTTTAAAATGAGTTTTTTGTCTTTCCTCCAATAGAAAGTACATCTGGACCTGTCATTCTGTGTTTATCTGTTTCTCCTTCCTGTCCTCTCAAACCCCAGATGGCTGCTCATCCTGAGCCTGGTTCTGCTGGAGGTTTCTTCCTGTTAAAAAGGAGTTTTTACTTTCCACTGTTGTCTTTGTGCTGCTCAGGATGGGAGACTGTGATGAAGTGACGATTCATCACAATCTGCTGGCTTCCCTAAATAGATAACTTTTACTAATTAGCTTTTATAATGTATGTGAATGTTTCTGTACAGTGCCCTAAGATGAATTCTGTTGTGACTTTGAGCTATAAAAACATAACTGAATTGAATTTCTCAAAACTGAGGTTGTTCAAAAAGCTATTCACAAGTGAAATATTTTGTACAGAACTTTTCCAGATTACCCCACGTCAAATGACGTGATGAATATAAAACTGATTTGAATGCCTGCTGCAAGGCATCATAGGTTTGTTTCCACTAGAACCCTGACAATGCTGAATCTTTTTGGGCTGTCCTGAGTGACGTTTACAAGTTTTAACTTGAAAAGCAACAGTTCTTCCCCCTAAAGAAAATATACGAATAATAGCTAATTTAATGATGTAAACTGACTTTCCCAAGTTTATAATGTGCGTCAAATGGCCATGCTGAGTTCTGCAGAAGCTATGAATATTCTATTAAAATTGTAAAGACTTACACAGGGTAGCCGCGGGGTTGTAAAAGGTATTAAAAGGTAGTAAATAAAATTAACACAAATTACGGCCATTAAA
>JARVGQ010000116.1:22454068-22466439 GCA_031762355.1 Hypsolebias martinsi | reverse complement strand
TTGGAAGATGTAGGTTTTTCTCCCACAAACTTCTGGGACATAATGTAAACTGTAAATAAAATCAAAATGATCTGCAAACTTCATAAACATGTTCACTGTAAACACAGTACAGAAGCTTGCCTCTCCATTGATATGGGGGTGCATTAGTGCCTATGGCATGGGCAGCTCTCTGAAAAGGCACCATCAATGCAGAAAAAAGATATGCAGGTTTTAGAACAACATTTGCCCTTTTTTAGGAAAGGCTTTGCATATTTCAGTAAGATGATGCTAAACTGCACACGGCAACCATTACAACCCATGGTTTTGCAGTCCTGTCCCCTCACTTACTGTGGCTAAGTGGTTAGGGAAGTTGTCTTTAATGGGAGAGTTGGGGGTTTGATTCCACCAGCAGTCACATGCTGAAGTGTCCCTGAGCAAGACAATGAACCCCTCACTGCCTCCGATGTGTGTCCTGTCAATGTATGAATGTGATCTAAAGCACGGATTAATCTTTGTATAGATCTAGTAGAGTGCTGTTTGAATGTGGTAAATGAGGGCACAGATTGTGTTGTCAAGAGCTTTGAGTGTGTTGATACGACAGAAAGGGGCTATATAAGTACAGCCCATTTATTAAAAACATTTGGTGCATCATGAAACAAAGCATCAGGCCGATATCCCTCATTGCTGATGGATTTGAATAGTGAATATTTGTACCAGTTTTCAAGATGAGCGTTTGTCTGCGCTGGAATTGAACAGAGAATGTAAGAAAACCTTTATGTTTTTGGTGAAAGATATGTAAGTGAGTAGGAGTTACAATGTGTAGAAGAACAGAGGGAATTTTTTTTTTGTGTCCAAGACGGTGCAGAGTGATGGATCCTGGTGAGTGAAGGGAACAATTTTATCCACCACCAGTTGCAATGGTGGAGCCAGGGGGTGGCCATTGGTGGCCTTGGCTACCATAGATTAATCTTTGGCCACCCCATTCATTTGAGGAAACTATACCTTTAAGCAATGTAAAAAATTAGAGAGCATAGTTTTCTCAAATGACAGGGGTGGCTGGTTTATACTTATATGTGGTGATAGCCATTCTTGATTTAGACATGGTAATCCAATTTTCAAAAGAAATCTTTCTTACACCTAGATGCATCCACACACCAAACACAAGTTGGTACTTCACTTATGTGTAAAGTTATCGTGCTCGCAATATTCACAGATGGACAGACGAACGGAGGATATTTCCAATACCCACTTTTTGCTCCATGATGGGGGACAAAAGTCCTTCAAGACCCAGGACTGTTTAACATCTAGAATCCTACATCAGAGAAGAATGGGGTAACAGTTCCACCACAGGTGTGTGAAATCATTGCACTTTCACTTTACCATCAGTGTACAGATTATCATAATTCATAGTATGCCAAACTTTAAAATTAGTGTAGCTCACGCCTGAATTTTGGGATGGACCATAAAGTCAGAGATACAGTAGTACCTCTGCAGTGGCACCTATCTACAGGTTTCATATAGAAATATGAGCACATTTTTTCCATTAAATGACATAATTATTCTAGATTTTCAAAACAAAGTCACATTTAGACATTCAGGTCATCACCTGTCATTTTTCAGGCCTAAAGGGAAGGTGTTGGGACCACACCACAGGTGTATGAAATCAATGCACTTTCAAAATGTCAGCATGAATACGGTCTAACAAAAAGATACTGAACACCTAATGACTTTACAAGTTCCACCCATAATGGCAGGTGGAGAACACCTTTCCAAAGAACTGTTCCCATTTTTTTGCCTTATTTAATGATGCAAGAAAACCGCCTCACTCTTTCCTCACATCCATGAATTCAATGGATGGGCGAGCCTGAAACCAAGAGAGGTGAGTCAAGTGAAGAAAAACTGGATAATGAGACGAATAACTCATGTTCAAACTCAAACGAAGGGTGGAATCTACACCCTAACTGTGACTAAACAACACTGATAGCACTAAGATAACTTTCATAGAGATTTGATGAACTTAAAAACACTGACAGCTAATAGAAATACACCAAGATCACATCTCCCACCTTATGATGATGAAAGAGGGACAGCGTCAAAGCTGTGTTTCACTCTGTTTGTTTATTTCATTAATATTCATTTTTTTAAAAGCATGAGCTAGAAAAACAGACTTAATTAAAGGCCTACCGCTCCTTGAAAGAATGGATATCACCCATCTCCTTTCATTCAAAAGTTTTAAACTAAGATCATCAACGTGATAAGAAGGGACCAAGTCAAAGCCATTTGGGCCAAACCTTGTGGGATCTTTCAACATGTGACTGGGGTAATGCTCAGCTACTACCACGTGAAACTTTAGCTCGCTTTCTGTAAATTTGACTAAGTCATAACCATTTCTGTACTGGCTTTGGTTTATTTAACAACATATATGAGCAGGAGTTGGTACATAAAACACATTATTTCTCACAAGTATTGTTAATAAATTCTTTAGAAACAAATAAACAGTTTGGGTTTTTTTTTTTAAGCCTGAAGAACCAGTAATGGATGATTAAATTTAAGGAAGAACAATGCATATCTAAACAGGTTTTTCTTACCAGAACAGGCAGCAGCAGAGCCATGTATCCGCCGCAGAAGATAGCGAAGAAGACAGCGTACACCATCAGCAGTATATATGATGTTGCCAGCGGGGACAGCAGGTTGACCAAACCACAGAGGATCAGGTAGGCTTTGTGGTAATGATATTTATGGAACAGGTTCCTGTCTGTCACCCACCCCGAGGCCAACTGGGCGATGGTCTCTGTGATACCTGGAACAAGATGCAATGGTGGATGGAAGAGAGTACGAGAAGATACATGTGACATTTAAGAAAAATTAAGAGGAACCAAAAAGGAAACATCCTAAATGTTGTATTTTTGCCAGGAGTTCTAAATTTAGAAAACATTCGTCAGAACTAACAACCCTGGACTTTGCAGTGGTGATCAGTGTATTTAAAATACAACGCATCATGAAAATTAAAGATTAAAGGTCTAGCGTTGCTTGATGGACAGCATATCGCCTGCTGCCTTTTATGCCAGAGTTTTAGATCATCTTATGTTGAAAAATGAGAGATGGAACTGGGTTGACTCCAAATGTTAATGGGTTGTAGATGTACATCCAGTTAGAATCTGTTTCAATAAAATCCATCCAGTGGTTCATGAGATAATTTGCTAGCAGGGTTGATGCCATCCGTTTCTGCTAAAGTTTAAAAAAATAAATAAAAATACAGTGTACGGAATATGTGCTGCTATGTTCAACTAATGCCACACTGAAATGTAGCTCAAAATCAGGAAAAACTGGTTTGTATTAAGGTCAGCTGTAGCGGCCATCTTGAATTAGGCTGACTTCAAATCAGTTATATGTATATCAAATGGGCTTCCTAAGAGATTAACATTTAAACAAACAAAAAAAAAAATCACACGATATTCTGTAAACAATACAAACAATTACACCAAGCACATGCAGACATGGACACAAACATCATCACCTGCCTTTTTGCTGGGGGTGAGAAATAATGACCCCCCTACACTGCACTACCCAAACTCAGACCTGATCTAGATGTTATGCACTTCATCTCCTGCATCTGAAAGCTGCTTCTGCTCGGACTTGATGACTGTGCAGATTTGGACTTGTCTCTGCTGAGGTCAACTGGAATGTGATAGGTGATGCAGAAACTGCAGCGGTGTATTGACTGTTGCAGGAATAGCCATAAGCAGGCAGCGCTGCGCTATAGATCAATGAAACAAACTGATTTTGTGCGTATCAGAGTAACTCATCCATTGTAGAGCTTCTGAAGCACAACTCCGTCTTATGAGACAACCGGGCTGTCTTCACACTTTTAAGGCTTGGAAAGAAGCCTGGATGGCTTACAACAAAAAGAGGGTTTATCAGTGAACAACTCTGCACTCTTTACCTAACAGGACCTAAAAAGAGGTTAAATTGATGACATGAGGCAGCTGTGCAAAGTTTATGTGTTCTCATTTTTTTGTGATCCGAGAAACGTCCTGGAGTGTCGCCCTGCTTGCATACTGAAAAGATGTGCGTTTGTTTGTGTGTTTTAGCCTCAGCAGGTTGGTTTAGCCCTGCAGCTGTTCCTGTTTAAACTCAACACAAAGCTGTTTAAATTCGGCCTCTCCAAGTAGCAACACCCCCTAACCAAGTGCATCAAGGACATTAGTTCTGTCTGGTTCTCTCTGTCGTGTCTTCAAGTAAAGAAACAGTTAAAGCAATGAACAAAATGGTTCAGATTTTTTTGAATGGGGGTTCTATGTTCAATTTATGAACAGCCAATATCTTACCTGTTGTGGATGGCTCTTTGATAGATCTCAGTTTGGTGAACACGTTTATTTCCAACCTGACTGATGAGCTAACTGCGAATTTGTGATGGGTCAAGACCAAAGTCTCTTGCTTTGGTTTTAAAACAACTCCCATCTAAAAACTTATAGCAATTCAAATGAAGGCTACTGTATAAACCTTTACACCACCGTCAATTTCATATTATACAATTATGTACAGAAAATCCCTTTTTTTCCCCCAAATTGTGTGCTTTTTTTAAACACACAGACCTGAAAACAAAGAGATACACGTTCAGTCCCAGCATCTGTTGTGTTTGTCATTAAACTGTAGTTTATTTTGAAAGAATTATAAAGTGGAAACAACAGAAAGGGGGTGAGCTCAGATTTACTGTAAGAATAGATGCATTACCCTCCACGCTGACCCACTGGACTGATAAAATGAAGAATAAAGATCCTAAATCATGAAGCAGAACCTGAAATTAAATTATTTTCTATATTAAAGTTACTTTTTGCAATATCACGAAGAACCGACCAAAGAAATGAATAAAATAATGAACAAAATCTGCACAGTCGTTTTTCTCATGTTGATGGTGAATGTGTCCTTAAATTTAAAAAATGTGTGCAATTTTGTTAAAAGGCGGCCATGCATTTCTTTTGTTACAAAAACAAAGTGTCTAAAATCAGGTCACTGATGGTGACATTTTTAGTAGAAACCACAAAGTTTGACCATTTTGGTCAAAACATATTTACACATAGATTTGTTGAGTAAAGAATGCAGATAAGAAGATAAATTAGGTTGAAACCCTAAACTTTCAGAGTGCAGAGCCACATTTCACTTTTGATATCAATAAATCTGTAAAACTATTGGAATACGCTATTTTAAACGGCACCATTCTGGATATCCTTTTATTTCATACTTTGGAATAAATAACTTTATTTAGCTCTGTCTTATGAGTAAAGGATGAAAATGGTTGTGAGAAGCACACATTTTTTTACAAGCTGGTCTTATGTGCACATCAGGAATGGAGCAACCAAATAGAGGCTTCAATATTAGTGGAAAATTTAACAATTACCAGTGAATGTGTAGCTTTGTTTAATATGGCCATCCCTAGTGTTCACATGAACCACTAGGAAACTGGAGCTTAGTCTATAAATCTGGTCCGAACTAAACTCACTCCAAATTGAGGTCATTTAAGAGTGATCTTCAACATGTAAGACATTAACTGTTCATAAACTTCCCACAGAATCCCACTTCAAAAGATCTGAACTATCCCTTTAAGGTTAATGCTGCGAACCCTAACAGTCGCCAATCTTCAGGGCATTGACAAGAGCAAGGGAAAAGCAAGGCGAGGACACATGACAATCAAACTGCTCTAAACTGGGACATCTTTTAACAAGACTGAAGCCAAGGGCTTTAAAACAACTCAGAAACCACACTGGCTTTACTTTCAGTGCTCCTTTGCAAAGTATCATCCACTTCAGAACTGGACTCAAACAAAACTGGGACCCCCTCTTGTCTCCAGGCCAACAACTTCCCTCAGTTAGCCGTTGCTTAGCGACTCTGGACAGCGCCAGTGTTGGTGAGAGTTGACAAACACACTGAGATGACAGCGGTTTTTCTATCCCTCGGCCAAGTTGAAGACAACGCCGGTTTGGAAAAAGCGGGGACAGCAGGACACCAGGATGGTGTTTTTTGTGGAGTGGGTGGCACCCCGTGTCTTAAGCTCGGTCTCTTTTTCTTCTGTACTTCAAGTCACATGACCAGAGAAGGCAAGAACAAACATCCAAGTCCAAAGAATCTGTCAGTCTCACTGTGAACTTGCACAAAACCCATCAGAGCAAAACAATAAGAAAAAAACAGACATCTTTATTCTGGGGTTTGTATTACAGCTATGCAAAAATGCTGGTTTAACTGCATCATCTAGTCAATTTTAGTTCTTCCTGTGTAATATTACACAACAGTATTGTCTGACTCCAATTTGTGGCTCAATCTATAAGTGTTGTTTTTCTTATGAAAGCTCAAAGTATTTCTCAACTCCTCTTCTGCCATGTTTCTCATTTTGTCGTGTTGCTCCGTTATGATGTGTCCAAAATGCTTAGAAAGAAAATTGCATATTTTTCCTAGTCAATCAAACTACAGTATTAGACTTTATTATTGTCTGATGCTAAAGTGTAGAGGCAATAGTGTTTTTGCCTTTGTCTCTGTGCATACACATGTTGGATTGTACAAATTATTTCCGGAATTAGTGGGTGGATTTTAATGACACTCACTGAAATATAACATTGGGTATCCAATTTAAGATGGCCACCACAATTAAACAATGTAAACACAAAAATGGTTAAAATGTGGTGTGTTAGTAGCAGAACAAAAAGCTAAAAACCTTTGTATAAACTGTTAGTGCCAACACTGTCTGCTTGTTAGGAAAATATCTCATGAACTAGATAAATTTTATGTACATCAACAAAGTATTCACATTTGGAGGCACCTCATCTGAAGAAGGCCCCCACATACCTTAGCCAACACAAAATGGTCATGACTCAGCAAGTTTTATAGATATTTAGCTAATCTTCTCAGCTTAAAATGATTTTAGTCTTAAACTGTATAAAAAGTGGTGGTAATCACATTCTTTTGAGGAATGTGGGCCTTTAGTTTTTTTTCTTTTTTTTTCATTAAACTGAAAAACAAACAGACAAAAAAAATTTGCCTGAAATGGAATAAAACATCTGGAGATAGAAAAATAGTTTTATTTCAAATGAAATAACCATATTTTAGACATCTTATATGTATTGAAATTAACAGCTGTGAGTTTGTTACTATTCGTGTCTAAAAGAGAAGGCTGAATATTAACAGCAGACATACCTGTAGTATAAAACACAAGTGCTCAGCTGCTGCTCAATTATTCAAAAAGCCTGACAAAGTGCTGATGAAGGATATACATCCATGTGGTTGGTGGTCAAAATGTTAATGCTGTTTTCTGGTCATATGGAGAGGCCTCATCAATGGTAGACCACTAAACCCACTCGTTCAGGCCAGTGTACCAAAGTTCAGCTTTTATGTAAGAGGAATCATTACATAAGACTGCAGTCTCAGCAGTGCACAAATAATTAATGCCTAAAAGTTGACTGAGCACTTCTTTGCATCATAAAGAAGATCCAGACTGAAAAAACTGGACCCACCTCTTGACAGTCACTGCAAAAAGTCTACGATTAGTCAAATTCAAAGACGTGCAGCCAGCTGTCCATGGCCTGTTGGAGCAGGACACACATGTAAAGTGGGCTGGACTCTTTGTGAGATGATGCTTTATTAACGCAACAGCTCTGACTTACATTCGATATTAATCAATTAAACAAGATTATGTTAAAGCCGTGTAACTTGCATTGCACATTCAAGTTACCCTTTGAAACAGTTTCTTCAAAGGATTTTCAAAAATTCCTTTGTGCGGTAATAAGTACAGTACATATAGCTAAATATTTCATGTAGGCCTAATTGTTGATCACTCCCGCACATCAACTCTTTAGCTCATTTCTTTATATCTATCATCAGTGGGTCGTCCCATAAACTGTTTGCTTCAGGTTCTTTAGAATATTTTTGTTTTTGGTTCAAGGTCAGAACTCAAAAATAGCTTTTCCTTTTTTCCTTACCATTCCTAGTAGACAAAAATGTGTCTTTATGATAACAATACTGCCCAAGCAGCCTTAGCATTTTATGCCACAACTTCTTCATAGTAATTGAGAACTGCACCAATGACAGCATGCCGTCTGGCCCAGGTGCAGAAACAACAGGCTTGAATCATGATACCACCATGTTTCATGAAGTTTTATGAATGAATGCAGAGCCCAATGATCATTTAGTGTCAAACATAAAGCCTGTAGAGTTCAACCAAGTACTTTATGTTTAAATCGTTTATTTATTCTATGCAACTAAAGTTCCTATTTGCTGCTAGTACCAATCTTTTCCTTTCACACAAAAAAAAAATCAAAACAGCAAACAGAATTTTAAACTATTTTTTAAGCAAATCAAATACTTTAAAATATTGACCTCACCTGCCACAGAGATGATAAAAGAAGCATCCATAGCATCAATGCCCAGAGTTCTGGCCCTGGCAGACAGGTGGAAGTAGGGGATGAAGTAAGCCAGCTGACTGAAGACCAAGGACCAAGTGTAGATGCAAAAGAAGGGGTTCTTTAGCAAAGAAAAATCCAAGACTTTGGTTTCTCTGACTGTCACCTCATTCGGCAGGCTGCCATGTGAAGTAAATCCCACTGTGGTGGACCCATTCATGCTACCGTTTAGCTCTGCTGGGCTGTTGGGAGTTGTGGGCTTAAACTGAGTTGAGTCATGGTGAGGTTCATGGCCATTGACATCATTCAGAACCAGTCTGGTCAGTTCAGAGTTCAGCCCCTGACCCTGAATACATTGCCCTCTCAGACTCTCAGTGTCCCCATGATATGGAGGAGAGGGTGGGAGAACATTTGGTTTGGAGAGTCCATTGGATAAAGGTGATGAACCGTTCAAGCAGCTCTTAGGGTGTTCCGTCTCTGCAGAACTCTTGATGGAAACAGCAGGGCTCTTTTGGACGGCTGAAGAGTTGAGGTTTGAACCAGGTGGCTTTATGCTGATGGGTCGCAGGAGCATCCCAGAAGCAACAAGGTTCAGCATGAGACCTCCAAGAATCAGCATTGCCCCTGTGGATGTCCAAAAACCCCTGAAATCTAACTGACTCGCACCATCTCATGTAAGCATTTGTTCGGCCTACCTTGCCAAGCGTACTGATCCAGAAGCAGCTGAGTGAATGGAGCCAGGGCAAAGGTCAAACCCATTCCAGAACGCCCAATAGCATACGCTGTTGCCAATCTTTTTCTGAAGTACAATGCTGTTACCACCGAGAAGGATTGGTATAGTAGTGCAAAACCCATTCCTGAGAAAAGAAACAAAACAAAGCCACATCGAGACCAAGCCCAAGCTGGTTCAAATGATCAATCACAAAGCTGTTTTCAGCTTACAACACATTTCAACTTACCAACTATCACTCCCATGCTGATATAGAGGAAAACCACACTGCTGGCAAAAATACTCAGGATGAAGCCCCCGCTAACCAGTATTGCCCCAGTGATGGAAGTAACTCTTGTTCCCATCTTGGCACAGGCCACGGAGGCAATTGGAGCTATAGAAGTGACAGGAGAAAATACACAATTTTTGATCATTGTGGCTTCAGGTTTACAGACATGAAACCTGTTGACTAGTAGTGTCGCGATACCAGCCTCAAGTACTTGTTCTTGTACTCATAAAAACACCCTGATATTTACTGATACCACATTTATGCTCAGTTTTGTCATTTCCTCTTCCAGTTATCAAGCAGCCGAAGACAAAAACTAAAAAATGTCTTTAGTTTTGCGATATTTGAACATAAACAGAGGTGATGTTAAGAAGCAGACTGCTTGCTGTGTTCTTAATAAAAAATGTGTTTCTACAGTCATTCTTTAATGTTAAAATACTAACTCACTGGGTTTTGATACTCAGTATCAGTAAATACCCAAACTGAAGTACTTGTACTTGAAGTACTTGAACTTGGTATGAAAAAAATTAAAGCATAAAACCTAGCATCGGGCATGGCTACTGTTGACTTCACCTTTGTTTCTTTGACAGTAAAAAATAATTTAAACCCAAACATGATGAATAAAAGCCAAGTCAAAGATTTAAACATTTAAACAGGTAAATTTTAAGACAAAAAGGCAAAAAAATGTTATTCAAACCTCCAGACAGACGTAGACTAGACATGATTGAACCTATCCAGCTGATACTTTCTGATGAGCCTCCAAACTCATCTTGAAATGCCACAAAGAAGATTCCAAAGCTTTTTAGTGTTCCCATCACAAGCACATTCACCTGCACAGAGGAAAATGGATAGATTTGATGCACAGTATGAACTTCACATTTATATTCACTTAACAAGCCCCTTTATTCCAGATGACTAATATGTAAAGACGAAGAATCTAACGATTAAGAAAGCAAAAATAAAACGACATTAGCACTATATCTCTACAAAGCAGAATAAGAAGAGGTAAAGGAGTGTGGGGTCAGAGACAGTCATGTTCAAATCCAGGAATTTTCCTGTGCATCCCACAGACTGACTAAAGAAGCATCACAGTAGTTAGAGATAAGGTCAAAACTTCACTTATAAAACATGTTTAGAAAAAAATACTAAAAGCACATCTGTCGAATGTCTAGGATTTCATCACAGTTCTGGCTGGAGACAGTGTTTCCAGCCATGTGGACAGCGCTGACAGATAAACTGGGATTTGAACCAGCACTCAGAGTGAACAAAGCAAATAAAAAAAGTATAAAAACAACAAAGAAGAGAAGTTAACCTACCAGGAAACAATGCAGCACAACCATCCAGCCCCACCCTCCGTCTGGAGGGTCCTCATACTGAATTTCTTTCTCCTTCTCCTTCTTTGTGGTCATGGGATCTTTCCTGAACAGATTCATGATGGCCTGTGTTTCACTGGAGGCAAAAGAAAACACAAACAAGCACAGCTGGAATGAACACACCATCGTAAGCAATGTGCAAAGTTCATTATAGGAGATAAACCATCTGCAAAACATGGTCAAGAATGTTTTAATGATGCGTTTTGAAGATAAACAAAATATGTTTCTATGGAAGTGATCTGTTCCTTACAGAAAACATTAAATAAAGCAGTTAATTAGTATTTGTAGTATAACTAATAATAACTTTTAAGAGCTAATGTAAAGTTTGTGGACATTTTAGGATATTAAAGATAAGTCACTATACAAGCTGAAATGAGAAAAAGCTGATTTGTCATTTATTTTCATCAGTACCTGCACATGCATCTAAAACCTTTCGTCAAACATGTTTAAAACACCTCAAATAAACTTTTTCTCCATTTTTTTTTTTACAGTTTCCACTTTTATTTTTCACATCTTCAAAACAGCAAAACGATGCAGTTATTTAACCGTGAAACTGGCCAGCTCCAGTGTAACCTGTCCTCACTAATGTCTGAAATGTGTAAATGATAAAAAGAAATATTTAACCCTCCTGGGTCAAAATGACACCCAGGTTTTAAGACTAAGGGATTGTGGGTCATTTTGAATCAAGGGCAGCATTTTATAAGAACATATTTCTACATTTTCTGTCAGAAACAGCTTGTTCTCTGCATGATGTGCTGATAATGGATGTTTTGTAGTAAATATTTGAACACTACTGTTAATGTTAGTAAGACGGTTGCTGTATTTGTAATGGCTTGTTTGCACCTTGCACATTGCCCAGGACATCTCAGTTGATTTATTTCCTGTAAAATAATGGTTTAAATAAATAATTATTTAACTTAGTGGTCAACTGATGCATTTGGGAGTGGTGGCGCAGAGGTTAGAGAAGGTGAGCTTGTGATCGGAAGATTGCTGGTTCAAGCACCAGTACCGACAACATAAAAAAATGTGGGTGGGATAAGTGAAGCAGTCACACCTGCCTCCACACTCATTTGCCCCACTCTGGGCCCTTGAGCAAGGCCCTTAACCTGCACCATCTGCTTCCCAGGCACCCTAGATAGCAGCTCTCTACTCCACACAGAGGGCTGTGATATCTCGGTGGTCTGTTGCCAAGTCTTCGTGCGACTTAGTTCACTATGGCGACCCCTGACGAAGGGAGAAGCCGATAGAAGAAGGGAAAAAAAAGTGGTCAATCAAATTGGCTGCGAAAAACAATTCTTGCTCCAAGAGAAAAATGTAATAAGTGATACAATAATAAATAAACCTCAACAGAAAACTTAAAACTCCTGTCACAAACTAATAAACTGTCTTAGATCTGAAAAACTTTTTTTAATCAAGTGACCAAGTCTGTAGAACATGCTAAATTGAGTAAAGTTGCTTTTCCCCCCTTCCAAATGATAGATTAGATTAGATACTTTATGAATTTTGAGGCATACAGCATGTTCTAATTATACAGAAAAAAGCACGGAATAATAAAAAAAAAAAAAGAATAATAATACACAAATTTGGAAAAAGACCACATGCACAAGGTGTTAGGGAGTACTACAATCATGATGAAC
>JARVGQ010000116.1:22385901-22397072 GCA_031762355.1 Hypsolebias martinsi | reverse complement strand
TGTTGCTAGCTCATCCTTTAAAACCTCACTTCCAAAACTGCTTCTTTTGAATTGAGAAAGCTCGTCGGATGATGAGCGAAACGTTTTCTGTTACAAATAAAGTCCAGTTGTTTCTGCATTGAACCTTTTTTGATTTTATCATGTCCTGGATGACTGATAATCTTCACCAGCATATAGGTTACTACGATTACTTGTTATATTTTACTTTCAGTTTCTCCTTTAGTGGATGAATAAATATGATTCTTTTCAATGTTTTGTTTAGTTTTGATAAATGACTGAGTGCTGAGAGTAGAAGTTGTTCTCACAAAATATTTTATTGCATTGAAAGTTAAAACGTTATTACAAAAGCTTAAGCTTCATAAATAATTTCATAGAAGGAGACATGGAATATCTTCCAGTGCAAGTATTTGGCTGTTGAGCCATTTTCAGAAAGACACATATAATCACACAAAACAAATAAGTCTCAGGCACAAAAATAATATTAACATTAGATAGCTATAAATACCAAAATATTCCAATACTGTCTAGAGTCTGAACCTGTCAGACAAAGAATTTAATCTGCAAATCTGGAGATTAATCCAGACCACATGTTTTTAAATTATAGCTGTGGTCCTAAATTTAAGGTCCCCACAGTCATCAGTTCACTAATGATCAGGGCTGAGCAGTGCCAAAAATGGTGCATTTGCTTTCCAGTCCTGGACCTTTGATGTACATGTAGGCCAATACTGTATGTATAATTATAATCAGCCAACTTCAACAGAGGCCAATCATTCACATTCCAGAAAGCACAGACATCGTACAACGAGCATGATACGCAAAAACTGCATCCACTTTCTCTCCACACATGCATGCAGAGAAGCTGCTGTAAAAACATCACAGACAGTTTGTTAGCTCATCTGTGCCAACGCCTCAGTACTGAATGCCTGAGTTCGCTGGGCATCTCAGGAGGTCGTATTTCACGTAGCCAACGCGGTCCACCTGCTTCCGGGAGTTCATTCTCCAGTAGAAACTTTCTCTGCAGAAGTAAATGTGACCTAAAAGAGAAACATTGAAATTAAGTAACCAACACAAAAAGAATGAAATCCTGACATGTCTTTATTTTATTCTTGGATTTTGTTCAGTGAAAACTGATTAACACTATTTTTTTCACGTGTTTGTTTTCATATGTATTTTGCAATCTAACCGCCTTCATACTTTTTGCTGTTTTAGCTATTCATCTTTAAAAATGTCTGGAGTTAAGTGCTATGGCTTTTTTTTTTTCCAATCATTTTTATATACTTTTTAAAATATTTAACCTAATATACAAATATTTTCCCAAAATAAAATAATTAAATATCTTTAATTCTCTCAAAAAACATAATTTTCTTTGCAATCTGCTTCAGCGTATTAGTTTTATTCTTGTCTTTGTTTGCTACTTTTAGTTCATAGCCACTGTTTTACAACTTTTAGCAATAAACTACAATTAGCTACACACTTAAAATACACTTAGCGTTTTACCTACCATTCTGCTACTTTGACATTTTAACTAACGTTATGCTACTTTTAGTTTTTAGTAAGTGTTTTTACATTTAGTTTGCTTTTGCTACTTTCATCTTTCAGCTACTTGTAGCTAAGTATTGCTACTTTTAGCTTTTACATATCATTTACTCTTTTTTTTTGGCTTTTAGCCATGTGTTACTTCAAGTTTAAGGTTGGTCTGTATTTACCTTTGTACTGGAAAACTTCATGAGCATCACTGGGGACACCACCAAACACAACGTCGGTATATTTGGGGTAACCTCTGTCAATCGTTTGAGTTTTGACATCCAGCCTGTGTAGGTCAGAAAAATATACAGTATATATTTAGCAAAGACAAAACATGTAGTTTTAAAACAAATTGTGGCTTTAGGCTCATTGTTGCCTGTTGACGATAAATGGCACTACACGTCTACTCACCTCCAGAAGTTTTCTCCACTGAAAAGCAGAACTTTGCCCTTCCCCTTCTGCAGCGATCCTTCAACTTTCTGAACGCTGCTGGGCAGACCAAGTTTCTCAATGCTGCGTGGACCCAGAACGCTTTTTCCTGTGTACACCCAGAATCTGGTTCCTGTGGAAATGAAACCAAACCAGCCATTAAGACCTCTGTCAAATTTCTTCCAGATCCAAAAAACACAGATATGAGTCTTGTTACCTGAGAAGAAGTATATTTTCTTGGTCGTAACATCCTCAAAGGCTGAGTCAATGACGGCTGGCAGAGCTGGCCATCTCTCAGAAATGGACTGGGGTCCCTTGTGTCCTGCATCACTGCGGCTGGGTACCTTCCAGAAATGTCTGTTGATCGACATGTAAAATTAGCACATCAGCAAGATTTAATTTCCTTCATAATCAAACAAGGATAATGCAGAGTAGAAGGAATGACTTGCTCACCCATCTTTGAAGAAGTGCAGCTCTCCCTCGATCACTGTGATGGTGTCGAATGTGAGCGTTTTACACACATCTTTGTTTGGATCCACAGTGGATGGGGTGGTAGGATTGGGTTCAGGTTCATCTGTGGGGTCAGTCTCATCCGGGTCTGGGTAAGGATTGGTGGTAGGGGTTTCGGGTTCAGGATCAGTGGGTTTAGGGCCAGTTTTACTTCCTGAAAAAAATAAATACAATAAAAGTTGAAAAAAGATCGACAAGTAATTTGTTTTAGCATGAAGGAAACACTTTGTCATGACCGCACCATAGAGATACTGAATGCCTTCAATGTCATCTGGATGCAGAGGGAATTTTTCAGTGTAGGAGTACATGGGATACATGAGAGCATCTCTGATGTTGGAGTGATCTAAGCCAAGGGCATGTCCAAACTCATGGGCTGCCACCAGAAACAGACTATAACCTAGAACATTGAAGATAAAACAGTATAAGTGTTTCATACAATACAAATTTGATTGCTCTTCTTTGTTCATCTCAGATGTTTTTTCCTCACCCTGATCAGGACAGAGACCCCATTTCTTGTCTTCGTCATAGTTCTTGGTGGTACTGCACCACTTCCTTCCATCTCCTCTCCCCTCACTTGTACAAGAGTTATACTCTTCTCCCAGAAACACAAAAGGAAAATGGCAGGGCTCTCCCTCAGAATTTCCTCCAATTACAGCCGTGTCTGCAAACAGAGACACAACACCAGCAGTTAATTAAAGTAACAAGCCGTTGCGGTGGGACTCCTCAGAGTTTATAAGCATTGTGTTTTTTATTTTATTTTTATTATGGCTCACCACGGCTGGGACAGAATCCATATTTCTTGTCCGTGTCAAAGTTACTTGTGGTGGCGCACCAGCGGTAGTTGTCACTGCGGCCCTCTGTGGTGCAGCTGTCATATTTCTTTCCCAGAAAGGTGAAGGGGAAAACGCACTTAGCTTCATCAGCGTTTCCGCCGAATGTGTACAGAACTGTTGGAGGGACAATCAAAAGAAGGGGCGGGTGAGTTCCAGTTTTGTCCCATTAGCTAATAAAATCCTGCAGTGTGCAATTAAAATTAAACTGTCGGGCTTACGTTC
The DNA here is from genome assembly GCA_031762355.1 of Hypsolebias martinsi. Taxonomy (NCBI): domain Eukaryota; kingdom Metazoa; phylum Chordata; class Actinopteri; order Cyprinodontiformes; family Rivulidae; genus Hypsolebias; species Hypsolebias martinsi. The sequence goes on along the minus strand of JARVGQ010000116.1, from coordinate 22,393,554 downwards.
ACTTGGGCAGAAGCCAAATTTCTTGTCTCTGTCATAATCAGATGTGGTTGAGCACCACGGCAGGTTGTCTGTACGGCCCTCGGTTGTGCAGGAGGTGTAAGATTTGCCCTCAAAGTTGAAGGGGAAGTGACACATGGCACCATCAGCATTCCCATAACGAGTCTTCACAGCTGATGAGACAAGAGAAAATTTTGTATTTTATGGTGTCTCTTCAGTGAACACTAGAGGGAGTTCACATTTTACATGTAAGATCACCGTACCTGGTCCTTTTCCCAAAGTCCAGAACTCATCATCATCAAAGTGGGCGTCTCCCTGTATCCCCTCACCAGGAGGATAGGCGTGAGCCAGAAGTCCATCTTTACCATCAAATGGGTATGGATCCCCATGGTCTAAACAGAACATTCATTCATTCATCAGGATCTGATTAAACAGCCAAAATGAATCTGATGTTGATTTGTGAGAAAACAAAAATAGTCCCTGCACATATTGTGCAGAACGTACCAGCTTTTCCAAACGATATCATGATGTCAGCTGTGCCTTCGAAGAGGCGAGTAAAGATCAGAGGGGTCACGTCGCTCCACACCTTGAAGGCTCTTGCAAAGGCGTCGTCAATCAGAAAGCTGTCCATGTCTGGAGAATAGTTCAGGATCCTGAGGAGAACAGACATTTTAGATGTGGCGAAAAGCTCCACACTGCAGGGTTTGACTCTGATTAGTGATTTGTTATTGTCAGCTGAACCCTTTTCTTTCCCCTTACCTGTAAGTTACATCATTGTGGTCCCATTTGAGGTCTCCATCAAAGGTTTTATAGTTGGCGACATCGGGAACGCCACAGCGAGGTTGCTTCATGGCATCCAGCGTCTGCTTGTTGAGCTGCCCGGTCTCCTCCAGACCCAGCTGTCTCTGCATCCTTTTCAGGGCCTTGTCTGTGGATGTCATGGACTGGAAGCCACTGCGCTGAACTGTGTTCATGTAGCCAAACTTCTTCAGGTAACTCTGGAGAATACAACGAATCATGTCAGTGCAGAAAAATCAACACATTCTATCACTTTGAAAAAGTTTTCTTTTAAAATCTTCCGTGTCTCCGGGTTAGAAAACGTATATCTTCATTAACACTGTGACATAAATCATTGTTAAAAGTAATGAGTTTTCTGTGCAGCTTTATTGCCGCTTGTTTGGGGAGTCTGAAACCACCGAGACAAAACAAGCCATCTGCTACTTACCTCTGCCAGCTCCATATCAGTCATGTTTCTGATGATGTCTCCTGGGAAGGTGACAAAGACTGACTTGAGGGGAAGGCTCCATCCGTCCTGCACGCTTATTCCTAACAGCAAACACACGACTAAAGTGCAGCACCTCATGATGAGATCTACAGCCGACTAGCAAAACTATATACAGTATATATTAAAAAAAAAACTAAAAGAAACAGAGGGTTTGCAAAACCTCAGACAAAAGGTTAAAAAAAAAGAAGATTATTTGAAGATCATCAAGGTTCTGCTCCAGTGATGTCTGCTTTGGATGGTGGCTCTTGTTCTTGTCTCCCTGTGTTGTGTTTCTGGATAGGGTTGTAGACCCTTATTTATACGGAGTACAGTCTTAGTCACCTAACCTTGTTCCCGCCTACAGAAACCTCAGTCCTCCTACTTACAGCTTGACGAGGATGATGGAGTGAACAAACACGGGACTTTCCAAAACATTCATGCAGATCTTCACCTAAAAAGCAATTAGGTAGTTACTTCACTGATTTTCTTCTAGATTTTATTTAAAGTATGTGTGGGAGAGCAAATTGGTTCAACAATTTATGATACTTGCTTGACTTACCTAAAAACACATAAATCAAATTACAAATTGTTTTAAATCTCTTATAAGTATTGTTATAATTCCCATAAAATAATATATAATGTGTTATAAATTTGTGGACTATGCAACCTGTTATTTTCTTAATTTGAAAAAAAGCCCAGCATTTTTTGAAGTGATGAACCAAGAAAAGTTTTAGACTAAAATTATCTTGTGTTGAAAAGTGTTGTTGTAGTTGTTTTGGTCAAGCCTTTAAATGGTTAACTCTGGCAGGTAATGCTAAAGTTTTAAGCAGACATGTCATGCAAAGAGTTTTCCTTTGAGTATATGTTGTGTATGACTCCCTGCTACTACCACATTGAATTTTGGCTCAATCAAGATAAAACTGACTGAAATATAACAAATGCTGTATTTTCTAAAATGAATTGGCCGTGGTGGTCTTCTTAAAACATGTTATCTCCAAAAACAAAATCATTTGTATATGTCTACACCTCCAAATGAAGGAAGAGGGCCACCTGCATCATGAAGGACCTCACTCACCCAGCACACACACACTTTTTGTCTCGCTCCCTTCAGGACGGAGGTTGAGGAGCATTAAGTGTAGAACCACTAGACTGAGGAACAGCTTCTACCCTGAAGCTGTTAGACTCATGAATATCTAACCAGGAAAATCACTGTAATGTCACTTATATGTGGCTGATCTCATGCTGCTGATCTCATGCCTTTATGCTGCTGTATCCATTCATACCCATCTGCTCACTACAAACTCATGTTCGTGCTGCTGTTTAATATAGTGTATTATTTTACAATAGTGTTTAGCATAATCTTAAATCTTTTAGCATATCATTTAGCGTTCGTTTAGCGTATATAGATCCTTGTATACTGTTTCTTTTTATGCTTTATATTTCAGCTATTTTGGGGTGTAACTGGGATCTTGAGTACACAGTTTTGTTCCACCTCATGCACCACATGTGATGTGAATGACAATAAAGAACCTTGAACTTCTAATGATTATTTACTGAAAGTGTGATTGATATTTGTTCAGAAGTTTGTGAGATATTTTGCTAACATGCACATTCACACACAGGCAAAGTCCTTATTGTCCACGTTAATTGGACAATTGACTCAAAGCCGTCTGCTCCTCAGATATGTAACGTTATTAACCGACTTTTTATGTATGAATGTTTCCGTTCAGTGTCCTGAGACGACTTCTGTTGTGACTTGGCGCTAAATAAATAAACTGAATTGAAAACTGAAATTCATCTCAGAGAATAAACATCACACTGAGAAGTTTAATGTGTTTTTCTTGTCGTTCTGAATTTATGGAAATTGCTCATCTGTTCACGAGTTCGTTTATTATGAAGCACGCTCGTCATGGGACCGAGCCAGACGCTTCTGTTATTTTCATTCTCAATGTGGCCGTGTATATTTAACAAGAAGTTTTGTTCTAGTTTTTTTGTCCAAAAATAGAAGTTTCCTTCCGTTTTTATCCAAAACTGCATCCTAAAGGGGAGATTAAACTAGGTCAACAATAAGGTAGAGTCAAAAAGAATAAAAGCTGTTCTGTTGTTTTACTTATTGTGATAAAAATCTGAAAATATTGACCATCTTGAATGTTTTTTATTCTGTGTGATGAATTACAAAGTTTTTGCGTATGCGATTGCTGCAGGTTTGAACAAATTATGGGAACCACCTGGTCGGTCATCACAATATTTGATGAAGCAACATCTCCAGTAGCTCCATTAGGAAGTGACACATTCCAATACGGTGATTTTTATGTCTTATTTTGTAACAACTGTTGCACTAATTGTCTCGACGTTCTGCTTTCAAAGATCACAACATGTTTAGTTTCTTACATGCATTCTTGTTTCACAACAGTAAACACACACACACACACACACACACACACACACACACACACACACACACACACACAAAAAAAAAAAAAAAAAAAAACACAACTACCTAATTAAAAAGAACATCATGTTGTGCAGTAGTATAGAAGATTTTTGGAGGATATGCTGGAATCATGGTGGCCAGACGTTTCTTAGACATCATGTCACGACTTGCTGGGATCCCACATGGATGATGAAAGTTGTTGATGAGGGACTTTTATTTCAAATGAACACATATCTTCTCTTACAATGAAAACACACATTTTTATTACTTCTTTTTTTACCTGCAGAACAAAACAAATCTTGATTGAATCAGCAAATTCCACGTAGAGCAGAAAACAGTAAAGCTCGTTTATTCATGATCTACTAGAAAAATTACATATTAGAAGAACATACAGTTTGAATGCTGAGCTCTGAATGGCCACAAGAATTTTCTTAAAAAGGGGGAACTAATTGTTAAAGCTAAAAGAAACTAAATTCTATCGAAAAGCAAAAAGTGTCAGACAACAAGTTAAAAGCTGAAAATAACAAAAAGTTAACTAAAAGCCAAATGTAATAAAACAACAGTTAAAAGGTTAAAGTAGCAAAATGCAAGAAAAAGATAGCCAAACACAAGCTAAAAACTTAATGTACCAAAATGCATCAACAGGTATAGCAAAAGGCTGGCTAAAAACCAGAATGCAGGTGGTCCTCGGGTTACGTTCGAGTTCCGTTCCTACGCATTGAACATAACCCGATTTGAACGTAACCCGGAATTGATCGCACGTGGCGATCGTTAGTCCGTTTTTTTCATGTAAAACAACAACAGCGTACTTAGAACGCCGTTTTAATGTGTTTCCAAGCAGTTAGCTAACAAAATACCCTAAAAAAAAAAAATCGGAAAAAACATAAAATGCTGCATAAAAAAGACAATGTAAGGTGTGATGACGTCACTGAGGGCGGCGCCGTAAGTCCGAGTTGCCGTAGGTCGGGGGAGCTGTAACTCGGGGACAACCTATATATACAACTAATACTATGTTAAAAAGTTAGGTTTACAAATGTTTATTGTGCTTACAAGGTAGTAACTTATCTGAAATGTTTAATAGAACAACTTTAGATGAAATATATAGGTGAAGAGATTTGGCAAGAAACTGGTCAGTTTTGTCTCCATCGCCCTTAATTAATGATTAATAAACAATTATTTTTAAGTGTTTATAGAGTAATTAACACTGCATCTTTAAACTATTTATTAGCCATCTATAAGGGGAGCCTTATTGTAAAGTGGTACCCTTTTTATATATTTGGACTTTTTCACACACCAGCTGACTATATACTGATGATAAGTACTTTATACAGCTCCTGAAAGGCTCATGCGTTAGCACAATGTCTCACTTTTTTCTTAAACATATCTGTACTCCATATGATCATGCTGTACTAATAATGACTGATTTCTGCACCCAGTGATATAAATCCGAGACTCGCAGCCACACCAGTGCTGTTGGAAGAACACAAACATCAACTAAACTAATTAAACATGGACATAATGCCAATCAGCCTCAACAACCATTGTAATAACGTTATCCCCTTGTGACACTTTTGTATCTTTAACAACACTGGCAATCATTTTTAATTTGATTTCTTCACCTTATTGCCCCCCTCCACCCCCAATTTGCAGTTTCATGATCCCCAGATTCCAGTTTAACTGGTTTAAATAATTGATTTGTACTAATTTCAACTGAATAAATTATTTGTTTTGCCTTTAATAAATTATGTGTCTTCCTTGTGGACGTGTGGTCATTTGAGCTGGATCATACAAGGTAAAGTGTTTTATGCAGAGATGCAGAGATCTGACCTGTTGTATATCAGAATCAAACTCACTGCATTATGGAGGAATCAGTCAAAACAACCAGCACAGTCTCATCGGGGCGCATACATCATGAGAGCATCCATTAAACAACACACCGCACAGAATTACATTTCTGTGGGAGTCCAGGTTAGACGGAGGTTGAGGTTTCACGTTTAAATCAAGCAAAAGAGCTCTATAAATGGCATAAATCATGTTTTTATCCTGCAATCAACCGCATGAGTGAAAATGATGGAAAATGGCGTTCACGCTGTCTAAACACGATGCTTTTAATGGTACGAGCTCCAAACAGAAACATGAATTTAGAGTTTAGTGAAGAACAATAATAAAAACTAAAATTAACCACCCTATAGTTTTGCTTCAAAACGAATCAAACAAACCCCGACTGATAATTCTGATTTGCTGATTGATGCAGCGATTTAAAAAAAATGAACATAAGTTTGATCACCTTTCAGCTTATTTACTCCCCGCCTTGTTAGATTATATGATCCGTCTGTTCCTAAAAGATCTTGTAACAATGCGATGGATTTATTTTGCCGTTACAGTAAAGTGTTAAACATTCGCTGTCGTTTTAAGAGGAAGCGTTTCTCCTTCCTCAGTCCTCCGCTGAAACGGCAGAACAAAAACCCGGATCTTTTTGCAGGCAAGCGCGTTTTGTCCAACAAATGTGCTGCAGTTTCAGATCGAGGAGGGCGATGCTCTTCAGAAGTGAAACACAATCTGTTGTTTTTGTCGAGGCTGCTCTGCAGAGCAGGCCTGTGCGCTGTCGATCCGATCCCACCCCAAACTGGTCCGTAACGGACTGCACGCCAAGGCCTACAGAAACGATCGATTCCTTGGTGCACTTTAGCTGTAACCCAACTCCACCACCACCGCATCAATCATCTCCATCCCCCAGTTCTGCATCCCTGCTGCAGCATCCACAGGGGTCTCACAGAGTTCTGGATCCAACTGGAAAATATTGATCTCAATCTTGGCGTGGACCATCTGATTACATTGTGTTTTATGACTCTGAGGATGGGAGCTTTATTGTTTTAGTGGCCACATCTGATTTCTGATGGACTCGATGAGGTCAGCGGCAGGAAGAGAGCGGGGCAGAGAGGGAGGCATGGAGGCCGAAGAGAAACCTCTTGGACCAGCGGGAGGAGGAGCGAGACTGAGCGATGCATCCGAGGAGAGAGTTTAATCGATACACTAAAGCATGACATCATCGTTTAGCTGGTCTGGAGGGACACCAGGCACTCTGCCAGCAACTGACAACTACCAGACCTCAGCCATGAATCATTAATGTCATCCGCTCATCCGTCTCTCCTCACTGGTTCATTCCCGTCTGATGTTACAGGCCAGGGCACCTTCAAGCCGAGCAATGTGTTTGTCAACAACAACAAATGAATTTGAACGCTGTAAATCTGACACACTACATAACTTACTGTTTTAAAGCCATCGTTTAAACAAGTTTTCATAGTCTGAAGGGACACGACATGTTTCTATTTATCTCTGAGACTTCGTTAAATCATCAACTGAAAGTAAATCGACTGTAACAGGAATTGTAACCTGGATTTTTGTTTCATTATTAATTAATTAGAGAAATTTGAAGGAACTGCCTGCATCATGTTCACTAAGTATGAATTCAGTTTCTGTAGTTTGTCAAACCTAAAGCATAAAGCAGCTATAGTACATGTAAAAAATATTTTCAGATCTGGTTTATAAGTACGCCTGCCCCGATCACAGTCTCACCAGAGAAAATTATTCAACTGAACTCAGTGGCTCAGACCAGTGCGACGTCTTCTTATTTCCAACAACCTCTTTGTGATGGAAAAAATACTCGGAGTGGTCAAAATGTATAAAACAACCTCTGCATGTTTGTTTTCCAACATAGTTTCCTTTTAACATTCATATTTTGTTGATTAAATATAAAATTCAATCAGATTAACAGAAATTCTGTAAAGTTAAACGGGTCAAATGTGTAACAATTGTTGTATTACGATTTACAACAAATATGTAGACGGTACAGCTTCATGTACAATATTAATTGGATATATATATACAGGTAGTCCTCAACTTACGAACGGGTTCCGTACCTACAAACCGTTCTTAACTTGAATTTGATGTAAGTCGA
>JARVGQ010000116.1:22348334-22371948 GCA_031762355.1 Hypsolebias martinsi | reverse complement strand
GCTCCAAGTTGTGGTTCGGGCTTCATTAAAGTTGATGGAAGCGCAAGACCCTTTCAGGTGGATAATAACAGGTGGCTGCCGTCAGCAGTCCCCAGTCAACACTGATGAATAAAATCCTCACAAATTTTTATTGTTTATCTCATCAAAGTTTGGGCATTTTTTTTTTTTATTAAAAAGGAATTAAACAGTTAAGTAAGACATTTAGTCAACAAAACAAAAATGCACAAAAGGAAGAAAAATATTCCCAAGTATGGCTGTTGAATTATTTTTACTCAACCAGCAACAGTTTTATTAACCTCGAGGCGTCCAGGTAACAACTCTACTGAGGGGTCACAGAGGATCAGGACGGATGGCGTTCAGATTAACTAATGGATAAAAGGAGTCCAGACCATCTCTGATGGACTAATAAAAACATTTCAGTGTCATAAGGCCGTTCCCACCAGTTGGATCACAAATATTAGAACCATGTCTGAGTGAAGCCTGTACTGTTTGGACGTTAAAGGGACATTTTATCCCTCATCGTGCCAACTTTTTAATCAGTATATTTCTTTCATTTTTGTAACAATTGTGCTTTTGATTTAAATTGGCAAGACAATTAGTACTAATGATCAATAGTTCACATTAAGCATGAAGTTTTAGCTATTTAAAATGTAAAAATGTGTAAAAACTATGAAGATCATCTGAGTATTTAATGTACTGCAGGATCAGACATTTTATCCTTTTACCACTGATGTGCACAACTACAGCACATTTAACATCATTTCTTCTCTAAATAAGAGAAAACAGATTGGACTGTGTGACCTTTGCTTCCAATTATATTTCCCGTTGCAACTTTGTTTTAGCTTACAACCATAAATGACAGGCTTGGACTGCGTTTTAACATGTGCACCAAAAATAACTGCATTAAGGTTTTCTTTGTGGCCTGTTGAGCATAAAATCTTCATCGACTCCTGCCAGTGAGGCGTTAAAAGACAGTTGTAAAAAAAAAAAAATGTCGACCTTCAGAGATAGATTGTCAGAGACGTTTCTTTGTCGGAGCTAAAGCCTTTACAAAGGACAAAACTATAATTGCACATTCTCATATATCGTGTTTATGTTATGTGGCATTGACCCGTTTAATCATCAATCTACAGAAACCACCGTTTGGTAATATGCAAAATGATGAGCGTACAGGACAGTAAATGCTCACCCTCTTCAGGTGAGGGTTTCTGCTGGAGCGTTCAGTCAATATTATTTCAACAGATTAAAAAAAAATGCCATAAAATCTACAGTCTGTGGTGGAAAAAAATGACACTACAGTATGATGTAGTGAGGGAGGGATGACCACAAACTGGCATGGAGGCTGGACAAAGATGAACTTTTAAGAGCATCTTGTGTTTCTCCCTCTTGATTAGCCGCTACAAGTTTTCCTGCATGTAGCTTTTAAAAAATTTAAAACGTGCTCGTCTCTTCTGCAGCGGAAAGCTGCTGTTGGATCATTGAGGTGCCTGAGCTTTAGTGTAGACACATTAAGAGGCTACAAAACATTTTGCTGTGCCCCCTCACTGCAATATCCTGCTTCCTTTGCACGCTGTTGTGCAATTAAGACCCTGAAGGCTAAATGAGCAGTTGTGCTGCTGCACTCTGGATTTGACTATAATACATTCAACATTTTGTAGCAGTTTAAACATATCACAATATGATTACCCTGCTCTGTTGCTTGTATAAATGCTCAAGCCGGCTGGAACGTTTCAGAGTCTCATACTGACGAACCACAGTAGCTCAGATCGCACATTTTCTGAAGTTCGCTCCAGCTGTTTCACCATAAACAGTTAAAGTCAATGAGTTCAGTCTGTTACTAAGATAAACACACAGTCACGACGACCTCCAATGTTGCAGGTTTATCAGAACCCGCTCTGCATTTTTCATGTACTCCTCCTGAGGGGAGATGAATTATCCTCTATCGATCCACATGTTGCCTCCTGCACAAAGGTTTTGCAGCCGTGCTGTGTAGAAATGCATGATCTTAATAAGACTGCACTCATTGCGCAGTGACCTTTTACAACCCCAAATATCCTTCACTCAGGCCGTGTTCTGCTCCGCCAAGGGTGAAGGTTTGGGCGGTTACTGAGGCGTTTTGATCTTCAGGTCGTTCTGTAGCTCGGGTGAAGGCTGCCCCGGCTGAAGCGGCGGATAACATTTGAAGTCGCGCAGCGAAGCGGGCTGCAGCGGCACCGGATTGGGCGTCTCTTTCCTTTCACTTTGCTGGAAGTCCAGCGCCGGCGCGTCCTTGCAGCAGAAGCACTGCTGCCATATTCTCCGGAAGGCCGAGCGAAACTTCTTGATGCGGAAAGCGTAGACGATCGGGTTGACGGCGGAGTTGCCGTGCGAGAGCAGAATGGCGATGTAGAGGAGAACACTGGGCTTGTTGCACTGCGGGCAGAAGAGCGTGATGCAGTTGATTATGTGAAGAGGGAGCCAACTGACGGCAAAGAGAAAAAGCACCAGAACCAGCGATTTGGCTAGATTCAGCTCCTTATCATAGTACTTGTTGGGGTCTGAGTAACTGGAGGTGATTTTTTTATTGTTGAGCTGCTTGTGGATCATGAAGAAGATCTCTGCATAGATGAGCAACATGAGCAGCAGAGGCGGAAGCACCCAGCCGAAGAAGTTAAAGTAGACCATGTAGTCCATGCTGATGACGTTTTCGAACTGGCAGGTGATGCTGAGGTTCGGGCTGCTGGAGTCGTTCTGAAGGCGCCTCAGGTTGTTCCAGCCCAACATGGGCATGAGTCCCACAATGAAAGCCACCATCCAGCACATCACCACCGCCAGGCCCGCTCGCCGAGGGGTCACCACTCGCTTGTACCTGCGGGAACGAGCAGAAACATCTCAGCTTTTCTCCTTGAAATGGTTGGAAGATGTAGAGGACACACGTTTAATGTTTTACTTCACATTCACTGCAAGTTAGGTCATTTTCTTTTTCTAGATCAGAGAAGTCAAGTTACAGCAATCAAAGTGTCGCATGTTGAAATTAAAATGTTAAGACTCATTCACTGGCACATGAGATATTTTGCCAACATGACGAACAAATAACACACAGACACACGCATTAATGCCAGTCTTTGTCCTTTCTGCAGTGGATGACAAAGAATAATATCTGAAGGTACTTTAGGAGTTTTTCTCATTTTATTTTCCAGTTACCGTTTGTTTCGGACTATAAGGTGCACCAGATTATAAGGCGCATCAAGTGAAACAAAACAGTCAGACATGTCAAACTTTATTCAGCTCATTAACAACAACCACATAAAATCGGTTCGAGGTCAGTAAGCACAACCAGAATTAATACATAAGGTGCACCTGATTATAAGGCTCACTGTCGATTTTTGAGAAAAAGGATTTTAAGTGTGCCTTATAGTCTGAAAAATACGGTATAAGCTTTTAGCAAAGTTACAAAGTTCTACAACTAAACTCTCCTGATCTAACAAACAAAATGAAGTGGAATTTGTTAAGGTGACAAGACTCGAGGCACAGATGAGACAGATGAGGAGGCGGAACTGAAACTTGGACAGATAGAAAAGCTGAAAGGTGATTACTGGCTAAGTGCAGCTGAAGCTAATGGGCCAATATTGAACAGGTGGGATTGATAAACTGAGGGCAAGGCTGACAGGGAGCTTTAACCAGTTAGACAAAACTGAATATAAAGAATCTTAATATAAACAAAGAAAAACACATCTAATACATAAACTATTACAAAAATATATTTTGTAGGATCATGACAGATTTATGGAACAACAAAGCTTCCAGCTCTTGGTTATTTTTTAAAGCTGCATTTTGAGACTTTTTTTTTAATCTTCATTAATTTTACACCTGTTTCTGGCTGTGGTAATGCAGACAATACTAACTTTAAAGAATAAAATGCACATTTTAATCTCATGGCGTTTTGCTTGTATCAACTTTTTTCATGCAGTTCTTGCTCTTTAGTTATAAGCTGTTTTTTTTTATTTTATTTTTTTATTATTATTATTTAAAATCCATGAAGTGAAAATTGTTCAACTGTCCATAATCTGTTCACATACTGTTACAATTCTTTGGCTTTTATCTCATAAAAATACATGTTTCTTTGGTAAGCTAATTTGTTTTATTCCATTTTTTTCTAGTTTACTCTCATTTGCTTGTTTGTTTTGTATATAAGAATGTAATAACTCATCTACTAATGACTTGTTGTTTTAGTAGTAAATTTTATTAGACTCTAAAGGTCATCTTTTTATGAGAAATATGATTTCTGCTCCTTTGAGCAGTGTATTTGTGCCGAGATTTATAATAATGACCTAAACTTGATTGAGTCACAAAGACGTGCAGGTTTTGTTAGATGCGTTTCCAGGAGCCGAATGATCAAGTTTTGCATCAACACCACCTTTTATATGTCCGTTGATGGTAAAATGAAATTAAATTCTTTAACATTAAACATAGCAGAGATAAGCTGTGATATTTGGTAAATTACAATGTTTACATGTTCAGAAACAGGTTTCCAATCTTTACTTTATCTAACAGATATACGAGCAGGAGGTTCCGTTGACGTCTTAAGGCCAAGAAACAAACCAGAGACTCCTCAAAGCAGACAAGCACTTATCAGGTCCATCTCCTGTTAGAACGCATGTGCAGCAGTCATCGCATCGTATATTTACAGCATCTAAGAGCAGAGGAAATGTTTGCATTACAACAACATGACCTTTGCTGAAAAATAGCCTGAAGCCAAACTGGAGCCTGTAATTGAGCTGGACTGTCACAGGTGCCATGTGTTGGATTAGTATTGACTGAGGAGCTGCAGACAGCCTGCTCATGAGGATAATGTGGTTGTATTTTAATACTGTCCTGGAAGCTTTGAAGGAAAGAAGATGTATTCCTTAGACATTGAATAAATAAAGTAATAAGGACTAAACTCTGACGTGTCAAGAGCTGAAACTTTAAGCTGAGTGCTGTGATGAGGTTTGGACAAAAGCCACTGTCCCTGCATGGCGGCCCCTCAGATTATAACCTCCACCTTTTTATCACACTGGCTTATCTTTTCTCTCCTCTCCATCCTGCCTCTTCTGCTTTTTGTTTCAGTATGAGACTATTTCTGAAGCTCTCGACCTTGACTTCTCTAAATGGCTTTAAGAATCTGTTGGAAGCTGGCAAAAACCAATGCTGATATGTTCTTGTTCTTGACTTTCTACATCATCTTATAATGTCTGTTTCAGCAACTTTTGACATCTTTGCTTTAACTTAAAAAAAAAATCTGTACTTCTGATGACTGTCTATTGTTGATTGTCCAAGGAAAATTGCTGTACTGTTGCTGTTATCATCATTCCTTAGTTTGTAGCCAGGTCTCTCTTGTAAATGAGTCCTTGAGGCTGAATGAGATTAACCTGCCTAAATAAAGGTTGAATGAAAAAAATAATTTTACATGTGCTCTAACTACAGGCCTGTCTGCCTCTCGTTGTTTTAGAAAGATGCTGAGACCTGATCCAACTGCAGGCGGATCAACAGTCCTATAGATGTCATGTTGGCACAAATGGGAAATGCTGTTAAGTGAAAAACGAGCCCATGCACGTGCCAATCAATACCCAGGAAGTGCAGCTGACCTGTGAGGCTTTTCTGGGAACAAAACTCAGCCATCACTTTAATGTCACTGAACCCCCCCACTCCTGAACCACGTTACCTGGTCGGGATCTTGATCCTGAGGTAGCGGTCGATCGCGATGGCCAGCAGGGCCAGGATTGAACTTTGGGTCAGCACCAGCACCGTGCACGCCACGAGCAGGCAGCTGTAAAAGTGCGTCTCGAGTCCGATGCTGATGGTGATGGCCAGCGGGATGACGAGCGCTCCCACCGCAATGTCGGCCAGCGCCAGGGAGACGATGAAGCAGAAGGTGGTGTCTCGCAGGGATCTGTTGATCCTCACCGCCCAGACCACCATCACGTTCCCGATCACTGAGGCCACCGCGATCAGGACCTCCATCCCGATGTAGAGGGACTGCCCCATAGGAGCCCCGGCCATCCTGGCAGCGCAGGAGGAGACCCGAGGTGTCCTTTTTGTCCTTATGGTGATCTCCAAACAGGCTGCGCGTTCATGATGCCCCCGTTGTCCCGCTCCCCAAATCTAACCCGAGATAAATCCAGCCTTCTGAGAGGGATGCAAGACGAATCCGCAGCTAGGGGGGAGTAGTTTTTGGTCTGGAGCAGGTGCTTTCCTCCTGCGGCTGTTGTGCGTCTTTCCGGGGCTCCGCCGCTCCACCTGCTTCCCGTGCGCGCTGCATGTTTCCCACGCGCTTCAGTGTGATCAGATGGGCGCCGAGTGCTCGTCAGCCGACACGATTGAGTTTGAAAAACAAGCTTTTTTTTTTTTTTTTTTTTTTTGATTGGGCAAAAGCAGAGGGAGGAGAAACATGCGCGTGGTTTGCAGCGTGTGCGCAGGCGGCCGCGCGCCTCCAGGTCCCTCTCTCTTCCTCTCTTTCTCTCTCTCCTCCAGTGGATGGGGTTGTATCAGGAGCAACCAGTTCCAACAGACATATGGGTATTTTTGTTTCTCTGCTGCCTTTTCCTGTGAATTAGAACCTGTTCCACCTGGTCTCTGTTGGTGCTTTACTTGTCTTGACGACAAATTTAAAAAATATTCATGCGGGACAGTTCCAGAGAAGTGAGATGTTCTAATGAACCTGACTCTGCACATTCCTACAAAGAAGTGTTAAAATCAGTTGCATAAAAGGGCCAAAAATATATAATATTTTTTACAAATTATGGATAATTTCAGTCGATGCTGTAACCCAAGTCAGACATCCGACATCTTTTCCTGGTTCCAGCTTCAGAAACAGGAGTTCAATTGGTCCCATTTGATGTTTTTTTTTTTTTTTTAGCTCCTCCATCAGAATCAAATATTACAGAAAAATCCAACCTTTTCTCTAACATCAAAGTTAGACAACTGTCATGAGACTCCTGCATTAAATATTTTGAAACAAAATGAGAAGCAATGCATGCATTTTTCATTTAAATTACAACCTTGGGGGCCATATAAGGTATAGAAAATAAGAAAAAAGAACAAAAAAGAAAGAATAAGAAATAGAAAAATCAAAGCAAATATGTTCTTGTTTTTAGTTTTTCACCCAGTTTTATGACACCCTGATTTATTGTTTTTTTATTTTAACTGCATTTTTACTGTAGTTTATTATCATTGTCTACTGTTTTGTTGTCTGTATTTAAATGTCCTGTTTGGAAGAGGCCCCTCTTGCAAATGAGTCCCCGTGGCTCAACGAGGCTGCCCTGTATAAATAAAGGTTCAATAAAATAAAATAAAAGTGAACAAGGGCCAAATTTGAGTTTGACTCATGTGAAAGGAACCTTGATCAGATGTTCCACTGGGCGAGGCGGTTATAAAGTTGTTGAGAATCATATCAGCTCTGCAGGCGACACTGCTCAAAGTTCATGTTGTTTTCTTGAAGCTTGAAATCCAGAACATGTTCACTTCCTTGTTGTCCGCCGAAAGACGAAAGGATGATGTTTTTGCCATTTATCTTTTACTAAAACATCTCATGAACAACTGAATGAATTTTATTGAAGCTTTGAAAGGCATAGGTGAACCATTGTATCTGATTAACCTTTGGAGTGAAAACAATTCAAGGGGGCCTCCATAGTCAATTTAACAAACACTGACCTACTGTATTTGGAGTGGTAGTAGCTGAGAGTCTTTCACAACCAGTGCTACTTATTGAGCAGACTTTTACCCAAAACTTTAGCATTAGCTGTTGGAGTGAACTCTGTTCTGTTGATTAAATATCTCACGAACCACTGACTGATTTTTATGAAACTCTGAAATAATAAATAATCTGACATAATCATTGATCTGTAACTGAATAACTGTTGGAGTCAACTTCAAGACGACCACCAAACCAGAGCAATATTAGCCAACACTAAAATGACTAAAATACAGTACATTTTACAGATAATGAATGAAAATTTGATGTAAAGGAGCTGTGAGTCATTCACAACAAATAGTTTGAGCTTGACATTTCACAACATCAAATGAGATTATATGAGGTCTGACCAAAACAGCTTCAACTCTTATCAATTCTCAATATAATAAACTGCATGGGTGTCAGGCAAAATAAAATGATAGATTTCTAGTTATTTTGTATAAGTTACATCCAGTCTCCCAACAAACTGATGGGGACATATAGATTATGGCTGATTTCCTTCTATCTCCATCATTTTCATGAAATAGAAGATAATAATTCTGGCTCTGCAGGATCACGGCCTTCCTGCAGTCCGGCTCACTCTGCTGCTTTCACAGGAACACACCGTGCAGAGCAGTGGTGCAATTCAAACAGATGTGTCCTCCTTTGGTCCAAAAGCAGAGAGGGGTGTGAGCTCAGACTACGAATCAACACGGACAGGACCCACTGTTCTGAACGGGCAGTTCTGAGCTGCACTCGTATGCAATATGAAAGAATCCACGTGAAAGGATTTCAATTTATTGGGGACTTCTTGCCAAAGACAAGACGGCAGAACAAGGAAAAGTGAACACCTGTGATTAGCATTCATATACTGTATAGAGAATTATGACATGAGACGGGCTGATAACGCCTTATCTGTGAGCAGAAAGTTGTCAGCATGAGTTAGTCACAGAGGTCAGCCAACACGGACAAAGGAAGGCAGCGGCCATATGGTCCTGTGCAGCAACTGGCATCTTACTCACCTGGGGGATTAGAATGAGCAGAAGCCAGGTCATGGATGGGAGAATCAATCTTTACAGAGCAAACACACCAGTGTAGCTAACGATTAGCTGACATTATGCAACATTCATTTAGTTTCAAACTACAAATTAATCTGAACAAATGTTACAGTTTACAGACTGAAGAACACGCAGATTCACCCCTTCATCCCAGTTTGTTCTAGTGCAACCTAGATTTAAAATATTTCTCACACAGACTTGAAAACGTTTTGGGTTGTCATGTTTTCAAGGTTTACTGTATATTTCACCCAAAGGTCTGAAGATGTTACCGTTGTTGTGACGCCCACAGAAAATGAGGAAACGCTTCAGTAAACATTTGTCAGGTTTCTGCCATTTGGAGTTGAATGATCAGTGAAGTGCAGCCTCCTTCAGCTGTGTGAGACAGATTCTACACCTCAATAACTACTTTCTGCTGAGTCTGAAATCTACAGTAAAGAATCCTGCACCACATACTTCTACACAAACATTAGTCTCTCTGCATGCAAACGTTTGTGCGTCCCTGTCAGTCATCAGAGTGCATGCTCAATAATCCAGGTTGAAAAAAATCCAACAAAGTTCTATCAAATCATCTGGACGGTTTCTTTTTTTTTTGTTGTTGAGATGTTTCATCCTTCATCTAAAGAACTTCACCAGTCCGATGAGCCACAACAAACTCAGTCCCACAAGCAGCACACTCGCATTATTACTCAAACATGGGGGAGAGGACGCGCCCCAGAAACATCTTATCACGAGCAAACTGGCTGGTCCATGTGCTGAAGGCATACCGATGAACTGATCATCATAAACTCTGAAATAACAAAATTTCCACAATGTTTTATTGCTTTCATTTCTATTTATTGCTCACTGTCAAAGTGAAAAGGAATTACTTTTTTCTCATGTCTGTATTAATTTGTGTGTACATAATCAAAATAACTTGTGAACTAGTAGATGAATTTTATTAACATTCTCAGAAAATAATAATTGAGTATACTTAAATAAATGAGTAACTTTTAGAGTCACTTCAGTTCAACTCCATGAATTTTTGTAGATATTGAGCTAAACTTAGTGGGGTAGTAGCTGAGGGTCATCGTCAACATGTTTTCTGAGCACTAACCCATCTCGTAATATTGCATGAGATCATTTAAAGTACAAAGTACATGGTTTGACCAAAACAAGTAGAACTCTGCCCCTTTCAGCCCAAGATGAGTGGAGTTTCAAATTCTGTCATGAAAGGCGGCGGGTGATATGCATTCCTTAATGCTGGAATTTTACCTTCCCTTCAACTAGAAATTCTGTTTAAGAATCAAAGGTTGCAGGTTGTCCTGCATGTTTCACCATGTTTAAAAAAATAAAAAAAAATAAAAAATCAAGTTTGGGAAACATGAAGCAGCTTTTGCCTTTTGCTTCTTTTTTCATTGTAAATTTTGAGATGAGTTTATGACCTTTATCCTCTGACTGAAGTCAGTTTACAATTTACCCTTCCCAAGAAAAAAGGACTGTTTGCAGAATGTTTATTTTTAGTTCTATGGAGGGAAAAAGTCAGTCAACTTACTAAAAAAAAATCTGAGAAGAAATCCAATTTCTTTTAGTTGACAGTGGGGGGAAAATAACCTAGATAACTCTTGTGGTGACCTGACTGGTTGAGTTAGATTGAGGAGACAAAAAGAGATTAAATTAAAACAGAGGAGACAAAATGCCGAGAGGCCAAACAACTGGCAGAAGACAGAGCGATCAAGCCAGTAACAGCAGAAACTCACAGCTCTGGAGTCAAAGAGCTCAAGTTTATTGTTATTCACATCACATGTGGTACATGAGGTAGAATTAAATTATGTACGCGGGGTCCCAGTTATGCCCAACTATAGCAGAAAAAAAATACAAACCAGTGAAACAAAGTTGGCAAAATGCAATAAAGAAACGCGAGCTTGACTAAATAAGGAACAAAGAGGAAATATGCTGAGTATGAGAGTTTCCAGATTATTCTGATTCTGTTGTCACAAAAGGCTGGTGCTGGTGAACCCAGTGGTACAGGCAAGCTGGTGAGGACTCAGGATAATGAAAAATAAAGAATTTATTATACCAAAACAAAAGAGCTGACAGAGCAGTAAAATAAACAGATAAACAGGATGTACTTACATAACAAACAGATCATCACCAGTGGACATAAGAAATGCCAGGTACTAACAGGACAATGCCAAGTACTAACACATAGACACGACTTATATACTGTACAAGAAACACCAATTAGAGCAAGTGAAGGCACCTGCGAGTAATCACAGATGCCAGAGAAAGAGGCAGAGGATGCAGGACATGAACACGACACAAGATGGGCTAGATACTAAAGAAACACAAACCCTATAAAGAGAAACAGGATTGGGGGACCACAGACATAAACAGGACACAAGGGATGAAACCGCAACTCCTACACATGTAGCAACAAAATTAAATAATGACTGGTGGTGTGGGTCACTTGAGGCTGAAAAAGATTTACAATATAGTTCATTCACAAAGAACAAACACATGGACATGATTTTCTACATTTCTCTGAGATGGGAAGTTCCTGTTGTTGATTAATTCAATTTGAAAATTGTTATTATTAATTTCAAATTTATTAAAGAATAATGTAATGGATGACACTAAAACAGTGCTTTCATCTAATAGAACTGTTCTAGAAAAAAAAGAAAGATTTACAAAAAAGTCATTTACACATTTTTAAAAAAACTTTCTTTAGATAATGTCAAAAGGTAAAACCCCAAATAAGAAGTAAAATACCTACTTAACAGGATAGTTTGGTCAATTTTGAAAGCATGCTCTGTCAAGTCAGTAGTTAGTATCAGCCGTGACATCAGTCAAGCATGGAGTATGAAGAAATGGACAAATGGCAAACCAAATGAGTTCCAGGTAATTAATCGTAATTTAGGCTCATAAAACAACTCTTTCTCAAACATGACACAGCTCTGAAAGAACATTACATATACATTTGCAAAGAAATACAGATCTTGTTCAGCAGACAAATTAAACCTATTTTGTCATGTAAATGTGTAGAGGTTTAATATTAGCTAATATTTTTACTACTAGTATGCTGTTTTTGAGGAGATTGTTTTATGAGCCTGAAAAATGATTAAAGACTGGCACTTGCTCACCTTTCTCCATATTCAGTGCTCTATGCCTGATGCCACTGCTGATAAGGTACTAACTATTAAACTTCTTTGACAGAACTTCTAATATGACCAGAATATCACTTTAATTGAACATAAATTACCTGAAGAGAGTTTGGGGAAAAATCTGTAATCAGGCCTCAACATTACCTCAATCCTAGAGTAAGAAAACACACTTAAATGTTTGAAACATAAAATATCTACCTATGGAACATCCATATGGGGTGCCATTTGTAAAGTCACACAGCCAAAAATTAAAAGCAATATTTTGGTTTATTTATTAGCCTTTCATAAAACGTTTTTTTTTTTTTTCAAAGTCATATTTTCAACATGTTATCCATACATTTATAAATTTCATAGTTCCAAACTAAATATTTCATTTACAAGTTAAATATTTTTAATTTACTAACTAAATACTTAACTTTCAAGTAAAATATTTAGTTAGTAAACAAAATATTTATGTATAAATTCAATATTTAATACCCAAGCTAAATATTTATTTCCAATACTAAACATTTAATTTCTAAACTAAATATTTATTGTCCAATCTAAATATTTAACTTCCAAACTAAACATAAAATTTTTAACCTAAACATTTAATTCCTAAACTAATTATTTAATTTGCTGACTAAATATTTACCTCAGACCTAAATATTTAACTTGCTAGCTAGTTTGTAAACTAAATATTTATCTTGTAAACTAAATATTTCGTTTGGAACTATGACATTTATACATGTTTGAATAACATGGTGAAAATATGACTTGGGAAAAAAAGAACGTTTTTTTTTTTTTTTCCCCCCCTTATGAAAGGCCAAATAAACCAAAAATATTGCTTTTAATTTTTGACTGTGAAACTTCACAAATGACACCCCGTACATCCAAGACATTATTCAGCGTGAATATTTTTTGGTTTCTGGACAAACAGAATTTGCTGCATGATCTCCAAAAGACAGGAAACAAAAATGACATTGAGGTCATTTTTTGTTTATTTTAATTCAACCTGGAGAGACTCACACAAAGAGACGGGAAACAATTAGGGTGTTTTATTGATGAGAATTCTTTGGCGCTCGGGCCCCGGCGGGGACGTGCATGCCGAACCGCTGTGAGCATGCGTGTCCGGCATAGGGAAATGGATCATGGACATCCACCCCCGGGACCCGAACCTGGCGGTGGAGTCAGGGCTAAGGAGAGGAGACCCGAAGACCCCGAGACAGCGGGAAGAGACGGGGAGGTGGTGGGACGCGACGTGGCTGGCAAACAGGAAGAGCCCGGGACCGAGGGCCCTATATCCGGATCGGCTGGGTGATGACTGATGCGCTGCAGCTGGGTGAGTCTGCCATGTTTTCGGCTAGCCTTCATTTCTAAATATTCACCGTTCTTCATGAAATAGTCCCCTTACCTCAAGCTGCCATTCAGGCCAACAGTATAATGGATTCATCTCATGCCTAAAACCTCACACACATTTTTTTAACTAAAATTTGCATTTGTTTTTCTGAACAAACTCACTGTTGATTGTTAGAAAAAAAAAAAAAAAAAAGGTCTGTGCTCCAAACACATTTTTCATCGATAAACTTTGCTGTGTGGAAACACAAAGCAATTTATTCTGAGAACTCATGAAGGTCATTGTGACACAGCGAAACTGAAACCATAAATTTAAAAGCCTGTTCAACCTGGAGGTCCTGTGCTATCATTCAGAGGTTCTGATTCATCTGTTAGGAAATCCAAACAAAATTTCACCACAAGATTTTTGTCTCGTGAGTTTGCATTAACTGTTGTTAATTATCACCCACCAATAACAGTTGAAGGAATGGGATAATGGTTTAACCTGTGTTTGTGCGTGCATCATTATTTGTTTGTCTGTTATGAAAACTCCTAAAGAACCAGTTTTTGTCTTGTAGCCTGACTTTGTTTATGCTTGGATGTCTCAAGGCACTGTTTACTGGAACAAACGGAGGATTTATTCTAGTTTTAAACCTTTAAAATATGTCACTTTGAAAAAAAAAGCAACAACATCAAATAAAATGTTCCTATAATCAGGCTAAATTAAAAAATAGATTAATTCAAGCTTATCATTTGAACTATTTGTTGAATGGTTCATGTGCCTGAAAGGTTTTTGCATGCCTCATAATTTACATGCCCCTTGTTTCAACAAAGTCAAAATTCACTCATGATTATCATACAATGAATAGATCTGAATTAAAAGATGTTAGCTGGAAGTAAATGATGGCCTCTGGCAAACTCCACCACCGTAGAGCTTACAAAGCACATTGAACTTTCAGAACAAAAGTAGAGGCTTCAGCTTTGTGGATGGGGAAACAAGCAATGAACCATGATCACGTTCTAACGAGAAAAGATGGCGTCCTCGCCAACTGTCTGCTGAAGTAAGCTCAAAAACAAACAAACAAAACTGCCAGGGTAGGTCTGCCGGTCCAAGACCGAGCCGCTGTTTCTGCAGAGCTGGTG
Source organism: Hypsolebias martinsi (assembly GCA_031762355.1). Lineage (NCBI taxonomy): Eukaryota > Metazoa > Chordata > Actinopteri > Cyprinodontiformes > Rivulidae > Hypsolebias > Hypsolebias martinsi. Next base: position 22,357,603 of record JARVGQ010000116.1, on the reverse strand, counting down.
AGTAAAAATGTTGCAGTACTATACAGAACATATATATTGTTAAAATTATGTAGGTTTAAGAGTTTAGATCATTGCAAGAGTGTGGGAAGAGTTTCTAAAGCCTTAAAATATAAATAAATACTCAAATAAATATAACGTCCCTATTTCGCAGATTTTCCCTTATGGGTAGGGGTGCGGTCCGATAACCTCTGTGATAAACGAGGGACTACAGTAATTCATTTCTCCATGTAAGATTATCTTAGTCTAAAACTCTGGCATGAAAGGACGATACGTATTCCTTCAAAGAATGCTTAGTCGATGATGGTATTCCTTCAAAGAGTGCTTGGTTTTCAATTTGAAATGAGAATGATGGTGAGAAAATTTGACCTGGAGTGATGACAAACTGAGAATAACGTAAACTGCTCTGTAATTTGCAAAGAAATGTTTGGGAATATGCATTTAATCCTTCCAAAGAAGCTCTTCACTTCCAAGCAAACCGTTCTTAATGATTTGGGTTTCCTCTACAAGAACAATAATCAACACCACAGAACTCAAATTATGCAGAAATAATTAGCCAGGAAACAATCCTCTGGAATAGTTTCCTGAAATAAGGAGTCATTTTCAAGGATGGTATGTTGCATACAGGATACTGCCATTTATTGTTATTAAACTGCACATTATCCGTGTGACCAAGATTTCAAATCACATGTTGTCACTCATGATTGTTGAGCTGGAGTGCACAGATATGAAGTGACTGAAAGTGTTACACCGGCATATTTTCTCAGTTTACAGGAAAAGGAACTTTGTGGACATTAGTGTTTTGTCCTCGGAGCTTTCAGCTGACCGACTCACAATCAGTTAAAAAAATTTACCACCACAACCTCTTGAAGCTTGTGCTGATAGTGAAAATGAAACACGTCAACAGCTAAAGCAGCTTGTCACACTGAAGGCCTCCCACAGTCATGTTCTGTTTAAGAATGACTCCAAATGTCTTGCTAATGTCAGCGATTACTGAAAGGGCTGGAGAACTCAAGCATACTGACCTATTTTATAATATTCAGACCAAAATAAATCAGCCTAATGTGTTGAAATTACAACCCAATTTCAAATAAGTTACCAGTAGACTGTTGTATAAAATGTGAGTACAAACAGAAAGCAATTAATCACAAACTTCATAAAAGCCACATTTTATTCATGATGGCTAAATAGCAAATATATCAGATGTTTAAACTAATTGCACCAATTTAAAGAAAAATAAGGTTAATTTTATTATGATGGCAGCAACACATTTAAAATAAAACAAGAGACGGGGGCAATAAAAGGCTGTAAATTTCAGAGGTACAAACAAGAAACAGCTGGAGTAGCTTTTTGCAACTAATAAGGTTATTTGGCAACATCAGCTGGTTATTAAACAGCTGGAGTAGCTTTTTGCAACTAATAAGGTTATTTGGCAACATCAGCTGGTTATTAAAAAAATAGCAGTTTAGAGGCTAAATCTCCCAAAAGTAAAGATAAGCATAGGTTTACGATTCAGCCAAAACACATTTAAAAATATGGAAGAAATTATGAAAAATATTCCTCAATGGAAATCTGATTAAACTGTGAATATTCCATCATCTATAATTCATAACATTATCAAAACATTTCAAGAATCTGGATACAGTGTACATTTTCATGTGTAGAGGACTAGGCTGAAAGTCATTTTTTGTGATTTTTGGGCCACTCCTTTAAAAATAGGTCAGATTTTGTTCTGGATCTCCCAGCATGGGCCTGAAGCACTTCCAGGCTGCCATTTACAAATGCAGGTTAAAGCTCTATCATGCACAGAAGCTGCTAAATGTGAACACCATCTAAAAATGCCAGCATACTCTTGGGGCCAAAGCTAATTTAAAATAGACTAAATCCCTGTCTTCGTTGGTCTTCCTCATGCATATATGTATTATGATGTCATCAGTATGTTACTGTTTCTGTGCTGACGTTTTATTTGCAACTTTCACACTATTTTCCATCTACACAGTGCAAGATATGATCATTTTTATACTTCCCCTTCCCTCGTGCTTCTCTTTTCTTTATCTAAACAAAAAGGGCAGCACCTCCCTAGGCCGCGGCTTCAGACACCTCCGTCTCCCTAGGTCCGTTTGTTACATTTTTCTCAGACGGGCTGTACTGAAATGTAATTACGTTGTGCGTCAGTGCAATGACAATAAATCTGATTCTTATTCAGATTCTAAGGCAAAGTGGAAAACTGTTCTGTGGCCAGACAAATTGAAATTCAAATTCCTTTTTGGAAACCACAAATGCAACATCTGCCATACTAAAGAAGAGAAAGACTGTTCACCTGCTATCAAAGCACAGTTCAAAAGCCTGCTTCTCTGATGGTATGGGGATACATTGGTGCCTGTTGTGCCTATATATGTGGCTATACTCCCATTAATTTACTTTTTTTTATGTTTAAGTAATCCCGTAACCCTGAAATATTCTGGACAAAAACATGACAAATAAACCTTAAAAACTACAAGACAATCAAAAGTAATACTGAATTCAATGCAGGGCAGGAAATATTCAGCAGTTTGAAAAATAAAACTAACAGAAAAGATCTCACTCAGTTTGCAGTCTGCCACCAAATTGCACATGTTTTGGAAATATCTATGTCACAAATTTTGAGAAGACTGGATCTAGAAGCAGATTACAGAGCAAGTTCTGACAAAGAGGATCTATTTACAACTTCAAAACATGGCTTTCATTTAAGAAGACAGTGAATCTGGAAAATGTGCACAGCACTTCACTTTTTCCACATTTTGTTAAGTTACATACAGCCTCATTCCAAATTGTATTAAATTAACCTCTCTCCTCAAAGTTCTACACACAAAACCTCATTATGACAATGTGAAAAAAAATATTTTGGGGGGATTTTGCTAATTTATTTAAAATAGAAAACTAAAATAATTAAATAAATAAATAAATAATCACATTTACATAATTCCCAGCCTTTGCTTAATACTTTGTTAGTCCACCTTTGCCAGAAATTACAGCCTCAAGTCTTTCTGAATATGATGCCATAGCACACCCATCATTTTGTCCCATTCTTCTTTGCAGTACTTCTTAAGCTCCATCATGTTGGATGGGAGATGTCTGTGCACATCCATTTATCTCAAGAGATGTTCAATCAGATTCAAGTCAGGACTCTGGCTTAGTCCCTCCAGGACCTTGACAGAGTGGTCCAGAAGACCCTCCTTTGAGATCTTGACCATGAGTTCAATCTTTGTCTCATCAGACAAGAGGATTTTGTTTCTCGTGGTCTGAGTCTTTCAGGTGCCTTTTGGCAAACTCCAGACGAGCTGCCACGTGCCTTTTATTGAGGAGTGGCTTTTGTCTGCACTGTACCACACATGCCTGATTGGTGGATTGCTGCACAGATGGTTGTCCTTCTAGAAGGTTCTCCTCTCTCCACAGAGGAATGCTGGAGCTCTGACAGAGAAAATGTCAGGCTCTTGGTCACCTCCCTGACTAAGGCCCTTCTCCTCGATCACTCAGTTTAGACGGCCAGCCAGCTCTAGGAGGAGGCCTGGTGGTTTCAAATGTCTTCCATTTATGAATGGTGGAGGCCACTCTGCTCGTTGGGACCTTTAAAGCAGCAGAAAGTTTTTTGTATCCTTCACCAGATTTGTGCCTCAACACAGTCCTGTCTCGGAGGTCTACAGACAATTCTTCTAACTTCATGCTTGATATGTGTTCTAACATGCACTGTCAACTGTGGGACCTTATATGGACAAGTGTGTGCCTTTCCAAATCAAGTCCAGTCAACTGGTGGACTCCAGTGAAGTTGTAGAAACATCTCCAGGATGATCAATGGAAACAAGATGCATCTGAACTCAGTTTGGAGCGTCATGGCAAAGGTTGTAAATACTTAAATGTGATTTCTTAGTTTTCTATTTTTAATAAATTTGCAAAAATCTGAAAAATATATATTTTTTCACATCATAATGGGGTATTGTGTGTAGAATTTTGAGGGAAGACGTTATTTTCATACAATTTGGAATAAGGCTGTAACATAAAATGTGGAAAAAGTGAAGTGAAGTGAATATTTTCTGGATGCACTGGGACTAAATGTGTTGTTACAAGGAGAGTAACAAATGTGACTGTAACAGAACTGGCACAAGACTAAGAGGAAGGAAGAACTGTGATACAAGAAAAATACTAATTACATTATAAAGATTTTGATTAAATTAAATTTTGACCAAGCTGTAACTCAGCTGGCAAATGTAACAATCTGATGATAAGTGATGAAGAAGTTCTGCTCACTGATGAGTCTGACGGGCAGATGGGTGTGTCAGACTGCCAGGAAGCTGACCTGGAAGAACACACACAATTGTCTTTCTATCTTTACAGGGACATTACATCGACTTCCATTCAGTTTTCATTCATTTCTGTAGTCTAACCCTGACCCTTATCCTAAACCTAACCCATCAACAGCATTTCATCTTGTGCGGTCCGGGCTTTGGGCCCCATAAGGGGCAGTTGATCCTCACAACGTAGCATGTGCTGGAAAAATGGGCCTTACAAGGTCGCAAGTAGGGAGGTGAGAACAGTTAGGGCTGATCAAAGTGACCATGATATTATTTTAACTTTTACAAGTATCATATAATAAAAACCTGTACCCAGTTTGTAACATTTTACTCTTTAATCACACAGTTAAAACGCAACATTTCAGGCTGGACATCATCTCTAACTTCTTTGAGAAAATATATTCTGACTTCAACATAATAATGTTTTTTTTTTCCAAAGGTTGTAATAAAATTGCATATTATATATTTCTAACTTTTTACAAAAATATTAGTGGTGCCTGAACCAGTCTTTTTTTTTTTCCTCCTGCTGCTCCCTTCTTCAGTGGTCGCCTTAGCTAACTTATTCACACAAAAACTTGTCAATTGTTTTTATGCCAGATGCCCTTCCTGATGCAGCCACAGACCACTGAGCTACCACAGCCCTCTGTGTGGAGCAGAGAGCTGCCATTTAGGGCACCTGGGGGAGCAGATGGTGGGGGTTAAGGGGCTTGCTCAAGGACCCAGAGTGGGGCAAATGAGGGAGGTGTGGGTGTTTCACTTTTCCCACCCACAACTTGATGTTTCCAAGGAGTTGAGCCAGTGACTCTCTGATCACAGATTCGCCTTCTCTAACCTCTGCGCCACCACTCCCCCAATCAAACCATGTTGTTGTAGTGACTTATTACTTCGGAGTGAGGTGTGATGCTGAAAAGACTAAGAAAGAAAGAAAAAAAAAAAACATTTAAAGGTCCAGTCTGGGACTCAAAGTGTTTCTTGTAAAAAAAAAAAAAGAAAAAAGAAAATGAATAAAATTCAGGGAAATTACTTGTACTGTACTGTACTGTACTGCAGCATAAACACTGAGTGCTTAATTACTTTGAACAATTTACCGGTACCTTGAAGAAACTGAAACCAAATTGGTAAATTTGTTCGTTTGTTAAAAAAAACAAAAAAAAAAAACAAAAAAAAGAGGAGCAAAACACTCTAAAAGCTAAAAGAACACAACCTCAGGATGAAAATCCTTTTCAAAGTAGAAGAGGTACAAAAATAACAGGAACTGTGTTCCTGTGAGCAACTGAGCTCCAGGCCACTTGAAGCATGTCGACCCTGGCTAATCTCATGCCCAGAACTCTATAACCTTGTGTACCGCAGACTTAAAATTTGATGAGGAGAAAATATAAGGTCTTTGTGAGGACCTATGGTCTCAGCAGCATTTTAAATTTTATTTATTTTTTGACAAAGCCTTAAAAATGTCTTCTTTAAACTTTTTCATTTTCATGGGTCTCCACAGAGAGTCATCCTTTTCTATCTCACGTCCAACTACCTCCATGTCCCCTTTAACTGCATCCATAATTCTCCTCTTTGTCTGTTTCCTGGCAGATGCATTTCTAACATCCTTCTACCAGTTTACCCACTGTCCCCCTCTGGACATGTCCAAACCATCTCAGTCTGGCCTCGCTAACTTTATCTCCCAGTTGTGCTGTACCTCTGATGATCTCATTCCTATCTTATCCATCCTTGACACTCCTAAGGAGAACCTCAACATCTTTGGCTCCACAGTCTTTTCGTCAGTTCCACTGGTCATATTACTTCTTTGTATTTATTTATGTATTTATTTATTTATTTATTTTGCAGCCACCATTTTGTCACAAATCACTGAAACCTTTCTCCATAATCCTGCCTGGACTCTCTCCTTCACCTCTGCACCACACTTCCTGTTTTCCAGGAAAGTCAACTCCAAGTACTTGAAGTTCTGCTCCTTTATGACCTCTGCTCCTTGTAGCCTCACTGTTCCACCTGCCTCCTTCTCATTCACACACGTGCTCTGTATTGCAACAGCTGACTTTCATTCCTCTTCTTTCAAGGGCATACAGTACCTCCACCTCTCCAAGTTCTCTTCCACTTGTTCTCTGTTCTCACCGCAGATCACAATGTCATCTGCAAACGTTGTGATCCACAGGGATTCCTGTAAGTCTGTCCATCACCAGAGCAAACAAGAAGGGACACAGAGTCGATCCATAATGAAGCTCCACCTTCACCTTGAAGCATACACAGACATTTAGGTCTGCCTTGCTCCATTACAACTGGTGGAGTCTCACAGTTTAAATAGGAAATCTCTAGTCCATACTGAGCACAGATGTTCTTAACCTAACCAAACAGCTGGAGTCATTTCCAGAAACATCTGTGCGCAGATTGGCTAATGCTTTTAAAATAAAAGCTGACATTTTAAATGTGTTCACAAGTTTTTAAAAGTCATAAGTACCGGTAGTTTTCACAAACTTTGCAACGCAGCAAAACATATTTTTAGACAATTAGTTGTCCTATACCACGTGACTCAACAGAGACTAAAGATTGTGAAGATATGAGTCAGTAAATTTTGCAACGTATGCTTTAGAAGTTAGATGACCAAATTCAATGATAGTGTTCCTATAGATAAATGTGTCTGAGTATTTTTATTTATTTATTTATTTATTTATTTTTTTGGTGATGTGCATGCAGGCCATGATCACCATCATTTAACTATCATATCTGTATGACTTGTGGTTTGGCTTGCAGTATGCCTTTTATTTATGAAAGAAAAAAGATGATAATAATGATAACAATAATAAAGAGAACAGTTTCTAAAGGGTTCCATGCTCTGCTGGATGCAAGGAAGCACTGCTGCTTTGCAGCTGGATAACTAACAAGTCTTAGCCAGAATGTATTGACTTGGCTGAACTTATTGACATTTGAGTGATAAAAAAAAATACAAGTATACCGGTATGATGGAGTACTTGCATTTAAAAATAGAAGGCAAAATAAATAAAGACAAAAATTTAGCCAGCATTCTCACAAATAATAAAATATCTACATCTGTTAAAATTCAACTTGTCTCCTCAGTTAAAAATAAAAAAAGGTCAAAACATTTCTGCTTTTCTTCCAACTTGCAAACAGAAACCGTCATGTGAGCCGATAAGGCACATATTTGTGCAGGACGTAACGTGCAGCTGTGAATACTGCTGAAGTGTTTACTAAACCAGTAAGAATAAATGTTTGATAGCATCAAATCATTTTAATTCCCTCACATCAGACTTTATATTTTAGCTTCTTGTGATTTTTTTCATGGGTTTTATTAAAGAGGCATAATGTTGACTGCATGTAAATGACCAAAGAGAGGAATTCTGTCCATCAAAACACCCGATCAAGACAAAAAAGATGCCTCACTTACTTTTTGTTTTGTGTGCAAACATAAACGTAATATTTACACACTGGTAAATGCTCACATTGACTGTCTCTACACTGTTTAAAGGACGAGTACGCTATAAACCACTTCAAGCATACCGACTAGATTTGTTTCAATTACAAGCAACACTGTTCTCTCCAATGGATCAATAATGTTACATCATGTTGAGCATTTATCAACAGGTAACTGCTGTTTTCTTCAGTCTCTGTTGCACATTTATCTCGTCAGCTGTTGATGACACAATAAACCTCGACAGCTCTGACAAGTCTCCTCTGTTTTAAGTTGACACCTCCTCCCACTGGCGAATGTTTTCCCCCAGTTAAAGAAGAGGACGCTGTCCTCCTTCACAGCTCGACGCTGGTTTGTAAAAAGAAGCAAATCCGCTGCTTTTCAATGAACACACTCCTTTATGACTGTTTTTATCCTGAATGCTTTAAAACGAAACAAGACACATTTGTGTCAGTCATGTCAAAGCTGCCATTCGGTCACAGTAACTGTCTCAAACGCTTTTGCTAAAGCACAAGATGTGTTTAAACAGGCACCAATAACTATTCCCTGCTAATGAAAGGCAAAGGTGGGCGATAATGTTTTTGTTTGTGCAGATGTGCGTCTGTTGATGTGGATTTTATTTTAACGCCTCGTGAACCCTTGGACAGACTGGATTAGATTTACAATTCAGTTCACATTCAGATTACACAAAATGCTAAAGTGGCTAACTCAGTCAACATTACAGATGTCTGCATGAAGTCAGGCACAGCAATATTTTCAAGGTTTGACCAGAACAGCTACAACAATGTCTTTTTTCATCACAACTTGCTCTAAAACTGCAACGGGGTGGGTGATATGCATTCCTTCAAGGAGTGCCAGGCCTTTAATGAGGAAAATAAATTGTTGCTTGTGATGGACAATAAGAAATTCAAGATAGTCAAATAACACAAACCGTTTTATTTAAAATAAATCATACACTGTGCCAGAATTTGAATGCCCACTGAATGTCAAAGATTTTGAACCTCTTCACTGCACCATTAATCCCCTCGTGCCTTCATCCTGTTTTGGAAGAGACGATTATTTAACCATACTCTCATACTCTCTGCACCTTCATCACCATTATTGACAGTCATCGCTTGGCGACGGCTCAGGGGGTCACATGCGGTTCTTTGGTCCCTCTGCAGTGTCTATTTCAAGCTTTGACCAAAACTAACACAAAACTGAATTTTATTGTTTGTTATACAAACAAAAAATAAAGCTGGTTTTAGCAGTTTTCTCTTTTCAGTTTTTTGGTCATGTCTTTTGCAACTATGCCATTAGTAGAATTAATACAAGGAGTAATATACTGTACTAACCTTAACTTTATAATATAACTGTTTTTGTTTCTTTTCTATATAATTTCTTCTATTTGATTTTCATGTTACATGATCGTCTATGGTTGCCTGTCCCTCATCTGTGTTCTTTCTTTCTTTCTTTCTTTCTTTCTTTCTTTCTTTCTTTCTTTCTTTCTTTCTTTCTTTCTTTCTTTCTTTCTT